>JADLZN010011702.1:144033-356533 GCA_018155175.1 Sinocyclocheilus anophthalmus | reverse complement strand
TTTGATTTAGGGTCTTTAAAAGGCTAGTTTTTGAACATGGTGTCTTTGTCATATTACTTGCATATTACTACATATGAATGCATTTGATAGTGATAATGACCATAATGAAGGTGATGCTCATACAAAACTTTATTCCCCATCACAATACGTTCAGCTAAGAAACACTGGAGATACAGTGGGGGAAAAAAGTATTTAGTCAGCCACCAATTTGTGCAAGTTCTCCCACTTAAAAAGATGACAGAGCCTTCATTTCATCATAGGTATTACCCAACTAGATAGAGACAAAAGTGGAAAAAAAAAACTCCAGAACCAAATCACATTGTAGGATTTTTAAAGATTTTATTTGCAAATTATGGTGGAAAATAAGTATTTGTTCAATAACAAAATTTCATCTCAATACTTTGTTATACCCTTTGTTGGCAATGACAGAGGTCAAATGTTTTTTCTGTAAGTCTTCACAAGGTTTTTCACACACTGTTGCTGGTATTTTCCATGCAGATCTCCTCTAGAGCAGTTATGTTTTGGGGCTGTCGCTGGGCAACACGGATTTTCCACTCCCTCCAAAGATTTTCTATGGGGTTGAGTTCTGGAGACTGGCTAGGCCACTCCAGTACCTTGAAATGCTTCTTACGAAGCCATTCCTTCTTTGCCCGGGTGGTGTGTTTGGGATCATTTTCATGCTGAAAGACCCAGCCACGTTTCGTCTTCAATGCTCTTGCTGATGGAAGGAGGTTTTCACTGAAAATCTCACGATACATGGCCTCATTTATTCTTTCGTTTACACGGATCAGTTGTCCCGGTCCCTTTGCAGAAAAACAGCCCCAAACATGATGTTTCCCACACCCATGCTTCACAGTAGGTATGGTGTTCTTTGTATGCAACTCATCATTCTTTCTCCTCCAAACACGACAAGTTGATTTTTTTTTACCAAAAAGTTATATTTTGGTTTCATCTGACCTTATGACATTCTCCCAATCCTCTTCTGGTTCATCCAAATGCTCTCTAGCAAACTTCTGATGTGCCTGGACATGTACTGGCTTAAGCAGTGGGACACGTCTGGCACTGCAGGATTTCCCTGGCGGCGCAGTGTGTTACTGACGGTAGTTTTTGTTACTTTGGTCCCAGCTCTCTGGAGGTCATTCACTAGGTCCCCCCCGTGTGGTTCTGGGATTTTTGCTCACAGTTCTTGTAACTATTTTGACCCCACGGGGTGAGATCTTGCGTGGAGCCCCAGATCGAGGGAGATTATCAGTGGTCTTGTATGTCTTCCATTTCTAATAATTCCTCCCACAGTTGATTTCTTCACACCAAACTGCTTACCTATTGCAGATTCAGTCTTCCCAGCCTGGTGCAGGTCTAAAAATTTTTGTTTTTTTTTTTTCCACTCATGTGTGTCCTCGCGTGACAGCTCTTTGGTCTTGGCCAGGGTGGAGCTTTTTGGAGTGTGACTGTTTTGAGGTTGTGGACGGGTGTCTTTTATACTCATAACAAGTTCAAACAGATGCCATTAAAACAGGTAACGAGTGGAGGACAGAGGAGCCGCTCACTACTTCAACTGAATCCTAAGTTATCTCCTAGGTCAGCACTGAGCCCTGTGCCGAAATCTTGCTTGTTTGTAGGTGACCCAATACTTATTTTACAGAGGAATTTACTAATTAATTCCTTAAAAATCCTACAATGTGATTTTCTGGATTTTTTTTCTCATTTTGTCTCCTATTTGAGGTATAACCATGATGAAAATTACAGGCCTCTCTCATCTTTTAAGTGGGAGAACTTGCACAATTTGGTGGCTGACTAAATACTTTTTTGCCCCACTGTATGTCACATATACACCACACAAAGCATCCCAAAACAGTGTATTTACAATGCTCCGTGGAGTGATGTGATTGCAAACGATTGCAAAGTGATTCCTGACTGTTTCCAAAATCTTACTGTATGCCATTCAGTTAATTTACCCGACTGTGCTCATAGTCACTGTCTGCCTTCGACGGATTTTCTGAAACTCTTTGATTGCAAAGGTTCTCTTTACATGAGTACCTGAGCACTATGCATTCTAATTAAGCATTTGTGGGCTTGATTACTAGAAATTATGCAAACAATATGCTAAACTGGAATTCATACATAGAACAAAGTATTCTCTAGTTCTGTCATAAATGGAACATTAAGATAATGAGAAACTTAATTGCAGTTAAATGCGTCCAAGTGTTTGACTGCCAGTGAATATAACTTTATGCTAAGTCTATCATTTATCAAATAGAATAAACTACATCTTATGTAATATAAAGATGGAGAAATAGTGTGTGGCTTAAGTAACATATAGCTAGAAATAAATAATAAACTAGTCTCTGATGAGTTGCGGTCATTTTTGCATTCTCGTTTGTTTTATGGAACATAAAATGAGATAATTAAAAAAAAATATATATACGGTTGGCTGAATTCAGCATCTTTTACACTGGCTTGCCAACCACCATTAAAGTTAAAATAGTTCGCCCAAAAATGCAAATGCTTTCATCCTTTACACACCCTCATGCCATTCTAAACTCTTATTTCGGTCTTCTGTGAAATAAAAAATAAGATATTTGAAGAATGTCCCTCTGTTTTTGTCCATACAATGAAGTCCATGGGGTGCAATATTTTGCCTTTTTGTCCTTTTTGGAGCTTGAAGCCCAAGTGAAAAAAAGTGCAGTAAAATACACTTTATTTCAGTACACTTAGTACACTTCTTCCATAATGTACTTTAAGTGCTCTATTTTCTCACACTAATTATGTACTTAATATACTAAAAATTATTCTTTTGTACTTCTTTTAGATAATATTAAGAACATATAAGTGTACTCAACTGTGCTATTTTGGGACAACATGAATATGAACTAAAATTTGCTTTTAACATACTTTTTCTTTAAAAAAGTATTTAGTTAACACTTGTAGTACAATTGAAACCACCGTTAATACACTTTTCAATATACTGAGCATACATAGAGAATACACTTATTTAAAATATAAGATTAATATTTAATGAATATATACAAAATGTATTTATAATGTATTGCCCATGTCACAAATCAAGCCTCCGTGGCCTCCCTCCTAACCTCCGATCCCCACCAGAGGGAACCCTCACCGGAGTACTAACTGTTCCTTAGGACTTCATTTCCCATCACCCCATGCCTGAGACTGATTATCTGCACAGGTGCTTATCATTATCATGACTATTTAATCAGTGCCTACCGAAGTCTTGTTTTTTGCTACTGCTGACATTTCTGAGTGTTAATACCTTGTTTGATTACCTGTTGCGTACCTGGATTGTTTAGACCTGTCTGATTGTTCGCTGCCCGCCTCTTTGATCTTGCTCTGTGTTTGGAATTACTCTCTCCTCTGTCTGCCGCCAGCCTCGACCCCTTTGCATGGACTCTGGTTACGATTCTGCCTTGCCTACTTTACCCCTGTATGCTGTCGACTGAACTCTGCCTGTCTATTGTTAATAAAGCTGCACATGGATCCCAACGTCACTGAATCTTCATTACAGAAGACTTCGCCACAAGTCGATCCAGTGGCTTTCTATCACTTCACCACGGAAGTAGATGCTCAAGCGTCAGTACTGGCTTCTCAGCAACAACAGCTTAAACGACTTACCTCACTCACAGAGGAGCTGGTGACGACTCTGCGAGCACTGCGGTTACCACCACCTGAGGAGAGATCTCCACCGTTTAACCCGCCTCCACACGCTCCGGTGATGGCTGCCGTCACCACCAGCCCTCGCTTGGCGTTTCCAGAAAAGTTTGATGGGTCACACACGAAGTGTAAGGGGTTTCTGCTCCAATGTTCGATGTTCGTGAATCAACAGCCCATGTTATACCCCACGGACAATAACCGCATTGCCTTCGTTTGTTCGCTTCTAACTGGTAGAGCGTTGGATTGGGCCACGGCGGTGTGGAGTGAGGACCATATCGTTTTCCCCTCGTTTACCAGTTTCATTCAAAGCTTCAAGGAGGTGTTTGAACACCCCGAGGGTGGCAAAGAGGTAGGCGAGCAGTTATTGGCCCTTCGTCAAGGGAAAAGTTCAGCAGCTGACTACGCACTATCCTTCCGCACGCTCGCTGGTCAGACAGGGTGGTTGGATGATCCCCTCAAGCTCCTCTTCCGCAAGGGACTCAATGCCGATCTACAATCTGAACTTGCCTGCCGTGATGAGGGTAGCTCTCTGGGACAATTCATTGAGCTGGCTATCCGCATTGACAACCTCATCCGCTCTCGACGATCTCCTCGCTTCTCTCCGGCTCCCATGGCTATGAGGCATTTACCACCTGAGACTGAAGCGATGCAGGTCGGTTATACTCATCTCGGTACGGAGGAGAGAGAGAGACGCGTTCGCCAGAACCTCCGCCTATACTGTGGTCTCTCTGGACATATGAGAGCTTCCTGCCCCACTCGAACGTCTCGTAACTCTTCTGCAGTGAGTCAGACTTCCAGTCTAGTTACTGTATTACAAATACCAGTTACTTTAAGGATTAATGGGGAGCTTATTGACACCACAGCTCTTATAGATTCTGGGGCAGCAGGAAATTTCATTGATTCCGAATTCACAAACTCATAAAATTCCCCTTGTTCCATGTGAATCTCATTTGGCAGTGGCAGCATTAGACGGGCGTCCTTTGGGCTCTGGTCGGATTCAGTTCACCACAGAGGATTTGTTGCTACGTACAGGAGCTCTCCACACTGAGACGATCCGTTTATTTTGTTTTCCAATCCCCTCAGACACCCATTATCCTGGGACTGCCCTGGCTCGAGAAGCATAACCCGTGTATTTCCTGGTCCAAGAAACAGATAACCCAGTGGTCTGACTCCTGCCGTCAACATTGTCTGAAACTGACTCCTCATGAGACTGAGAATAACCCAATCGCTGCACCCAAAATTCCCACGGAGTATCATGACTTAATCGAGGCCTTCAGCAAGGCCAAGGCATCTCAATTACCTCCCCATCGTTCAAGTGACTGTGCTATCTACCTTCTATCTGGTTCACATCCCCCCAAGGGCCGAGTTTTTCCCCTGTCACAACCCGAGTCTGAAGCCATGGAATCTTATATCAAGGAGGAGTTAACTAAGGGCTTTATTCGACCCTCCACCTCACCTGCTTCAGCCGTATTCTTCTTCGTTAAAAAGAAAGATGGAGGTCTCCTTCCTTGCATTGACTACCGTGGTCTAAATGAAATCACTGTTAAATTCCGTTACCCTCTACCTCTAGTCCCAGCAGCCTTGGAACAACTGCGGACGGCCAAGTATTTCACCAAGTTGGACCTTCGCAGTGCATACAATCTCATCCGTATCCGGGAGGGGGATGAGTGGAAGACGGCCTTCTCCACTACGTCCGGGCACTATGAATATCTTGTTATGCCGTTCGGACTGTCCAACAGTCCTTCTGTATTCCAGTCATTTATCAATGATGTGTTCCGAGACATGCTAAACTGTTGGGTCATCGTATATATGGATGATATCTTGATCTACTCGGACTCCTACAAGGGTCACGTCAAGCATGTTCGTTCTGTTCTCCAGTGTCTCATTACCCATCAACTGTATGCCAAGTCTGAGAAATGTGAGTTTCACCAGAGCACTGTGTCCTTCCTCGGATATGTGATCAGCTCTGGAGGGGTAGCCATGGATGACAAGAAGGTGCAATCCGTGGTTAACTGGCCCCAGCCTGCCACTTTAAAGGAGTTGCAACGATTTCTGGGATTTGCTAATTTCTATCGACGATTCATTCGCAATTTCAGCACAATTGCAGCACCCATGACATCGATGATCAAGAAGGGGAGACGTCTCGTCTGGACACTGGCTGCCAGTTCCGCATTCCAAGAACTTAAGGAGAGATTCACCACCGCTCCCATCCTGCATCATCCCAATCCGGATCAAGAGTTCATTGTGGAGGTGGATGCGTCCAGCACTGGTATCGGTGCTATTCTGTCTCAGCGACAGGGTACTCCTCCTAAACTGTTTCCTTGCGCATTCTTCTCCCGCAAACTCAGCCCTACATAGCAGAATTACGATGTCGGCAATCGAGAACTCCTCGCTATGAAGGCAGCGTTGGAGGAGTGGCGCCATTGGCTCGAGGGAGCTAAGCACCCATTTACAGTGCTGACTGATCATCGCAATCTGGAATATTTGAGGTCCGCCAAGAGACTTAATCACAGGCAGGCAAGATGGTCTTTATTCTTTACACGATTCGACTTCACTGTGACATATCGCCCAGGCACACAGAACACGAAAGCAGACGCTTTGTCAAGACTTTATGAGTCATCCTTGGAACCACCCTCCTGTGAGTCCATCATCCCTTCTACCCTGGTTCTCGGTCCCATACAATGGGGTATTATGACGGAGATCACAGAGGCCCAAGCCACTGATCCACCACCAGCCGAAAGCCCACCTAATCTCACTTACGTGCTGCATGTCAAAGAGTAATTCAATGGGTTCATTCGACTCGCAGTTCTGGTCATCCAGGTATCGCCGCCACTGTTCAACTACTCACCAATCGCTTCTGGTGGCCCACTTTGCAGGCAGAGACTATCGCAGACATCGGGAACTGTCCCACGTGTAATGTAACCACTCCCTCTCACCAACTACCTGCAGGTCTCTTACAACCTCTACCCATTCCACAACGCCACTGGTCACATATAGCCATAGACTTTATCACAGATCTACCCTTGTCCGGGGGCCATACCACTATCCTCACAGTTATTGACCATTTCTCAAAGACATGTCGCTTGATCCCTCTGCCCAAACTGCCCACTGCTCTTGAAACAGCTGAATCCTTATGCAATTACGTGTTCAGATTCTATGGTCTTCCTGAGGACATAGTCTCCGATCGGCGGCCACAATTCACCTCCCGAGTCTGGTCGGCCTTCTGGCAAAAACTGAATATCAACGTCAGCCCCTCACCTCTGGTTATCACCCTCAGTCCAATGGCCAGGTGGAACGTTTAAATCAGGAGCTCACCCGCTACCTTCGCTCCTACTGCCACCAAAATCAGGCTGACTGGAGTCGTTATCTGTTCTGGGCCGAATATGCTCAGAACTCCCTACGCAAGCCGGCCACAGGCCTCACTCCTTTCCAATGTGTTCTGGGTTTCCAACCTCCCCTATTCCCATGGTCCGGGGAGCCTTCCGGCTTACCTGCTGTTAACTCATGGCTCCAATGCAGCGAGGTGACCTGGAATGAGGCACATGTCCACCTTCAACGGGCTGTTCGTCGAACAAGGGAACAAGCTGATCGTCATCGGTGTGCCAATCCCAACTATCAGCCGGTTCAGTGGGTCTGGCTGTCTACCCGTGATCTTTGCCTGCGGCTCCCTTGCAAGAATCTCAGTCCCAGGTATGTGGGTCTATTCAGAATTATCAGACAGATAACTCCTGTTTCATTTCGGTTGGCGTTGCCCTCAAATTATCATATCTCACCCACTTTTCATGTGTCTTTGCTTAAGCCCGCTGGTGGTTCGAGAGGAGCGGAGGACCAGGAGGAGGCTGGTGACCAGGGAGTCCCTCCCATCATCGTGGACGGCGAAGAGGCGTATCAAGTTCACGAGATCCTGAATTCACGTCGCCGGGGCAGGTTAATCCAGTATCTAGTGGATTGGGAGGGGTATGGTCCGGAGGAGCGGTCCGGGGTCGACGCAGAGGACATTCTGGATCCCTCTCTTACCACTGACTTCCATAGGACTCACCCGGATAAACCAGCCCCAAGACCTCGTGGAAGACCCCAGCGTCGTTTGCCTCCTCGCATCAGGAGCCGCTCGCAGTGGGGGGGCTCTGTCACAAATCAAGCCTCTGTGGCTCCCTCCGATCCCCACCAGAGGGAACCGTCACCGGAGTACTAACTGTTCCTTAGGACTTAATTTCCCATCATCCCATGCCTGACTTTGATTACTTGCACAGGTGCTGAGCATTACCATGACTATATAAGCAGTGCCTGCCTTACACTCATTGCGAAGTCTTGTTTTGCTACTGCTGACATTTCCGAGCGTTTATACCTTGTTTGATTACCTGTCGCCTACCTGGATTGTCTAGACCCGTCTGATTGTTCGCTGCCTGCCTCTTTGACCTTGCACTGTTATTGGATTTACTCTCTCCTCTGTCTGCCGCCTGCCTCGACCCTTTGCATGGACTCTGGTTATGATTCTGCCTTGCCTACATTACCCCTGTATGCTGTTGACTGAACTCTGCCTGTCTATTGTTAATAAAGAGCTGCACATGGATCCCACGTCACTGCATCCTCATTACCAGTCCCACATATTTTTAATAGATTACATAATTAATTTAAAAAATGGATTTGTAAGTTGTCACGAATTCTGTCCATGGATTTCCGTTCATTCACCACCAGAGGTCACCCTTTCCATTACATTGACTCTCGCACAACACAAACTGTTGCATAGCACGCATCATATCCCATCATTCATTGCACGGTTTTCACACTGCACTGATTGCACACAGCTGTTTCCATATCACTCCCTTCACTATATCACAAGCCCACCAACCATCCATTCTCCGCTGAGTATGTTTTAGCTTGTACCCCGTCCGAGTCTCATGTTTCGCTCCTACTTCGGTTTTAGTCCCTTGCCTTGCCTTTGTCTCTCTTTTCATGATCTTTGCCTGTGTAATTCCGAATTTTTCCCCTCTCAGGTCTCACCCCGTGATTCTGTCGGCCATCAGTGACCTACGCTAGCCCTAGGACGATTCATGTTTTGCCCTGCCTTATCCCGTTTTCCATTGATCGACCTTAACCTAGCCTTTGTTGACCACGTCTCTCCTTGTTAAACTAAAGCTTGCAATTGGATCCACACGCCTCCGTCTCATCACCACTGACCGTAATTATCGTTAACCTTCCATTTATAAATATACTTACTACAGATTTTTCTGTTGGGCGTCGACACTAGTCAGGCAATGCAGTTATAAAACACTTCTGGTACTTTATCTGACTACAGTTAAAATCAATGTAAGTGTTAGTGCTAACTAGTGTATTAACACAATTGGGAAAATGTTCTTATAACTATTACATTACTAATAGATTTTAAATAAAATCTATTTAATTTAAACTTTGGTTAACTATATAAAAGTGTACTAGCATTGAACTAATTTATAAATAATTCAAAGCAGACTTTTAAGAAATACACTAATAAAAGTATATTTTTGTGGTAGTATACTTTATTTCAATGCACTAAAAATCCATTTAAGTATCAGTGGTATTTAGTATACTTTTGCAATTGCACTGAAGTGCAACTGAAGTAGAAATTTACTTTTAATTAGTGTATTTATAGTGTATAACTTTTACAGTTTTATTTAGCACAAAAATAAGAATGTACTACAAATGTTCTTGCTTGTATTCAAGTATTTTTGGTTACACTCTTTTAAGGTATCTTGTTACAGTGTAATTATACATTTAAGTGCTGAGTAATACTAATTAACATCTGTATGTGCAATTATACATTTAAGTGCTGGGTAATACTAATTAACATCTGTATGGGTTTGGCATAGGGCTATTTGCATGTAATTATGCATAATTTATGTTACTATAATAATAAGTACATGTAACGTGTAACAAGCACACCTTAAAATAAAGTGTTAGTCTACTGGTTTCTTGTGCATTTAAAGGGGATAGTTCACCCAAAAAGGAAAATTCTGTCATTAATTACTCACCCTCATGTCGTTCCAAACCCATAAGACCTTCGTTCATCTTTGGAACACAAATTAAGATATTTTTGATGAATTCTGAGAGCTCTCTGACCCTCCCATAAAGATCCTTGAACGATCAAGGCTCAGAAACGTAGCAAGGAAATCATTAAAATAATCCATGACATCAGTGGTTCAACATAATTTTACGAAGCTACAAGAATGCTTTTTGTGTACAAAGAAAACAAAAATAACTTTATTCCACATTTTCGTCTCTACCGCCTCACCCTATAGCACAATTTTAGAGAGTATCACATACGTAAACAACGTATGCTGTTCTGTGTCAGCAGCACCATATGCGGGTACGCTGTTTATGTTGTTTACACTGTTTATGCTTTGATCTGAATGTAAATGCTCATTACGTTGATTACGTTCTGGGGTACTCTCCAAAATGGCGGAAGATGGTAACTCGGGGAGAAGAACTGCTGAATAAATTGTTATTTTTGTTTTCTTTGCGCACAAAAAGTATTCTCGTAGCTTTATAAAAAACACTGATGTCACATGGACTATTTTAACAGATCCTCCCTTGCTACATTGCTGAACCTGAATTGTGTACGGACTTCTGCTGCAATGGGCAGGGCAGAGAGCTCTCGGAATGCACCAAAAATATCTTAATTTGTGTTCCGAAGATGAACGAAGGTATTTCACTTTTAATCTGTGTATTTAACAGCCTGGGAAACCTTCCCAGGCCAGTACCTTGCCTCATCGACTAAAATCAGGGCGCCCACTACGGAGACGGCACCAGAGGTGAGGGGGCACAGTGACCAAGGTGGCCGGGCCGGGCCCCCTCAGGCCCCCCCCCCCCCTCCCCCCCCCCCCCCGCCGGGGCGCCGCGCTGGAGCAGGTCCAATATCAAGTAATTAACACTGATCACAAACACAGCTTTTTGCTGACATGTCCTAAACTGTTGGTTTTTGCTGTACAAATGTTTTCTTTTTACATTGCTACTTGACAGCAAGGATCTTCTCGATACATGTGTGTAAGTCTGTATGTTTGTGACTATACTGCAGGTTCCAGGAAATGGCCTTGTAACCATTGCATTTGTTGACTTCACAGATCATCACTTGATATCACATGGGGAAAAATGTATTGTGAATACTGATGGACAAATGAAGTCAAGGACAACCAAGATAAACAACAAAAACAACAACTCAATGAATATGTCTCCTGTCTCCTTCAATTTAAATCACATTGCACTGTCTCTTGGGTAATGTGCACAGGTGTCTTTGGAGGGTTGTGTATTATTAATGGGACTGGGATTGAAATCACAAGCTCTATGCATCCATGAACCTATATCACCTTTCTCCTTCACTTGAAATACAGAGCCTTACCAATGCCACTGCTGGCAGAATTTAAAGATGATAGGTGACCTCAAGGTAAAGGGGAAAGAAAACAACCTAATGTATACCTAGCCCAATTAAATGTGTGTGTGTGTTTTTTTTTATTAACCAAGTGAGTTGAAAATTGTCTCCAGGAAAGGTTCAGGATTGGCACAACGTAATTAAAATACCAGATATTGTCATGATGGAAGAACAAGTGCCTCTCATCCTTGAAATACAGGGAATTATGAATTCACTCTCAGCGATTCAGAGTCAGCTTCTGTGTCGCTGAGCAGCCAAGGGCAAAATGTACCTCAGTGTATTTTATTGCGATGCCGCTGTCATTTTCTCTGTGTCAGCGAGTTACGTCTCTATGTGGGCTTGTTGTTAATTTACAAGCAGTCTGTACCACTGTGGATCACCACACAGCATGTCCATGAGTGACCTCATGCTTGAACTGATGGATTGACTACATTTCTGTAGATTGTCACTCATATGTGAGCATATTAGTAATAGTGTTTTAGTGAATTGAATTTGAACTGACTATGCAGAGTTGTAATTTGAAGTACAGCAGAAAAATTGCAGAATAAAAATTAATTCAACTACTATAGGTTTTTAATAATACATTTCATTTTCCAGTATGTATTACTACTAAATATTTGGATGGATGTTAATTTTTTTTTGCTGTAGCCTACTAAACATAGATTAGAGGAGGTAGCATTGATACAATGTTGAGTTTTCATCCAAACCATCATTTTGGTTGAGATTGACATTTCAGTGTTTAAAGTACAGGTATGTTGGATCAGCATTAAATCTGATGTAAGCTGACAGCACACATGGGTGAAGACAGTGATACTGAAGTAACATTAGGCTACGGAAATGCACCATGAGATGCATGCCGGTTAAAAATGTGTCCAACTTGCTCTGATGTCATGCTGACATATGCTAAAAAAATCTCGAGCACAGTTGCTCTCCCCTGACTGTGCTGACCAAAAGCATGATGGGAAACAAATTGCTGATGACAAAACTTAATGATCATTGGTTTAAACAACCATGATGTTGCATTCTCTTCAAAAATTTTAGATTTTTATATCTGATATCATGTGATTATATGTTTCAGTAATGCGTGAAACACTATGACTATTTTTGGTCATATTTCTAAATAAATATAAATACACTATATAAAATATGTGTCTGTATTAAATACATTGTTGGGAGAAATTAAATAACTGGTCCTTTGGATATGTTGTACATCATATTTTATAGCAATTTAAGTTACAGTTTATTAAGTTACATTCAATTTATAAACAAACATTTACATAAGCGTGAATCACATGATATCCACCTTTGATGTTGTAGGTGTCTGATCCACTACGAGAAGTCAAAACTGTCCGTCTTGACTGCATTTACTTCCCTCCTCGCCTCACTGTAGCCATCTACTCTTGTCTACGTTCATGACGAGCTGAGGTGATTTGTTACTGATGACCGCAAGATCATGAAAGTATGGGCCTGTCCAAATACCCACACTTGCTCACACTATTCGGTCCTATCGTAAAGCTGCGACTTAACTGCTCACACTATAAGTGTCAAATAAACATGTGGAACACCCTGAACCCGCAACCGTGTATCCTCCATTGCTTCTGTCCATACCACGTGCTGTCTTGCCATTCTTTTGTTTCTGTTTCTGTGCAGGTTTATAGCTCTGCTTCAACTGTGCAATAACCTCATGAGGGGTGACCAAAAAAATAAAAATAAAAATACAGAAATTCATCTGACCATCTGATTGCCGGTGAGAAGAGGTTAAATGCCTCTCATTTCACGACAAATCATGCACGACAAAACTGAAATTCGACCCCACTTGTTTGACTCTCACACAGTTTACACCCAGCTTAAATTAAATATTAATAATAATTAGGTATTGCATATAATTTGATAGTAAAACATTATGCCCCTGTTTCATAGACAGGGCTTAGCCTAAACCAGAATAGGCCATAATTCAATTAGGACATTTAAGTAATTTTTATAAACATGCCTTAGAAAAATGCATTACCGGTGTGTATTATAAGACAAAACAAAGGCACTGACATGTTTTAAGATCAGTCAGTGCAAGTTTCTTTCAGTTGAAACAGCTCAGATTTACATTTCAGTCTAGGGCTAGGCTTAAGACTTGTCTGTGAAACCGGGGGTAAACAAAGGAGAGGTGTTGCAATTTTATTGGCCACTGCAGAGTTTTTTTGTTGAACGCTTGCAATTGCTCTTTATCACTTAATTAGAAACACCACAATTATTAAATTGTGTTGTCTGTTAGGGACTACTGAACAGACATTTATACATTTTAGACATTTAGCATTTTACTTTAAAATGCAAAGTATTGAATATCAAAATAAAACTCTGTAAACACTTTTTTACAACACTTTAAGTGTGTCCCATCGGTAATGAAAAGTTCTACAGGAAAAATATCATTGAAATATGTTGTAAAGGAAAAATGTCATGTAAGTAGACAAGTGTCAAGTGCAAAGATTGCATGTGTTGTAATTTGGACAGGCCTTATATCTCTGCAGAAAGCTTGTGGGTGTTTCCCAGTCAGCGGGACCTTTTCAAACTACGATGACCATTTTCACTTGATTTGTCCTAATCCACTGGATAGCTAGGTTTAGGTGTGGGCCTTTATTGTAGTTTGAAAATGCCTAGTGATTAAGAAACACCCATTTTGGTTCTGCATGTGCACTTCTCAGCAGTCTAATGGGTGCTTCCTCATTAAAGAGAAAACAAGTGCATGCTATACAAAAGTCTTGTTTGGTGAATAAGCTGACATATTCACATGACTTCTCTGGTACAAATTCAAACAATGGTCCAAATGGATTTTTCTATTCCTTTTGTTGGATTGCACTGACTGCAATTAGATGCATTAATGTTGTTGAAGTTGTTTAATTTGTGTAATTTAAGTTATTAAAGTGTTTCATTAAACCATACATTTCCTACATACTTAGCAAAGTGCATCTTGCTTTACTAATATTGGTAACACTTTATTTTGATGGTCCCCTTTAGACATTCTGTTGACTATAAGTAATGTTGCACCAACAAATTGTTCCTATATCCGTAACACCTTATTCTACTAAACCTAACCCTACCACTAACAGTCTACTAATACTCTAATGAGACTTAGTTAACATGCACATTTTACAGAATATCTAAAAGGGACCATCAAAAAAGTGTAATGGTAACATTAGGAATTTCCCGATTTAAGGTCCAACAACATCAAGCAGATTTCTTGAAGTGCAAGGGGCATGAACATGAGCAAGAATGTCACACTTTATATATAGTCAGTGTCTTACATGTCTTACATGGAATTGATGTTAATGGTGTTGAAATTCTGCAGCAGAGAGTTGATATCTCAGATTATGACTATCTCGTGTCATCACCCCTATAGCTCAAGCTGCAAATATCACTCCAATTAAAGATTACCACATATGATGAACACTCACTCTTACCCTCTACACTCCCTTTCTTTCGCTTTGTAAATAATCTTTCTGATTGATCTCAATTCAGCATCTCAGCATATCCAATAGCTCAGAACAACTTGATGTAACAAAAACTATGGACTCTCTCTTTTCAAGCACTTTATCACTTTTTTAAAGGTTGCTTCTTTACGCTTAAGGAAGATATAAGGAAAAACAGTCCGACACCAGGGTAAATTCAAGCACACTCGTTCCCTAAAGATAGCAGTCTGGAAAATGAGCGCAGCTGGAGAAAACAAAATAAGGGTAAGTCCTACACACTCGGGCCCAAGAATTATCCCTGGGCTAAAGTTTCCTTTGGTTCAGTCTTTCGATGCGCAAAGTTATAAATTAGGTTAAATTGTAATCTGACTCCATTTTACTATCAAATCTGACTCCATTTTATTATGACCTCGCAGTTGAGTTAGAATGCCAATTAATATTGATCATTTATAGGACAATTTATACATCTGATTATTCTATTTATTCTTTAATATTATTGTACTCGTTCATTCAGGTGCTTATGTCGCTGCAAGTATTGCTTTCGGCCGTAGCAATCACGTCAACATTCCGTCAGGCCTTTGGTTATTAACCGAGGTATTGGCTATACTTAGACCGTCAGCTCCTATGCTTGCTCAGTCTAAAGTACTTTTAATTTAGCCCCTCTAGATTTGTATACACTCAGAGGTACGACCACTACTTAGATATAGCCGACCAACATCTTCCTGAAGTAGCGTGTGGGAAGGTAATGCATGGTTGGCCCATGTGCCTAGTTAGAGTAACATTACAATAACACAGGTCCATGGACCACGCCTATTTAGGTTGGTCGCACAAATCCAGTTGACCTAAAGGGAATTCCCTATAAGACCTTCCAATCTAAGTACACGTGAAACTAAAACAGTGTTAGCCGAGCTCTAAAAGACAGTTGGTTTTGCCCGTGCCCCAGCTCAACTGAATGTTAGCCGTTAGGAAACCTGTGCAATGAAAGCGGTTACAAGGTCAAGGCATCTCTAAGTCATAATTACAGTTAAAACAGAATAATTCAAATGTAACAATTTATTATCAGTCATGTAAATATGTATTATGCCAATTACATGACTATTACGAGACTATTCAAATGATACCAAACATGACTGTAAGGTCACCTGCATTTATGTAGAACATTCTATTCTACTATTGACCATTCTGAGTGAGCTGAGTGAAGGGAAGGATGGGTGAGGGGAAGGAAGGGGATTAGGAGGAACCAATGCATATGTGAGAGACGGTTTCCCACATTTTCTCTCAGTGAGAGGGGAAAAAGATGTCTGATGTGAGGGCAGGGATTTGCTGTGTGTGTATTGTCCTGCTCAGAAGATCAGTGTCGGGAGGTTCGGTAATTCTTACAGAGGCTGTTCGTATTGCATCGTTGAATATAAAGTAACCGTGACCAATTTCTTACTGTTAAAATGCTGGGGGGAAAAAAACGAGTGTTAATTATAGGACCAAAACCTCTGCATGTAGGCTATAACCTAAGAATCCTGTCTAACACTTGATGGCGGCTCTGCAATTCTCATCAGTTAGGAACCTCCGGTGTTTTATTGATAGCATCTTTTGGATAGCCAGCATTGTCAACACTGCATAAACATTTTCCATCTCAAAATAGTATCTACCTTCCTCAAGATTAGACTATTGTAATGCTTTGTTGGGTGGTTGTTCTGCATGCTTAATTAACAAACTCCAGCTGGTCCAAAATGCTGCAGCTATAGTTCTTACTAGAACCAGGAAGTATGCCATATTAGCCTGGTTCTGTCAACACTGCATTGGCTCCCTATTAAACATCGTATACATTTTAAAATCTTGCTAATTACCTATAAAGCCCTGAATGGTTTAGCACCTCATTATTTGAGCAAACTCTTATTGCATTATAGTCCTCCACGACCGCTGCATTCTCAAAACTCTGGCAAATTGATAATACCTAGAATATCAAAAGCAACTGCGGGCGGCAGATCCTTTTCCCATTTAGAGCCCAAACTCTGGAATAACCTACCTAAAATAGTTCGGGAAGCAGACACACTCTGTCAATTTAAATCTAGATTAAAGACCCATCTCTTTAGCCTGGCTTACACATAACACACTAACACATGTTTATAATTCAAATCCGTTAAAGGATTGTTAGGTTGCATTAATTAGGTGAACTGGAACTGGGAACACTTCCCATAACACCCTATGTACTACTGTTACATGTTAGAAGAATGGCATCTATGCTAATATTAGACTGTCTCATTCTTATTACGAGGTCACTGTAGCCACCAGATCCAGACTGTATCCAGATCAGATGGTCACTGCAGTCAGAGGCGTCATGCCCATTCAAAGTGAGGGGCATGTGCCCCCTCAGATTTGTGAGCTAAGTGGATTTTGAATGCAGCTTCCAAAAGACAAAAAATAGCCCAATAATATTTTCTGTATTTGATACAATCACACCAGCATGATTAAATCGTTCAGCGCAGTAATATCATCAGCTGCTAAATTCAAATCTGAGTTTGCTGGCTGGCGCTGAGCCAGAGACAGACACGTTTTTACAGCACTGCGCATTATAACCAATCACACACACGATGCTGTTGAGTTTATCAATGCAATGGCCAATCAGACGTGTTCAGATGAGTCATCGCTAAAATGCCGGCGTTTTCTTCACGCTCGCTGACTGAATACCTCTTTCTGGCGAATTCTTTAGTTAGAAACAACAAAGTGCAGATGTTTGTGTAACTGGTGTGAATTTATTGACTTACTTTAATGTGCTTTTTTCCCTTTCCTATATTGTATTATTATTATTTTTTTATATGCTGTTTATACCGTTATAAATTATATGTGTTTCATAATAAGAATGTGTTAATGAACTCCACTAAATTTCTTTCCTCTACTATTGTTCGCAAGTTAAAAAATATAACGTTAAAGTCACGTAACTTTTCTTTGGGATTTTGTCTGGGAGGGAATGATATCAGTGGAACACATCTGGGGTGCGATGGCGAGGGGTAGTGTTGGGTCACTAGTGTGCGACGGGTGTGCGACGAACGGACTACTTGGAGCGGAAATTTGAATAGAGATTGATTGTATCAGAGGAATATTTTTGAACGGATTTATTGGATTAATCATTGGACACTGGACTGAGGACTTTTTGGACTTGGTAACGGTAGATCGGGTGTGGAGAGTGGTGTGGGAGTACCGGCCGACGGCCTGTATAGGTCCGGTAGCGGTGCTCCTCCTCTACTTCCCATCGATTAAATAATATCAAACTTTTCAGCATGACAGAAAGAGAGTCAGGAGATGAAAACAACAGCATGGAATGTAGAGATCAGGAAGGGGAAAGTGAATGGAAGGATAGAGGGGATATAGATAGAGGGTCAATAGAGGGGATCCAGAACCAAGAAATTGGCTAGACGTAAAAGAAAGAAAAATTATTCAGATAGTTTGGGTGGAACAGAGAGTGAAGGAAAAGAAGTTGAGGTAAATGATTTGAGGCCAGAATTGTTCAATGTGGTAGTACGGTTTGAGGGAGAAGGGGGAGTAAAGAAAACTGACCCATTAAAACTTACTAACATCATTAAAGCACAAATAGGAGAAGTAAAATATGCAAGAGTACTGGGAGATGGAAACTTGCTTGTTGGATGTAGTTCTGAAAAACAGATAGAGAAGGCAAAGAGAATGAGCAATGTGGGAAAAGTTAAAGTAGCAAAAGTGGTGAGAGTTGGAGGGGAGAAAACAGAATTGTAAAGGAATAATGGCAGGAGTTCCTCTTACGGTGGGTATGAAGGAGCTAGTAGAGAATTTGAGGCGGCGAAATGGATCAGTTAAATCTGCTAAAAGAATGACAAGAGGAATTGAAAAAAAGGAAACAGAATCTGTTCTGATTTATTTTGACTGTAAGGACCTCCCTAAAGAGTTATACTTTGGTTATATTAAATATAACATAAGAGAATTCATAACAAAACCTATGAGATGTTACAACTGTCAGGAATTTGGTCATATGGCAAGGGGATGTAAAAAACAAAGAAGATGTGCTAGATGTGGAGGAGACCACGATTATGGAAAATGTGGAGAGGGTGTTAAACCAAAGTGCTGCAATTGTGGAGGCAATCATAGTGTTGCCTTCTGGGGATGTGAAGTAATGAAGCGTGAGGTGAAAGTACAACAAATTAAAGTGAAGGAAAACATTTCTTATGCTGATGCCGTCAGGAAAAGTGAGGGGGAAAAGCAGGCTAAGGATGCTGAATATGATAAAGGAAAAAATGGATGTGAACATAGAGAATGGAGGAAGATTTGGGAAGAAAAGAAGAAATTGGTTACCTTTATAGCGGGGGTAATAAATGCAACATCTGAGATCAGATCTAAAACGGAAAGGATTCAAATCATAGTTAAAGCGGCAGTACATCATTTGGATTTAGTAGGATTAAAGTGGGAAGAAGTAAGAGATGAGCTTAATGTGCAGTCAAGTCAAGATCCAACATGGGTGGGTTGATAATATTAATTATGTTAATTCTTCAATGGAATGCGAGAAGTCTAATTGCAAATGGGCAAGATTTTAAGCAATTTATAGTCAGTAGAGAAGAAAAACCAGAAGTAGTATGTGTCCAAGAAACTTGGCTAAAGCCTAATTTGGATTTTGTTTTAAGTGGGTATATAGCAATTAGACAAGATAGGAAAGAGGGTGGGGGTGGAGGGTGTGTTACATTTGTTAAACAGGGAATTCCTTATAGAATTATAGGCAGGGGAAGTGAGCAAGAATATGTGGGAATAGAGATTTGGGGAGAAAAATCTAAATTATCGATCATAAATTACTATAATCCATGTAAAAAGCTTGAGTTGAACAAACTTATAGAAATAGGGGGACAGGATGAGAACAGTATTGTATGGTGTGGGGATTTTAATGCACACAGCACATTGTGGGGATGTGGAAAAACAGATAATAATGGTTTAGTGTTAGAAGTGTTATTGGAAGAAAGAGAATTAGTGTGTCTAAATGATGGAAATAAGACTCGGATTGATATTAGGACAGGAAAGGAATCAGTACTTGATCTTACTTTAGTATCAAATAATTTGGCATCAGTTTGTAATTGGAGAGTATATAAAGATGGGACTATAGGGAGTGATCATTATCCGGTTATATGTAAAGTCAATATCTCTGTAGTGGAAAAAGTAGATGGAAGAGGAGGAAACTGGGTGTTTGAGAAAGCTGATTTGGAAAATTTTCAAGCAGAAAGTGATAAATATTTAAGTCAAATTGATAATAATACAGATATAGAGTTATTAAATAATGAAATAAAGCAAGGAATATTATCAGCAGCAATAGAAACCTAAAAGTAAAGGTATAAAAAAAGGAAATCAGTACCATGGTGGAATGATAATTGTAAAACAGCACTAAAAAACAGAAATAAAGCTTTCAAGTTATTGAAAAGAACTCATAATTTCCAGCATATGATACAGTATAAACATGCACAGGCAGTTGTAAGAAGAACAATTAGGCAAGCAAAGCGGATATATTGGAGGGATTTTTGTAGTTTAATTGAAGTACTACTCAGATAGGAGAAGTTTTGGGGATGATTAAAAAGATGAGCGGGGATGCAAGGGAGTGGAGTTATCCTGTGTTAAGTGATGGAGTTAAAGATGCAGTTACTAACAAAAAAAAGCAGAGATGTTGGTAGATGCATTTGTTAGTATACACAGCTCAAATAATTTGTCAGTGGAAGGAAGGAAAGGTAGAGAGAGCACTAAATCTATTAATATGGAAGCTTTAAAAAAGAAGGATGTCTTTGAGTATGATCTAAATGTCCCTTTTAGAATGGGAGAAATGGAAAGAGCATTAGTTAAAACTAGAAAAACGGCACCTGGAAAAGATGAAGTAAGCTATATCATGTTAAAACATTTAAGTACAGAAAGTAAGGGAAAATTGCTAATTTTATTTAATAAAATATGGGAAGAAGGGAAATTCCTGAGAGTTGGAAAGAAGCAATGATTATCCCAATAAGGAAGCAAGGAAAAGATGCTAATAAGCCATCAAACTATAGACTTATAGCATTAACATTGCATATTTGCAAATTGATGGAAAGAATGACAAATTAATGATTAATGTATTTTTTGGAAAAAAAGGGTTTGATAACGGAATATCAAAGTGGGTTTAGGAGAGGAAGGGGCACAATGGATGCAGTGTTGTGCTTGGAGGATGATGTAAGAAAAGCTCAAATAAATAAAGAATCTGTGGTAGCAGTATTTTTTGATGTTGAGAAGGCATATGATATGTTATGGAGAGAGGGGTTAATGATTAAACTACACAAAATGGGAGTAAGAGGTAAAGTTTTTAATTGGATTCTAGATTTCTTAAAAGGAAGATCAATTCAAGTTAAAATAGGAGCAGAAATTTCAAATAAGTATATGGTAGAAAATGGAACACCACAAGGGAGTGTTATAAGTCCTACTTTTTTTTCCGTTATGATAAATGATATATTTAATAATGCACCGAATGGCATGAATAGATCATTGTTTGCAGATGATGGGGCACTTTGGAAACGTGGGAAGAATGTGGAATATGTAGTTAAGAAAATACAGGAAGGAATACATCAGTTTGAAAAGTTGGGAATGGAATGGGGTTTTAAGTTTTCTGCTGAAAAATCAAAAGTGATGGTTTTCTCTGGAAAGAAAAATAAAGATATTAAACTGAAACTGTATATGAATAATCTGGAAAGAGTTGAGAGTTTTCGTTTTTTGGGGTATGGTTTGATTCACGACTAACATGGAGATCGCACATTAAACAAGTAGAGGATAAATGTAAAAAAGTATTAAACATTATGAGGTGTCTTGCAGGAGTGGAGTGGGGAGCAGTTTTTAATTCATTAAAATATATATATATATTTCCTTAATAAGATCTAGGTTGGATTATGGGAGTCAGGCATTTGGATCAGCAGCAAAATCAGTATTACTGGCTGGACAAACTTCAGGCACAGGCATTGAGATTATGTCTTGGAGCCATGAGAACATCACCAATGTGCTCATTGTAGGTAGAGGCAGGTGAAATGCCTTTGAGCCTAAGACGGAAACAGCTGCTTGTAAATTACTGGATTAGTTTGAAGGGACAGATAGATAGTCACCCAACCAAAAGAGTGTTACAAGACAATTGGGAAAAGGGAAAGGGGAAAATATTTAGTTTTGGTTGGACAGGAGATGATGCTGCACGTGACCTGGGAGTATATGGAAAGGAGTTTTGTAAAACTGTGGTATGGCCCAGTATCCATATGTGGAAGTTTGACACTCCAATAGTGGATTTGGAGGTATTACAGACCAAAATTGCAAACAATCAAGTTGATTTGGTGAGTGGATTTTATAGACATTTGAACCAGAAATACATTAATTTTAAGCAAATTTTTACAGATGGATCAAAAGACTCAATAACAGGAGTTACAGGTGCTGCAGTTGTAGTTCCCAGCCAGAAGAGTGAAATGAGCAGGAGAACTTCAGATCACTTAAGTGTATATGCTGTTGAGCTGTTTGCTATTTTGATGGCATTAGAATGGATTGATTATTCTAAGTTAAACAGAACTTTAATTTGCAGCGACTCTGTCTCTGTGCTGCAGAGTCTCAAGACCGGCATAGTTAAGAATCATCAGGAGCTTTTTTATGACGTTATGTCTATCTATTCAAGAATAAAGAACAAAGGTGATGAGGTTATATTTATGTGGGTACCAGCACATACGGGTATTCTAGGAAACGAAAAGGTAGACAAAATAGCTAAGAAAGCACTGCAAAAAGAGAGCATAGAAGCAGTCATCAGCCTTTCAAGATCAGAAGGAAAGAGTATAGTGTGGGGGAAAATTATTAAAGAATGGCAACAAAGGTGGGATCAAGAACTAAAAGGAAGACATTTATACTTGATTAAAAAAAGAGTTGGCACTGTGGAAAATAAGGGAGGAAACAGGAGAGAAGAGACTATTATGGCCAGAGTAAGAATAGGGCATAATAAATTAAATAGCACTCTTCATATTATGGGAAAACATCCAACTGGGTTTTGTGAACAGTGCCAAATACCTGAGACTGTAGAACATGTGCTTAGTAATTGTTCAAAATATGAATTACAGAGGATGGACATGATAAATGACATGGGAAAAATAGGACTAACAGGACGTGGAGTAAAGGATATAATGGACTGCAGTAGGAGTGAACAAGGAATTAAATATTTGATTTGCTTTCTGTCTAAAACGGGACTCATGACAAGAATATGATGTCTAAAGTATATGGGAAATAATTAGAACCAGAAGATGGCAGTAATGCAACGTTAAGGATGCAAGCTGCCGTTAAAACCCAAAGAAGAAGAAGAAGAAGAAGGGGTGCGATGGCCTCAGTCTACCTGTGTATGAGGCTAACAAGCACATGTACTACGGTTCTCCCCGTGAATGATTCTGGTATGACGATGTTTTTTGTCTAAAATGCATATTTATCGCTGGATGAATGTGATTATGCTAGCACTCGATTGTGCTAGTTATGATGCAAATGTATATTTTAATGTGTTATAACTTAAAGGATGTACATTGTGACGCTAACTAATTAGCATCACATGTTTAATGTGCCAGAGAGGGAGAAGCTGTCGCCTGTTGATCCACTGATTATTTCTCCTTGTTACAGGTATGTTGTTTAATTAGTTCTGTTTTATAAAAGGAAAAAGATTTAGTTGAATGTGTATTGTACGTAGAGTGTTATGGGAGAAAATCCTATTTAATGATTCATGCAGTGCGTGACGCACGTGGTGCAGCCTACACATAGTAAGGTGCTAAACATATTGAATGATTAATTTCATTATGTAACATATAGGAATACTGATTTATTCATACAAATGGTATTATAATTTTTTTTGTTTTATTTCACTATAGTATGTTTTAATGTATAAATACTTGAATTAATGCATAAGTTAATAATGTAATAGATTTTATATCTAATGTAATATTGTAAAATATTTATTGTAATGTATTAAATAGGAATATTAATGTGATGTATAAGAAAGACAAGAGACATATTGTAAACAGTATAATTTATTTACATTTATTTCATTCTTTTCCATTATTGTATAATGTTAGTCTACCTGTGTGCGAGGCTAATGAGCACACGTACTACTCTGTTCTCCCTGTGAATGGCTCCGTGTGCCAGAGAGGGAGAAGCTGTCGCCTGTTGATCCGCTGATTATTTCTCCTTGTTACAGATTGAGTAAAAGAAAGTGCTGAATCTCATCAACGAGTGGTCATGTGGTCTTTGTGTGTGAGGGTGACCGGTCCAGACATGCTACATAAAATTGGTGCTGTGACCCGGATGCACCAGATCTGCAGCAGCCGATCGCTGGGGTTCGACAACGCTTCTGAAATCATCGGACAAAGACTTTTCATTGTTGACGTTTTGGTGGTGGTGGTGTCTGGACATGGAACTGAACTGAGTAACTGAACTCTCACTTTACATTACGCACACATTGGACTGTGTTCCTTTTTTTTGGTTTTCTTCATTTCTGCATTTAGAAGTATACGATAACAGTGAAGTGAATTTTTCTTGTGTTTTTCATTAACAATCTACCGTTCGTGATATGGCCGAAGGGGGGTGGTACGAAGACTTAGTGATGCTACACATTGGCAGGGGCTGTGGGTTTTTTGGGGTACCTGAGCCTGTAGTCGGCAAACCACGCGTTTTGGTGTATGATTCTGTGACCGTTCCGATCATGTCGCATAATGAGTCGAATAAACCAAAGTCTTCCACTCCTACTAATGTTGGTTGTGACAATGTTACGCAGCAACTACGTGATCGCATTGGTGAGCTTGGAAACCAGATTGGTGATTCAATTGTTTCACGGTTGTTAACCAATCAGAATTCTGTATTACCTGATTCTTCTCCATCGTTTGAGCAGCAGCCTTCTGGGGCCATACCCCTGTCTACAAGCCTCGATCTGTCCAAGTTAAATCTGATAGTCAAGGCTGACATTAGAGAACCACAGATGTTAAGGGGGAATGGTAGTGACAAATGTTCCATCTTGGAGTGAATTGAACAGATGGAGGTGTATTTGTGGACAGCTGACAGTGTGGAAGAGATATTGAACCATCTCTGTGGCCGGGCAAAGAGCATTGTCAAGGTTAAGCTGAAAAGTAGCCCAGTTGTTGTACTCTGTCCTGAAATTTTCTATGAGGTACTGTGGCGCTATTTTAGCGAGAGACCTGGCTCGTGCCAGCCGTTGGCCGACTTTTATGCGACGCAGCCGAAGAAAAATGAGTGCCCTGTTGATTTTTTTGGGTTAGGTTGAATGAGGCAGCCGAGCTAGCAGACGCTCACCTGAAAAGATACGGTGGCAAGATGGAAAACATGAGCTCAGAGATTGCAATGATATTTATCAGAAACTGCCCTAATTCTGACCTTTCCAGTGTCTTTAGGTGTAAGCCCATAAGCAAATGGTCAGCCGAGGAAGTCCAAGAGGCCATCGATGAGTATGAGAGGGACTGTAAGTCCTGGAAACCAGTCCCACCTGTGCCTAAGGTTGTAGTAAATCAGGCTGTTGTTACAGAGAAAGCAGTTAGAACTCATGTAGCCATAGGAAGCGAAAGTGTGGGTGCAACCTCACCAGTGTGTATCATGGGTGTTCACACTAAAGCAAATGAAGTCAATGAGTCGGGCACTTTAGAGCGGGTGCTGAAAATGTTAGAAAGGGTGTTGGAGCGCACAACCTTACCAGTTTCAGAAACAAAGCCTCGAACGTCACCGTGGTATCGAGCTTCTCCGTGTGCAGTGTGCGGAGACCGATCCCATTCGACTCGCTCACACTGCATGAAAGAAAAAAGATGCCTTGTTTGTTTTGAGATTGGGCACCAAGGTAAGCTGTGTCACAGGCTTGTTGCCCAGGGCATGGCCCAGACCAGCGATGATCAGGGAAACTAGATCACTCACACTGGGGAGAGGACCGTGTGAGTGTTGAGATTCTACCTCTCACCAGTGAGGATGATCCTATGGTCATCTATAGCAATGTAATGTATGTTCCAAAACATTGCGAAGCTGGAGAAAGCTGACAGTTTGTTTTATATCGATGTGTTGGTGAATGATATGGTTGCTTGCCAAGGCCTGTTAGACACTGGTTCTATGGTGTATACTAATAACGAGGAAGTTGAGCGTAGGTTGCTGGATACATGCGGGACTCTTGAGTCTGAGCAGCCCCACGCTGATGTCTTGCTTGTCGGTTGTGGCGGTGTTCGGGTCAAACCTAGGTGTATCCATCAGCTGAAGATGTGTGTATATGGATTTTCGGTTATTGTACCTACCTTGGTCGTACCAGGGCAAAAAGACCAGTTAATTGTTGGTACTAACGTCATCAAGTACGTCATGAGTCAACTTAAGCAGTCGCAAAGCTATTGGCGTGTCATGAACCAGCCAAATTCTACAGAAGAACCAGAGATTCAGCGGTTTTTGAGTCTGCTGTCTGGACATGATGGATGGGAAGGTGGTAGTATCCCAACCATTGTCGGTACTGCTAAGCTCACTCAGGCTCACGCTTTTACCTCACCAAGAGCACCTTGTGTGGGGCAGACTTCCAACCAGTTCCACTGTTTCTGTAGGTAGCACCTTGTTGATTTGAGCCGTCTAGGGCACAAACCCATAAGAAGAGTGTTCTTGTTGGCCGTTATAGCTACTTTGCCAGGTGACAGATGGGTGCCGGTTAAGTTGATTAACCCATCCAATAAACCGGTCACTTTGAGACGTAATGCTAAAATAGCTGATGTTTCTCCTATTTTAGCGGTGGAAGACCTCGACATGCAGCCTGGACACGGTGATGGGGAAACTGTGAACGTGCAGAGCCAATCTGTCTCCTCTAGCGCGGATGCAGGGATTAGTCCCCCCCCTCTGGTGTTTGTGAGGGACTGCAGAAGCTTGGTCTCAGCGATCTCGACATCGAGACATGCGAGGTCACTCCGTACTGGAAAGACAAGCTTCTGCAGTTGATTCAAAGACATCAAGATGTGTTTTCTAAACATAAGCTAGATTGTGGTAAAGCCAAAGAGTTTGTCCACAGGATTCACCTGTCAGATAATCACCCGTTCAGACTTCCGTATCGGCGTGTTCCCCCTGCTCAATATCAGAAACTGAGAAAAGTACTCTCTGAGATGAAAGAGCAAGAGATTATCCGCAAGTTTTGCAGTGAGTGGGCATCCCCGTTGGTCCTGGTATGGAAGAAAAGCGGTGATCTTCGTGTTTGTGTTGATTACCGCTGGCTTAATGCCCAGACCATCAAGGATGCTCACCCCTTACCTCACCAAGCAGACTGTTTGGCAGCCTTGGGTGGAAAAGTGGTCTTCAGCACGATGGATCTTACTTCTGGCTTTTATAACAACGCTATGGCGGAGGACGACAAAAATCTTACGGCTTTCACAACACCGATGGGGCTCTTTGAGTTTAATCGCTTACCGCAAGGGCTCTGCAATAGCCCCGCTAGCTTTATGTGCCTAATGACAAACATCTTCGGCGATCAAAATTTCTTGCCGTTATCTTGATGACCTACTTGTGTACGCCCCAGATGAAGGTGAGGCAATTAAGAGGCTTGAGATGGTGTTCAGTAGGCTCCGAGAGCATGGGTTAAAATTAGCCCCCAAAAAGTGTCATTTCCTCCGGAGGAGTGTACGGTTTTTAGGGCACGTCATTGACAGTTCAGGGGTAGCGACCGACCCAGATAAGGTCAGCAGTATTGGAGCAGTGACAGAGTCTGATTTGATGATGGAGGATGGAGTAACACCATCCCAAAAGAAAATTAAATCGTTCCTTGGGATGGTGTTGTATTACCAGAGGTTCATCCAAAATTGCTCTACCATTGCGAAACCCCTGTTTGCCTTGACTGTGGCACCGAGAGGCAAGAAGCCTCCGGAGAAGGGTGCTTTGTTCAGGAAGTTGAGTCCTGATGACTGGAAGGAAGAGCACAGTAGGGCCTTCCAGCAGTTAAAAGCTGCTCTGATGAGATCCGTGGTACTGACACATCCTGATTTTAGCCACCCATTTATTTTGTCCACTGACGCGTCCCTGGACGGGTTGTGCACCGTGTTATCACAGGTCGCAGAGGGTGAGACTAGAGCCCGGCCAATTGCTTTTGCTAGCAAAGCCCTTACGCATGCTCCGGCTAAGTATCCTGCTCACCGCTTGGAGTTCTTGGCTTTGAAGTGGTCCGTTTGCGAGAAATTCACTCACTGGCTGAAAGGCCACGAATTTGTTGTTTGGACAGACAACAATCACTTAACTTACATCCTTACAAAGCCTAAACTCGACGCGTGTGAGCAGAGATGGGTCTCCAAGTTGGCACCCTATCGTTTCAGCATCAAGTATATACCTGGCAGTAAGAACGTAGTGGTCGATGCTTTAAGTCGTCAACCCTTTGTCCATAACCGGGTCAGTCAGAGGCTGCTGAATGAGCCTTACAATGCGTTGCTTGAGGAAGCGGAACAGTTTGAGATCGAGACAGTGCAGGATGCATTCAGGCTTAGTGCTGGTGTTCAGAGCGTTGAATGCCCTCCTTGTGTAATGCATTGTCCGCTTTCTAGTGCCGAGGTGTCTGCGGTGTTAGAGGGTCATAATGACTGGGAAGCAGGGGTCGAATCGAGAGCGATCTCCTGGGGTGTCCAAGACACCCAGCATTTGTTGCCTCCTGGGCAATGCCCATTACCAGTCTTCTCGTTAGACCAACTTCGAGACAGACAGCAAAATGTCCTTGTCTGTCCAGGGTCCTGTTTTATGTAAATAGGGGCAAGAGAGCCTCTCGTCGTGAGCGTGCTGGTGAGACGTATAAGGTGCTCAGGATCTTGAAGCAGTGGGACAAGTTAAAGATACTCTATGGTTTACTGTATCGTGTAACCAAAAATAATCTGATGGGAAAGAAACGGTTCCCTCTTCTTTAATCACGCAGGTCATGACCGGCGTTCACGATGAAGCATGGCACCAGGGCCAAGGTAGAACAATGCACCTGGCAAGACAAAGGTTCTTTTGGGTTGGGTTGGAATGTGACGTTCGCAGATATGTTAAGTGTTGCAAGCGCTGCGTTGTCAGTAAAACGCCTGAACCCGAAGGCAGAGCCCCACTAGAGAGTGTGAAAAAAATCCAATGGAGCTAGTATGCATCGATTTTTGGACAGCTGAAAGTTCAAAAGGTCGTAATGTGGACGTGCTGGTTGTAACTGACCATTTTTCTCGGGTGGCTCATGCTTTCCCGAGTCGTGACCAGTCGGCAAAACTGATAGCATGACAGTTGTGGGATCGCTATTTTTGTGTGTACGGTTTTCCTGACAGGATCCACTCGGGTCAGGGGGCTAACTTTGAGAGCCAACTGATCCGAGAGTTGCTGCAGGTCGCCGGTGTGAAAAAGTCCCGAACAACTGCTTACCATCCAATGGGAAACGGCCTTGTTGAAAGGTTTAATAGAACCTTGGGCAGCATGATCGGAGCACTCCTGCCGAGGTCTAAGGAAAAGTTGTCCCAGTTGCTTCAGACACTGACCTTTGCGTATAACTGTATCGCACATGAATCCACGGGTTATGCTCCATTCTACTTAATGTTTGGAATTTGTATGAATCTCTAAGTAAGATATTAATTTCACAGTGTAAACTGTGAAATGAGTGTATTCATTTCAAAGTTTTTGAGTGCTTGAACTTTAGACTGTCAGTGAAAATGTTCTTTGCTCTCTTTCTGTTCAATGAAAATATTATGATATGTAGCGTAACTTACAATGTTTTTATTCACATTAACTTTCAATTTTGAATTCAAATTTATATAAAAATGTATAAAGTCAGTCATATTAAAACTGTTATGGCATGATGCCCATATCTGTTACTTAAGTAAACAGACAGGTTTTTATGCATAGTTAATAGACTACATTATTAGGCTACTTTGACCATCGCCCACTATGGATCAACTAACAATGTATAAAGGTGAGAATCGAGATATTTCATGATATAGTTAATGCGTTTGGGAATGTTTTGAATAAAAAGGAAGAAAAATAATAAAACACGTGCTATTGTGCCCCCTCAAAAAAAATGAGTGCAGGACACCCCTGACTGCAGCCACCCGGATCCAGTCTATATTCAGACCAGATGGTGGATCAGCACCTAGAGATGACCTCTACAGCCCTGCATGTCAGCAGAGACCATGTTAAGATGAGCCCCAGAGACAGATCCCCTCCGAAGACCTCATCACCTAGATGGCCATCGGGGCAAGACCACGGGAACCAGATTAGTCCTCTGCACAATCTGACTTTGTTGCAGCCTAGAGAATAACACTGCTGGTTTCATCTGGTCAGAGGAGAACAACATACTATTTCGACACACTATTTCCCTGTTTTAATACTGTAAAGCTGCTTTGACACAAGCTGCATTGTAAAAAGCACTATATAAATAACAGTGACTTTACTTGCTATACTCCGTGCTTGCATACCACCTTTCAACCTTTCCTTTAAGGAGAAATGAAGGCAGATGAGAATGGACAATTAAATAACTGAGAATGGTGTTGCTGATTATACATTAGGTTGTAGAAAAAAACATCACCTGACCTGCTTTATCAGGTAATCATTCGTATACCAGAATCAGTAGTAAATGTAATGAATGTAACTGATCTAATTCAATTTAGCCTGTTCCCTCTGAAACAAAAAGTCTCCCCTGAAATATTAAATAATAATAATAACCCCCCAAAGGGTTAAAAAATTTTGTCACATACAAACTGTGGTTGTTCAAGGTGATGAGGGCAGTCAGTTTGCATAGAGCTGTTCTCTAAGAAGACAGTGAATGTCATGGCCCCTCTCAGGAATGTGTCACTCTCTAACATAGATGCCACCATGCATTTGAGAGAGGAAGGTCATCTATAAATATTTCAATCCCTCTTTTGTTACAATTTCCACTCTTTTCGGAATTCCTGATTTTATAAACATTCTGGACACCACAAAAATGACGTATTTTTCACAAGCCAAGGTGTATACAATTTCATGTGGCCATTAGAAGTTCCGTCTATTCTGCAGGTCATTCTATTTCCCTTCTATTCATTGTATGGGGGCATTATCAGTGTGTGAATTATGCGATGACATTCAGATGATTTTACTCATTTGCAAAATGAATTATTTTCACATTTCTGAGGTTCTCAGACATGGAAGTCATCATAGATGTGTTAAATTCTAGGTAAACAGAATCTACAAAAGATATATTCTTTTCCTTTCTTTTGCCCCAATAGCAAAAGAAAACATCACAGAAGTGTTTTCATTAATTTCCAAAAGAGAGAAAGATTAAAATTCGCCATCACTCCCTCATGTATTAGAAACACTCAAGCAGCAATGTAAACCGGTTTAATGTAATTTTATGGCGCGAGGTAAGAAAACACATATAGTGTTATAAAAATGTACATTATATATATCTAATATATATATATATATATATATATATAATATATATTATATATATTACAACGTTGTAAAGGGGTTCATATGATGCGATTCAATTTCTTAATTTCTCGTTGAATAGTGTTAAAGCTCTTGGCTTGCCCTAAGAAGATCTGTAAAGTTGCAAAGACTGAAGTCTCACATCCAAAGAGATATTCTTTATAAAAGTTAAGAGTCAGCCACACAAACCTAAATCACCTCGTTCTTACACGCCCCCACATTTCTACGTCACGATATGGGAAGATTTGCATAAAGCCGCCCAAATGTTCACGCAAAGAAGAAGGCGTAACTTTTATTCTCGCTTTAGTATTGTCGCTGCCGCCATGTCGTGAAGGCGCTAAGTGTTTCGTTGTGAAAGCAAAATGATATCCACCTGTGTATGCCTAGAGTGATCCGTGTGGGGTCAAGAGGAATACTTCAACTTTGTGCCTGTGGATCGCCGGATCGGGCTTTCACTGTGGACGAAGAAGAGTACCAGCCCGGGGGCGTCATGTGGTTTGAAGCAAGCCCAACGACGCGCCGCTCTCAAGCCCGCGCCCCTCCATAGCTCACTCTACTGCCGGCCTCGCCACTCTAGCCCGCAGTTGTATTTCAATTGTTAAAGTGAAAATACTTTGTTTGGCCTTTCAAAGAGGACACGACTAGAAATCAGTGGTTAAGTTATTTACAACACCAAGAACAGAACACTTCAACCCAAATATTCAAATGTGTGCAGCACATTTTATGAAGACTGTTTCCTTATCCTGGTAGAGTAGACTACAATGCAGGTTGTTCTGACTCGCAGACTGTAAGTAAGTTTTCATATTTAAAAAATTTGCCACTGACAATTCAAACGCGAGTTTTGAGCATTGTAGAGTAGCGCTTGTTTGTCATTTCTCATATCACAAATGCAGACATGGTTTTATCCTTACGCGGCGCGATACGCAACGCAACACATAAAAAGACAGTATAAGTCATTATAATCCGTAATTATGTCCCCATGGGATGCAACAAATGCCTCGTTTGTATGGGTTTGCAGTTTTAATCGTACGATCGGCGGACATGGGCATCACAGTATGATAAGGGGTGTGACATTTCCGTCACACACTTGAGGTATTTAGCCAATCACAACGCACTGGATAGCTGGCACACCTCGCTTTTCAGACCGATGAACTTTGTAAAATTCGACGCGTTTCAGAAAGGCAGGGCATAGAGGAGAAACCATAATGTACAGTATGTGGAAAATAATGTTTTTTTAACTTTAAATCGCATAAACACATTTCATTACACCAAATACACAAAACAATGTTCTTTTTAGCAACATCATATGACCTCTTTAATAACTGTGGAAATGCTTTATCACAGTTTGTGAAGAGGGTTCATTATCCTAAAAAAAAAGGTCAATTATTTAATTATTAAAAAAGTAAAATTTAATCTATAATAAAGTTATAACTTTCTGAATCCTAACAAAAAGTGCACTTTAATAATGCATTCAAAAACAAAAACAATGTTTTAAACAATGCTATATTATATAGCCTCTGAAGCTCTTAATGACATACTGAATGCACTCTAAGCAAAAGGAATTTAAACTCTCTGAGGTTATATGAGGACGTGTGAAATAGAAATTTCAAGTAATTCTTTGCTCCCCCTGCCCTTAGCCCTTTGTGACAGTCAATTAAAATTTCGCTTACCACAGTGGTAGGGAGCATAAAACAATGACGAGCCTGGTGCAGTGGAGAAAATGGCCTCTTAGGGAGATTATATGGATCTCATTTTGTATTTACAGGATGGTTGTCTCAAAGTGTGAGTGGAACACATCTGAATAATCATGCCTGTGTTGTCAGCAGCTTTGCGGCAGGGATGAAGCAATTCAGTGGTCTGCCAGTCCTGTTGGAGCAAATACTATAAATTCAGCACATACTGTATATAGATACTGTATGAGACTTGACTGTATGAGACATAATTCTTTCTGCAAAATTAATTAAACAAACAAATTTTGAAGTAAAAAAACCCATGAATTTTATTTTCTTGTAAAATATACTTGAACACTATTTTACACTGTAGCTGTTTCTACTATGCTGTTCTGAATTCAGTCCCGTTTTGCCAACCAATTTAATAGTCATTGTAACGAACCAAAGTTATTCATTTGTGAAGCAGACATCGCTAGCTCTTATTCTACACAGCAGACAGAAAATACTGCACATACCAGTTGTTTACACAACTACTTACTCATTTTCTAAAATTATATATATATTACAACTTTTTTTGTAACACAGGCTCATTAGAAAATCATGCCTGTGGCTATATTTAGGTGAAAGAAGTAATGGCCCCATGACTAAGCCTCTCCCAAGGATTTTTTTTCTCCATTTCTGTCCTTGCCATCTTCTATCGCTTTTGATTTGCTTAGTTGGAGTTCAAAAGACACTTATATTCATTGATATTATTGTCATAATATTAATATTATTTGACTGTACATGGCACTATTGGATGAAAACAATTTAAAATGAATTAGACTGGATGAAAACACAATTGTCTTCTGTAGAGCTGCTTCATAGATTAATTGATTTTTTAAAATAATTTTGCTACATCAACACTTATTGAATTGAACTGAATCAACATTGAACTGAGGCTGAATAACGATACTGTCTTCCGTTTAAGTTGCTGAGCTTAACTTGTTTCATAATAAATTAACTTTACAGTTGAAAGACTTGAGCTGAAAAATGACAATATTTTCTTGTTAGAGCTGCTTTACAACCGCAGAATATGGATATATAATCTTCCCCTGTAATACTAATTTGCAGGAACAGGAACAGTTGTTAGTGTTGTACTGCCACTATTGGTCATTTTGGCTGGAAACCATAGTTAACTGCATTTTTGGAGTTTTGCTAAAATATAGAGGCATTTTTTTCCTGTAGCCTATGTTCCTTTTTTTTGTTGCCTTTGTTAGGTCAGGTCAATAAAATAACTTCACTACTAAAGAGCTACAGTCTGGCACTGCCACCTCACTACTGAGAAATGCAGTTACACAGCTACTCTGTCTTTACTCATATTCTTTACTCACATTCTTGTCTTTACTCATTTCTTTTATGTCTTTTTGTTTTTGTGAATTAAAAAAAAAAAGGAAACTGTAGTGGACCACAGTGAATGAGGACTCATTGAAACAAAGTAAACATGATCGTTTTCTCTCTACTCTGGCCAATTTAATATTTGAGTCAAATCCACAGTACTCAAACCAGACTTTCTGGCACTCTGACAGTTTGGCAATCTGTATTTCTCAGTTTAGCCATCAGCTGCTATATCTTTGACTGGCTGAACTCAGGGAGGAGTTCTTTAATGCCTTGTGTTCCATAGGGACCTCTTGTCTTTTGATTAACAGCCTGGGTTGTGTCTGCAAAAAAGACATCCATCTGTCCTCACATGCTTCATCTCTTTTTGGAAACAGCCCACTGCCAGTCTGAATTATTATCACTCAGTGACTTTGATGAGACTCTCTCTCTTTTTCTGGCACTCGAGGTAGAGGCACATGTTTAGATGATCGATAGATTTCCGCTCTTTCATCAGTGAAGTGCATTTGAAAATATTTGGAGTGTTGCAGCTAACTTGCTGGCAGTGGTTGCTCTTGGAAGCGTTGCAGAAAATAATATATTACAGTCTTGATTTTGCTTTTTTCAGAACAGCAACAGTCAAAATAAGTATTGTGAGCTAAACATTAGATATCTGCAATTAAATAAGAAATTAAATAAAATCACAACTGAACTGTGTACCAGCCCTTATATGATTGTGCTGTTAATTATTCTAGTAAAAAACAACAACATGTTAATGTTACCATTTCATGGAGAAGTTAAGTTCATAAAACTGATGAAAAATGTAAAATTAAATTAGTTGGTCAATTTGTTACCACAAACAGTGATTTTAGCAGTCTTCATGGTTTGCTTTCTGCTTCTGGACTAAATCAAAATATATAATTGTAATACAACTTTTATATTAAAATATGAGGTCCTATTTTATACATCACTTACTGTTCATTGCTGCCGTGTGTTTTGAGTTTGAGCTCCGTCAATTTAATTCTTTATCGTCTATTTTTTATCTTAAAATCAATTTTATACACCATCATTTTCGTTTCTATAGCTTGTGAATATATCCCCTATCGTATTCTACAACAAAAATAATCAGAGCGCCTTATCACTAGTTCTATTTTGATTTCCCAAGTCCGCTATTAGCATATAGCCCGTTAGCATCACCAGTGTGGTTGCCACTAATCTCGCTTACATTGCTAATACTCTATTCACACACATTACCATTGTTTTACTCACTGTTACTTGCTTTAATGGCGGATGTGTGTCTACCTTTGAGTGCAGGTGAGGACACGTTCGAGCTGCATTCGGTGCTGCTATCTCTCCCACCACCTCTACTCCGTGTGTTTCTCTGCACAGGCCCGGTGCACCCAGGACACGATCTTCCCAGATGTCCTTCACTCCGGCGCCGGGACACCACAGACCCTGGGTGCACCCACAGCGAAAGACGCGAGCCAGGCCCCGGGCGACTACCTCTCCCCCTCCACTGCCTTCGGTCTTCGAGATCTCCACCCGGAACCGCTTCGCTCCCCTCCGCGAGACGGAACGCAACGCTGTGATCATTGGAGACTCCATCGTCCGGCACGTCCGTGATACGTTAGATGAAGGTTAAAGGCACATCACTGTTACCTGGTGCTCCGTGTTCTCGATGTTTCTGCGCAGATACTCGCGATCCTGAAGGGCGACGAGAGCACCGGAGCGGTTGTGCTTCACGCGGGGGTTAATGACACCAAACTGCGGCAGACGGAGACACTGAAGAGGGACTTCAGGAGCCTGATCAAGACGATCGTGTCAGCACCACTTCCCACGTATCGACGAGGACACGAAAGGTTCAGTAGACTTTTTGCTTTAAATGAATGGTTATTGTCATGGTGTAAAGAACAGAAACTGCTCTTTGTTAATAATTGGAATCTTTTCTGGGAGCGTCCTAGGCTTTTTCGCGCTGATGGCCTGCACCCCAGCAGAGTCGGAGCGGAACTCCTGTCGGACAACATCTCCAAGACACTCCATATGACTAGTAAGTCAAATATCAAATAACTGCCATGATGACTTTTGTTCTACCCGCTTAAATGATAGAAGTACTTGCGCTGTACAATCTATAAAGACTGTGTCTGTTCCCCGTCAAAATATAAATTTAATGCAGGATTTAGAAAAATCTGATAGTGATTAAACCAGAAAAAGGGAAAATAAATGAACAAAAACAATTTAAGTTTGGGCTCCTAAACATTAGATCACTCTCACCCAAAGCAGTTATTGTAAATGAAATGATCACAGATAATAGTTTTGATGTACTCTGCTTGACTGAATCCTGGCTAAAACTAAATTATTATATTGGTCTAAACGAGTCTACTCCACCAAGCTACTGTTATAAGCATGAGCCCCGTCAGATTGGTCGTGGCGGCGGTGTTGCAACAATATATATAGTGATATTCTCAATGTTACTTAGAAGACAGGATACCGGTTTAACTCATTCGAAATACTAATGATTAATGTTACACTGTCAGATATGCAAAAAAAATCTATCGTATCTCTTGCTCTGGCAACTGTGTATAGACCACCAGGGCCGTAAACAGATTTCCTAAAATAATTTGCAGATCCCCTCTCAGACCTATTGGTTACTGTTGATAAAGCGATAATTGTCGGAGATTTTAACATTCACGTTGATAATACAACTGATGCATTAGGACTTGCGTTTACTGACCTAATAAAACTCTTTTGGAGTCAAGCAAAACGACACCGGGCCCACTCATCGTTTTAATCACACGCTAGATTCAATTATATCGCATGGAATTGATCTTACTGATATAGATATCGTACCTCCAAGCGATGATGTTACTGACCATTTCCTTGTATCGTGCATGCTGCATATTACTGATATTAACTATATGGCTCCGCGTTATCTTCCGGGCAGAACTATTGTTCCAGCCACCAAAGACTAATAGTCTGCCTGATTTATCTCAACTGCTCTGTGTACCCATAAGTACACATGAACTAGGTGAAATGACTAGCAACATGGGCACTATTTTCTCTAATAAATTAGAAGCTGTTGCCCCCATCAAATGGAAAAAGGTTAGAGAAAAACATACTGCACCATGGTACAACAGTAATACCCATTCTTTCAAGAAAAAAACTCGTAGTCTTGAGCGCAAATGGAGGAAAAACTAACTTGGAAGTTTTTAGAATTGCATGGAAAAACAGTATGCCCAGCTATAGACAGACTCTAAAAGCTGCCAGGGCCGAGCATATCCACAAACTCATATTTCGAAAATAACCAAAACAATCCAAGGTTTTTATTTAGCACAGAGGCTAGATTAACAAATAACCAGACGCAACCCGATCTAAATATTCCCTCACAGTTAATAGTAATGACTTTATGAATTTCTTCACTGCTAAATAGATAACATCAGAAAGACAATAACAAATGTAGATTCTACAGCATAAACTACTTCAGCTTCATTCATCGCACCAAAAAATAAACTGCAGTGCTTTACAACTATAAAACAGGAATAGCTAAATAAACTTATCACTGCATCTAAACAACAACATGCCTGTTAGATCCTGTACCCACTAAAGTACTGAAAGGGTTGTTACCTGTAGCAGAAGAACCGCTTCTCAATATTATTTACTCGTCGTTGTCTTTAGGTCACGTCATAAAACCATTCAAGCTGGCGGTTATTATGCCTCTTATTAAGAAACCACAACTAGTTCCTAGTGAACTGGCAAATTACAGACCATCTCAAATCTTCCTTTTATGTCTAAAATTTTTGAAAAAATTATCTCTATGAAGAATTTCAGGTTTCATGCCCCACCATAGCACAGAAACTGCACATTGTTAAAATTACAAATGACTTGCTTTTGCGTCAGACCAAGACTGCATCTCATTGATAGTTTTACTTGACCTTAGTGCTGTGTTCGACACTATAGAACATGACATACTCATAGATCGATTACAAAAATATACAGGTATTCAAGGGCAGGCTTTAAAATGGTTTAGATCCTACCTGTCCGATCGCTACCATTTTGTTCATTTAAATGGGGAGTCATCTCAATTATCACCAGTAAAATATGGAGTGCCACAAGGATCTGTCATAGGTCCTCTGCTATTTTCAATATACATGTTAACCTTTGGTAATATTATTAGAAAATACGGGATTAGCATGCTAGTTCATGCATTCATGACCTCTAAACTAGGCTATTGTAATGCACTGCTAGGTGGTCATCCTGCATCTTCAATAAACAAGCTACAAATAGTACAAAATGCAGCTGCTAGAGATTTTACCAGGTCAAAAAAATATGATCATATTACCCCAATTTACAGTCTCTGCACTGGCTACCTATTAAGTTCCATATCCGTAACAAAATATTATTACTTGCCTGTAAGGCCCTTAATGGGTTAGCTCCTGCGTACCTAACTAGTCTTCTACCACGCTACAATCCATCACGCTCCCTAAGGTTGCAAAACTCTGGACTTTTGGTAGTAATCTAGGATAGCAAAGTCCACTAAAGGAGCGTCGAGAGAGAGCTAGAGAGCTTTTGCGCATTGCCTCCCAACTCTGCAATAGCCTTTCTGATAATGTTCGGGGTTCAGACACAGTTTCTCTGTTTAAATCTAGATTAAAGATGCATCTCTTTAGCCAAGCATTCAAATTAATGCATCTCATAATCTTGTACTGCTATTTATATCTGATCAAATGCACATTATTTTTCTTTAGTTGGGTTAAACAAATCAATTTTGCTTATTTGAAACAGCAGCTACGCTAATTATGTCTCTATTTGTTTATCTGTTTTTGCCACGGGATTGACATCCCGTGTTAACTAGGATTTACACAAGCTTCAGTTTGGATCAAGAACACCTGAGAAGAGATGATGCCAACCCCTCAGAGGACCTCAGATGATGCCAACCCTGTGTCCGAATCCACTTTTGCTAGTTTAAGGACGAGAAAAAAGGTTGGTGCACCCGGCTCATGGTCTAAAAGGGTAGTCCCTATTTTCTTAATGAGTAATGGGTGTTTTTTGGGTGTAATGTGCAATAAACCAATCAGAGTGTCATCTCCCATTCCCTTTAAATGCCAGTTGCGCTCGCGCCATGGCGGGTTAGCTATTTACACGGCAGAATGTAATTTTTCATTTTAAAAAAGGTTTGTGTGCTGCTGCGCGTCCCTGTGTGTGTAATAATCAAAGTGTACACGTGTTGTGCACCCGCCTATAGGTGCATATTACTAACGCGCTCTTTAAATAACAAAGAAAAAATATTGTGCCAGACTTTAGACTAGGTTTTTGTTGGTCAATGGCGCAGTATATTTCAGTTGCCTCAAAATAGCAAAGCGCCAGCAATGCACCTGAACACACCTCATTTTCAGACCAGCGGCTGAAAAAATGGGCGCAAATGGATTGCTATTGAAAACCAATGCGGCGCAGGACGGGAAATGAGAACTGCGCGGGCTGAAACAGCAACAAAACACTTGCAGCCGGCCTTGCGCCGGGTATATGATAGGGCCCATGGTTTCAATGTCTACAACTCTTATGGTGCTATACTTTTCTATTAACCAGATGTAGCAATTTTTTTCTACCTTTGTAGCTCTTTTTGATTGCTTAAGCTTGATCTCCCTGCTCTTTTTTTTTTTTTCCCCTATTACAAAATAAGTAAATTACCTTTGGTACCAAAAGTGACATGTAGTGGTGTTCTGAAATGAGAAGGCAAAGACCTCACAGTTTGTTTAATTATTAATTTATATAAAATGTAAATTCATGCCATAGTTATACTTAATGTGGTCACATTTTCCTTGTTAAATAAACATTATGTACTCTATCAAAAAAAGGAGAGGCCTCAGTTGAAATTCAGCTCAGTTCTCTTCTGATAGTGTCTGTGCAGTCAAGTGTCAGGGTCTGGGTAGAGGATGGAGCGAGAACTCAGTACTGCAGAGAAAAGGGCTTTTATTAATAATAAAAATAAACAAAACAGCAACAAAAACTACCCCGTGGGGGAAAAACAGGCTGGCAAGGCAAGGCAAGGCCAGGCAGGATCTGGACACGACACGACACATCCAGGGAGAGATGACGACGAACTGACCCAAGACTGCAAACACAAGGAGAATAAATGGAGAGCAAATGAGGAGGGTAACGAGGGACCACATGTGGGGCAAATTAACTAATAATCAGGTAACAAGATGGGAGGGGTCAAGACAATTGACATGAGCACGTCACACCGAATCAAAGACAAAAAGCCATGTGCTCACACAAAACAAAACACAAGCACATGGCCAGCAAAAAAATAAATCACAAGCCATGTGCTTGAACAAAAAGACACGAACACGCAGCTAATGAGAAAACTCATAAGCAGCGTGTTCACACAAGACCAAGGAAAGCACGCGGATGAACACAAACGCAGGGCTACCACAAAAACACAACACACGTGGAAAGAAGAGCGGAACGGCCCGAGCGAACCGACAACGCACGCTCTAACAACAGACAGAACATGGAGCGCGGGTGTCCGGACCCCGACACGAAACCGAAACTGAAGACATGAGTGCCGGGATCTGAACATCTCCAACATGAAACAGTACACGCAGAAGAGAGCGCACGGCTCGAGCACACTCAAAGACGTGCGCTCACAAGAAGACAAGACAAGACGCGAGTGTCAGGGCTCTGTCACAAAACTATGAATTACACTAGACCGAAGTGACAGAACCCTGACATCAAGTCCATAATATTGCCAAATATTGTCACCACATTTAATAATTTAATTCAATTCAAGTTTATTTGTATAGAGTTTTTCATGATACAAATCGTTGCAAAGCAACTTTACAGGAAATTAAGTTTCTACAATATTTAGTAGTAGCTTATTAGTGGTGACTGTCAGTTAATATACATATGGCAGAAATGTACGGAAAAATAAATTAAAGACGTAATCAAACAGACGATGAACACTATTAACAGCACTTATTTACATGATGCAATCAAACTTAAAGCAAGGTTTGGTACAATAATGAATCCAACAGGAATAAAAGGAGAAAATGCAACACAACAACTAAAATAACCAATACTGGACCATGGACAATGGGAGAAATAGGGCTTAAATAACAGAGGACAATAATCAAAGTAAAACAGATTTCAAAAGTTCTCCAGGTGTGGGAACTAATGGCTAACAATGGAAAAAGAACAAGGACCAGGACCATTGGCAAACAGGAACAGAAAACTAAACCAGAAGAGAACAAAACTGAATATACATGTGCACATATTGCCCCCTCCCAGAAAGGATGTCCTTGTGCTGACAACAATCCAACTGCGAAGGGAGGGGCTCTGGAGAAAGGTGTGGAGCAGGCGAAGGGCAGGAAAAAGGAGAAGGAGATGGCGGTAACAACTGGAGTGATTCTGACAGAGGGAGAAACCAGGGAGGAACCAGAAGCAGGAGGAGCTGGATGGAGACCCACAACACAGCCTGGAAGAAGGCCCACGATGGAGATGAAGACCTAAGTGTATCTGAGAAGACAGAGAGCCAGGGTCACACAGCAGGTCGGGAAGGCCAAGGCAAAGCTGACAGCTCATACGTCTGAGGTGGATATGGGGACTGCAGACAAAGGTGGAGCTGGAGGGAAGAAGGAGCCAGAGGAATGGAGGGATGAGGAAAAGCCGGAGGAGTGGACTTTCATGGTGGATGCAAGTCGACAACTGACCAAGGCAGAGTGGAGCCCGGTGGAGCCTTTGGGATGACGGGCCATGGTGGAGATGAGGAGGGTGGAGTTGATAAGTCAGAGGGCCAAGGTGGAGTCCAGGGCTCAAAGGCTGGAGGCTGAGACAGGGGATCCTCATGCCAAGGTGAAGCTGAGGACTGGAAGGCCCGAGGCGGATTTGCACAACAGGGTGTAGCAGACTGAGGATAAGCTGAGGGACTGACAGGAGCCAGCGCAGTCGAGGCTGAGGAACAGGTAGAGATTGGAAGAGGAGGTGGGAGAGGGAGGCCAGGTGGGAACTCAGGAGAACAGGAGCTGTGCAAACCAGGAGAGATGCAGGAGAACAGGAGCTGGGCAGAACCAGTGGGGATGGGAAAAATTACCTCCTGTGAACACATCAAATTTCAGGGGTCAGTTCAGCTCACCCTCAGTGGTATGTGAAATATAGGCAGGGCTACCCTCCATGCCCTCAAAGTTCTCGAGTACTTCCTCAATGATGGACGATGTTGCTGGCTCACACACCTGGTCAGAGGTTTTGTGACGCTCAGGCTCCAGGGCAATGTTTTGCTCAGTCCTCTTTATAGGCATTTACTGTACAGGCATGCTCGAGCTCTCCATCTGCAGTGGGCTCTGGCGTCCTGTCCATGCAGAGGGGAGGTGGCTCGCCGGGCTTTGGGTCACAGGCTGTGATGGAAATGCCCCCATGCCGGATTGCCCAACCCCCATACTCCAGCAAACTCCTCTGTTCAGGGAGGAGGAGATGCACTGCTGGCGAGTTCTGTTGTTTTGGTCCAGTATTCTGTCATGATATGGTGGCTGTAGTAAGTGCAGGAGACACAACACAGGAGAATTCAAAACTAATAATCTTTAATAATAAATTCAACAGGAATACAGGAGATAATGCAACACAACAAATTAAACATAAACAACACCAGACCATGAACAAAGAAAGAAACAGGGCTTAAATAACAGAGGAGTGTAATCAAAGTAAAACAGAATAAGTGTGGGAACCTAATGGGTCATTTTGGAAACAATCAAGGATCAGAAACACAGGCAAACAGGAACAGAAAACGTACTCGGTTACTAACGTAACCTCGGTTCCCTGACTTCGACTGAAGCAACGACTGAGTCATGCAGCTACATAGCACGGCTAGCAACGCAGTACTCGTTCCCGTATCTCAGGGAACCGAGGTTACGTCAGTAACCGAGTACATTCCTATTTCGATACTACACTCATACTTCGTCTTGCTAGACGCATATGGGAACACAGTACAATCACGCCGTGCTAATGTAGTGGAACGACTAAAAGTATCAAAATTCCATAAGCAACCAATGCCCATAGAGAAGTTAACAACAACCCAAGGCTAAGATGGGCTGAGCTTCCTGAGGTCACACCCGGCCTGGTTAATCATTCCAGAGTACTCCTGTAACTTCGACACCCAGGGGTCGAGAGCTAACAGGTGAACTAATGCCAGAGAGCTTGAGCGTGATACGGCCAAGGGCTCTCTGCCAGATCTGTTTACGCAGTGCATGTCACTTCAAGCAGAAAGGACCCTGGCCTGCAAGGCCAGAACTTTCAGGTTATAAAACCTTGCGAATGTGGAGGGCGAGGCCCAGCCGGCCACCTCACAAATATCCGCAATGGACACACCACTGGACCATACCCAAGACGAGATGATGCCTCTAGTCGAGTGAGCGAGCCCATACTCCAATGGGGCATTGAAGGCCCAAAGAAGAGTACGCTAGCGAGATGGAGTCTACTATCCATCTAGAGAGTATTTGCTTCGTAGCCAGAAGCCCTTTGGTGCGGTTACCAAAGCTGACAAAGAGTTGTTCCGACCACCTATAGGTGGCGGAACGCTCAATATAGATTCTCAGAGCTCTGACGGGGCAGAGCAGAGATAGCTCTCTGTCCTCTTCAGAGGGAGGAAGCGCGGAGAGCGTAATGACCTGTGCTCTGAACGGAGTGGAGACTATCTTAGGTACGTAATCGTGCCTTGGTTTCAGGATGACTTTCTTTAGTGGTGTAGAAAGAATATACAGGCAGGCAGGCTAATAGAGAGACCGGAAGGTCCCCTAGTCACTTTAACGATGCTAGTGCTTAGAAAACAGAGGCAGTTCTTCAGCAATAGCGACCGAATGTTGGCAGACTGTAGCGGCTCGAAAGCGGGGCCCTTCAGGGCCCTCAGCACAGTGGGCAGATCCCATGAAGGGACGGTAGGGGGATGAGGCGGATTCAGCCTCCTGGCACCCCTTAGGAAGCGGATGACCGTGCTGTTTCTGCCCACTGATTGGCTCTCAATAGGGGCATGAGAGGCCGCTATAGCCGCCACATAGATTTTTAGCGTGGATGGGGAGCGACCCTTATCCAGAAGCTCTTGTAGAAAAGACAGCACCTCCGCTAATTCGGAAGTGAGAGGGTCTTTCCCGTGGTTTAAACACCAGGCGGAGAAAAAAATATCACTTTAAGGCATAGAGGCGTCTCGTAGACGGGGCTCTAGCCTCCGAAATTGTGTTTAAGACTCGCTCTGGGAGGCTCAAAGGCTCCCGTCGAGCAGCCAGAGGTGCAGGCTCCATAGGTCGGGCCGAGGACTGCAAATGTCCCGTTCGCTTGATGAGAGGAGATCCGTCTCGCGGACAGGCAAGGGGCCATAAATAGCTGAGTTAGCTTGAGAGACACAGCTGGTTCTCAAAGGCGGGCAAACAGGAGAACTAGCGTTTTTGTTCCCTTTGATTCGCCTGATTACCTGTGGGATCAGGGGGATTGGGGGAAATGCATAAAGGAGGAGGTTGGGCCAATCGTGGGCCAACGCGTCCCTGGTCTTTGAGAAATAAATTGGGCAGTGAGAGTCTGCGGATGGAGCATCCACTCCCCTGAGGGGATATTGCTCCTTGATAGCATATCCTCTCCTTGGTTCAATTTGCCCGGTATATGCGCTGCTCTCAGCGAGCGCAGGTTGGGTTGAGCCCATTCTACCAGAGTGAAGAGAAGCTTCGAGGAGAAGCCTCCCTGGCGATTTATGTAGGACACCACAGACATGTTGTCCGATTGGAGTAGCACATGGTGCCCCTTTAGGACTGGCAGGAAGAACTGACAGGCTCGACATACTGCTAGTATTTCCAAGCAGTTTATGTGGAAGCCTTTTTCCGCCATCGACCAGTGGCCGAAAGTCGGTATGCCCTCGCACAGCACCCCCCAACCTGAGTTGGAGGCGTCTGTCGTGACAACTGTCCTTCTGCAAACCATCCCCATGGCCACGCCCTGCTCCATCCAGCGGGAGTTCTTCCAGGGGGCCAGGGCTGTTACACAGGCCTGACTCACCCTGATCTGCAGGCGTCCGTGACGCCACGCATGGGATGGAACCCGTGGTTTCAACCAGCACTGAAGGGGGCGCATACGAAGCAGACCCAACTGTAGCATTGGCGATGCCACCGCCATGAGGCCCAGCATCCTTTGAAACACTTTGAGAGGGCGAGTGGTACCAATCTCGAAGGAGGTTGCCAGCCTCCGTATGGCCAGAGCCTGTTCCGGCGTGACTACAGCTCTCATTTGAGCTGAGTCGAAAACTGTTCCCAGGAACGATATTCACTGGCTGGGGAACAACGAGCTCTTGGCAAAATTGACCCTGAGTCCCAGGCACTCCAGGTGGCTGAGGAGGAGGGTCCTGTGTGATATTAATTCTGCCTCTGACTGGGCCAGAACGAGCCAGTCATCGAGGTAATTGAGAATGTGGATTCCTATCTGTCTCAGAGGGGAGAGAGCCGCATCCATGCATTTCGTAAAAGTGCGGGGGGCCAGTATGCATCCAGCGAAAAGAACCAGTCTCTTGAGCGAATTCGCACAAGGATCTGTTTCAGCATAGTCATCCTGAACAACCTTTTCATGAGGGCGTGATTCAGGTGTCTGAGATCGAGGATGGGCCGGAGGCCACCCTCCTTTTTGGGGACGAGGAATTAGCGGCTGTGGAAGCCTGACTCACTTTGAGCTGGGGGAACAGTTTCTACGGATCCTATCGCCAGCAAATTCATCACCTCTGAGCGCAGGACGTGTGCGTCTTTGCTCTAAGCTAAGGTGGGAACCACGTAGCTGAATCGCGGGGTATTCGAGCTAATTGCAGTGAATAACCTCGTTTTATTATCTCTAACACCCAGATTGGCACTACTGGGATGGCCCGTCAGCCCGTGTGACGAGGGGTTGGATTAAATTGAGAGGCTGGTCGCCGTATGGGGACCCCACACTCAGAAGAGGAAATTTGCTTTACCTGAAAATGCTTTCAAAAAATGCTTCGCTAGACTTAATGCTCTCATAGCAGAGCAGTCAGCCCCCGTGCGTGCAGCCTCAGCGTGGGCGTGGCCCAGACACGTTCAATTTGAAGCTGTCAGCGATAATAATCTTTAGTGACAACATTCTCTTTTAATCCACCTAAAAAGATTAAACCACTCGTTAGAAGAGGAGTTTTGATGATCTTTGTTTAAACACTCTGGCAGATCAAAAATGCTGCGCTCATTCTCTCAAATCCGCTCGTAGCGGATGAGGGGAGGGGCGGGGCCGTCTTTATTGAAGAAATTGAGCCACAAGCAAAGCAGAGCGAGACAGGATCTCTCGTTGTAAGAGCGGTCTGTCTCAGCAGTGCAGCCTCAGCGTGGCCCAGGCGAGAGGCACGTTCAAATACAAAGCTGTCAACAGTGTTGCCAATTTAGTTACTTTGTAGCTAGATTTAGCGACTTCCCCGCCCCTTTTGAGACTTTTTTTCAAAAGTTTAGGGACAAATATAGCAACTGCTTGGACAAACCTTATCCAAGTTCTCATCTTGCCCAATGATCTACGTTCATCTTTATATAGATCAGTGAATTTGCCATTGTGATGTCATCTAGTGACATTTAGCTACCAGTTTTAGCTACTTTCAATTGAAAGCAGTTGGCCACACTGGCTGTCAGCGATATTGAATCATTGGTGACAGCGTTCTGCTCCAGACCGCCCAGGAGGATTTAGCCGCTCGACAATGAGAGGTGCCGATCCCCACGTGTAAACACACTGGCATATCAAAGAGCTGCGTGGAGAGTGATGCATGCGGGGCCTTTGCCGGGATTAAATCACTCAAACCTGATCGTTCATACCCGCGAGTTCATTATTTCTACCTCCGAGTAACTGGGAGGAGAGAAACACAAGCGTGGGGGAGGAGGGGCTCAGTGACGCACACACAAATGCGAAGCTGCCAGCGTTTTGCTTTGATCTGCCCAGGAGGATTAAGCTGCTCGTGAACAAGGAGCACTGATTCTCACGTGCAACACACACTGGAAGATTAAGCACGTCTGATGTGTGTCAGCATGAAATTGCTCTGCCTGATTGCTCAATCCGCGAGCTCGCCGTTGCTTCCTCCGAGGTAACTGGGAGGAGAGAAACATGAGAGTGGGGAGGCGGGGCCGCCTACCGCGAACGAACAGGGGCAGACTGCTTTCGTGGTAACAGCAGCCCGTGTCTGTGAGCGCAGTCATAGTGACACACACAATTTGAAGCTGCCAGTGGCAGCATCTGCTCCGATCTACTTAGGAGGATAGAGCCGCTCGATGTAAAGAGGGACACTGATCCTTAAGTGCAAGACATGGATCGAAGCGCAGCGGGGAGAGAGAGCACACAGGCACAGTGCCGGCAAGAGATCAGTCAACCCGGTTGCTTATTCCCTGACTCCGCTGTTTCCCTCTCCGAGGCTCTCTGAGAGAGGAGAAACGGGAGAACGGGGCTGCCCCCGTTCCGCGAGTGGAGAAGGGCGAGACTCATGCTTTCAACGAGAGCATTCCATCTCAGTGAGTGAGCAGTCTATGCGTGGGGGCTGCCCAGACAGGTGACGGCACTCACTGCCCTTCTGCATCGTGCAAGATTCCCTGCACGAGCCACACTCGCAGCACGACATTTGCAACAATGTCACTAGAATTTGCTCTTTTAGGGCTTACCTGCTAGAAATAAGCTCTTTTAGTATTGCCGGATGGTGTCAGGGGAACAGGACCGGAACAGGACCGGAACTGCTGCGATGCTGAGGCGCGAAGAGAGCCGGTCACCCGAGCACGGAGGTCTCAATCCAGAGGCTTTCTGGATCAGCGTTGAGCATAGAGTCATCGCTGAAGGAGAAGATATCTGAGAATCCTGGGGCGAATGTCCACTTATATAGCCAGATGCCCCGCCCATTTTGGTGGGCTTTGGCAGGCTTGGCGGGCTTCATCGCCATAGGCTCGTGCAGCCCCGCTGCCTAGCCATTGGTTTGTTTTTTTAATACACCGCACGAACCAATGGCCGTGCAGTTTCACTGCGTGAATGAAAAGGCTTCAGTTCAGGAGAAAAAAGGCCCATTTTCCCCATATGCGTCTAGCAAGACGCAGTACGAGTGTAGTATCGAAAGGGAACTACACCAGAACAAAACAGAATATACATGTATTACTTGAGGAAACACCCCTGCTTTCCAAGTGCATTTGACATTATCAAAATGTTCAAAAGAGGAAGTCCTTTGTAACTTCTGATTTTTAGGCTTAATGGTCGTATCTATCTATCTATCTATCTATCTATCTATCTATGTAATTTGACTCTTAAATGAAAAAAAAAATTTCACTGAATATCATAATGCAGATCATTGAATGATTAATTTAATAATCATAATGCAGAACATTTAACATATCGAAATTCAAATTTCTGAAATTAAATAATCAATACTGAATATTAGTGTATTTGCCTTGTCATGTAGAGGATGTAGAATCCCATTTACCAATCCATGAAATAGAAAACTATGGCATTGTTCTAAATTTATAGGATGACTTTATGGCTCTGCGATGGTTTGGATGTAAATCCTTTTAAAATCACTTTCCCCTGGAGATCCACAACCAGGTCTAGGTGAACAAGATATATCAGAACCAGAGGGGTAATAATACCACATTCCCTGGATCATTGCTTTTGCGTGCATCATAACAAGTCCTATCATTGCCCAGTGACAATTGATTGTAAAATTGCATTTTGAAAACATAACTTTACGTATTGATTTGGCAGACACAACGATTAGCTCTGTATGCCTAGGCTAATGGATTATGATTTATACTTCCCTCGCCCAAGAAACACTATCAGAGTAACCTTCAATTTATCATGAGAATGTGTGCCGGGATGACAATGAACAGATAATTTCTTGTCAATGCTTTTGTAGAGCATCAGACTTTTTCAGCATGAACAACTGGCCCTCAGAATACAGATACTATACTGTTCCTTGCTGCGCTGTTGCATTTAAATAAGCAGCGGTTTGATAAATGACTGTGCGGTGGCCTGATGACCCAGTCGAATATGCAGCCCTATTATATTTAAAGGAGAGTGCTACATGTCTAGATCTGCACTCCCGGGAGATGAGGCACCCACAGTGCTGGGAAATAAGTAAAAGTCAAAACTTCTCCCTAAACCAGTGAGATCATTTAGAAAGTGCCCTATTTTCTTTTTTAAGTTGCTCTTATTTATTTATTTATTTTTTTCACATCTCCACCTCTTCCTTATGTTGCATTATTTACGTTGTCTGGATAAGTGCCTACATTCATGTTCCATTTCTAAGAATCATCTTTCTTGCTTTTAGTTAAGCTGCACTCATTTGCCTAATGTCACATGGTGTGTGTACACTTCTGGTGCTCAGCTTATGTTTGACTAGTGGCATAACCTCCAGTTCATGAAGGTTATAGTGAAAAAAGGTTAGATGACAGAAACTGTACTTAACATGCTGGAGCCATACAGTAAAATCACCCTAAGCATGGCTGACAAGCAAAAGACAAGCTAACCATATCCTCCCTATCTCCTCCACACCTGCCCAGAGTTGTGAGCTTCAATACATACTTATTTATATTCCACACACACATGTGCACACACTCTCACAATACTTGTCTGGGGCTTCATATTCCCATGAAAATTCATGCAGTGGCTCTAGTGGGCCTGTGATCATTCCGGTCGGTCTGGGAGATGTCATCTGACAGATGCCTTTTATATCATATGAGAGGAACCACCTGTTAAACATTTATGGCTTGAGCTCCATGCCTGGAATTCTGGCCAGTTATAAGGAAAAAAAAAATCATGGCGGCATCTCCATTCAGTGAAAATAATGTGATACACCTGCTACCCATGAGTGAAAACAATGTACAATTTTACATTTAATTCAACTTTGTGAGGCATGTTAGAATGGTAATGCTTAAAGATGAAGTCATTAACCATTTAGATGGTCCAGACAGTTTATTGGCTGATTCCAAGACTAATCGGCGTCTTGGAATCCCTCCCTCCCTAACCGAATACCAAGGTTACTCCTCTCCAGACCAACCCTGGCGCTCTCCATTTTGTAGGATGACTGTGAGAGAACAGAACACCCCATGGCTCCTGCTTAGGGATCTTTACGCCCATGTCTTTTGCCATAACCTGTCCACTAAAAAGTTTAAACTGTGCTAATTGCTTCTTATGCTGAACCCCCAGCCGGTTCCTGAACCCCCGATTCACCATTCCTTACCCGCCACTATGTGCTGTGCCGTAACAAAGAATGTATGGAGTACTGCGGTGGGCCGATGTGTCATTCAAGGACTATGTCTGACTGACATGACTAGCTTTCCTTGGCCACGACAGTGACACCACCAACCCCACATGAGGATGTAGTGCTAAGCTAAACTGAAATGACAGGGGAGATGGAGTCAAAATTCAATCACAGTCATTAGTCGCTCACTCATGCAAGATGACACAACACAGCTCAGCAAAACAGCAGAGATGTTGCCCCATTTGTCAAAGTGTGAATATTTATTTGCCTTTAAATGGTCATGGCGATAATGTGGGTTGTTCCTATTATAGTGTTGACTCTCACTAATTTGTTTGTCAACCAGTACAATCTCTTTTCAATATCTCTGTGTTGGTTCCAGGTATATGTGCAGTTTAGTGTAAACAGAGAGGTAATTAGATCCCTGTTGTGGCACTTCACGAATCATAGTGTCAGGGTTTTGGGGAGAGGATGGAGCGAGGACTCAGTACTCCAGAGAAAGGGTTTTATTGGTAATAAAAATAAACAAAACGGTAACACACTACCCTGTGGGAGAAAAACAGGCTGGCAAGGCAAGGCAAGGCAAGGCAAGGCAAGGCAAGGCAAGGGCAAGGCAAGGCGCAAGGCAAGGAAGATATGGACACATCCAGGGATAGACGATGACGAACTGACGCACGACTGCAAACACAAGGAGAATAAATGGAGAGCAAATGAGGAGGGTAACGAGGGACCACATGTGGGGCAAATTAACTAATAATCAGGTAACAAGATGGGAGGGGTCAAGACAATTGACATGAGCACATGGCACACCGAATCAAAGACAAAAAGCCATGTGCTCACACAAAACAAAACACAAGCACATGGCCAGCAAAACAAATCACAAGCCATGTGCTAGAACAAGAGACACGAACACGCAGCTAATGAGAAAACTCATAAGCCACGTGTTCACACAAGACAACAAGAAAAGCACGCGGCTGAACACAAACCGCGTGCTTCACAAAACACAACACACGTGGACAGAAGAGCGCACGACCGAGCGAACTCGAGACCGCACGCTCCCACAACAGACAGAACATGGAGCGCGAGTGTCCGGACCCCGACACGAAACCGAAACTCAAGACATGAGTGCCGGGATCTGAACACCACGCTCCAACATGAAACAGTACACGCAGACGAGAGCGCACGGCTCGAGCACACTCGAAGCCGCACGCTCACAAGAAAACACTGACATGACGCGAGTGTCAGGGCTCTGTCACAAAACTATAAATTACACTAGACCGAAGTGACAGAACCCTGACACATAGCGAGCTCACTACGTGTACACTTCAGTACACTAGCCATTATCAAGTCCGTCATGTTTGCAAAATGAGATCTTGGCCTTAAAATGAAAGGCTGGCTCAACACCACTCTTTATATTGACAACCCATACATTCTTTATGCCGTACTGTAGTTATCAAGGCCTTAATGATGTGTTAACTTGACAGTAATTTCTTTGATGATAAGTAACAAGTATGCAGCCAATGTTTCATTTTGCATATTTGTCCAAATGTAGTGGAGACAGCGATGGACTCAAATTCTGGCATTAAAAAAAAAACCTTCTGAAGGTGACTTAAAATTTGCATAGAAAGCTAGCACGTTCTGGCCATCTGTTTAATAGACAAACTAACTACACATAAAAACTGACGACTTTTATCCTTTAGTGTACAGATGTGTTGAGAAACACGAAATATATGCCATTGTGGCAGTTGGTTGTGTACCCTACTAGTAGCATATTAAATTTAGTCACCAGGGTGGGCAACTCAAGGTCGTTGACAGGAGTAAAGGATATGCTGGCTCCCTATGGGGAAAGAGGTGAGAAGGTTGGTGAGACACAGCAGGAGGGTGTTAATGTTGTGTGCTCCACCTCCATTTATGAAGTATACTGCCAGTTTTGTCTTGACAATGTGCCCGACTCTCTCTTCTGTCCTGTGACAGTATGTTTAGCATCAGATCTTATAGGCTAGTCAAGATTATACTGTGGAGCCATTAATAAAAGTAAAAAAAAAAGGTCTAAGGTGAGCATTTTGGTTTTGATGTTATACTCATAGCATACAAAAACCATTGTGTAGTACATCCACATACACATACTTGGAAACACCGATCACATACAATTTGAAAATAAATTGACTGACATAGATCAGGCAACAGAAGAACACAGCTCAACTCAAATGGCCAATTTCTGCAGTACATTCCCTGCCTGGTAATTAGTTGAACTACACAAGCTATTTCCACGCATGTTGCAGTACTCTAATTGCAGGCACAACATGTGGCTCGCAAACTCTTCAATTTTATGGTTTATCTCCCTTTAGTATCACTCTCATGTTGTATGTATATGTATTATATTATATAATATATCTAGATATATATATATATTATATATATATATAAAAAATAAAAATTATTATAGAGTGGTTATATTGCCCACCTGTCCCATATTCCACCATGAGAAATCTGGTCACCCTATTTATGAATGAACTGCATGCTAACCTGTTCGCAACAGGGAACTTCAACTAGTATTTTACCTATATTGTGTAACTCTGGGGTTGTGTCTTGTTCTTTATTAGCATCAAGTAAAATAGCTTTTGAGTTTATTGCATGACAAGATGCTCACCACAGTGGGCTCTTTGAATGGATAAATTATGACTCTTCACATTCCATGCAGCCCACACAATGTGAATTACTCCACTGACACTCACATATATCTGTCTCAGCCTCTAGCATTCTTGGACATCATTAATCCTTCAAGCTGAGAGATATTGTTGACTTGAAGGTAAACCGTCTGGCTTAAGTAGAGACTGAAATGTATGATTTGAAGCATAATAGTATTTCCTCTAAGGATGATCAGTGAGGACTCTCATGCTGCTTCCAGTGAGTGAGAAAGCACATAAATTTGATCTCAGAACAACATGCTGTATGCAAAAGCATTTGTAATTCTGTAGATGTTTTAAGATCAGTGCATTCATATGCTCAATAGATGGATATATTAATTGATGCATACAGGGTTTTGATGTTATTTTAGTTACAAGCACATTTTATTTATATTAATAATTGCAATATTGAAAAGTGGATGTCATCGCAAAGTTGGTGGTGCCCTTCAATGAAGTCCCTCTACTGTTACGCTATCCAGATTTGATTTGGGGAAAAAAATATAAAAAATAGTAAATGATGTAAATCTGAAAGTGTAACAATGCAAACAGGTTTTTCTGTAAGGGGTAGGTTTAGGGTTAGGGAATAGAAAATATAGTTTGGTCAGTAAAAAAGTAGAAGTCTATATGGAAAGTCCCCATAAGTCACAGAAACAAACGTGTGTGTTTGTGTGTGTGAAAAAATATATTTGTTACAGTTTACTTGCATGTATGATGTACTTTTGTACAATTTGCATTTTCTGTGTTCACTAGAAGTAATTCACTAGATTAATGCATTCAGGAGTAGCTCTTGCAGTTGCCGGAGACATGATCCTTAACTACCTTGTTCATTTTTGGCTACAGCATTATTCATTCAGCAAACATATCCACATTTTTATAGTATACAAATTGAACTGCACCCTGAGTGAGACAGAACATTGGTCCAATTAGCTACAGTATAGGACATTGTGCAGTTGCAGATTTGTGTAACTGCTCTTATTTTCCATTCAACTGAACTAGAAGATTACAGCATGAAATGGGGTTTAACAAGTCAAACAACAGAGCACTTTTTCCTCTTGTGCATATGCAAATTTGCAAAAAAAATAAATGTAATACTTGCACAGCATTTTCAATTGCCCTGTGTATTGACTGGAAATCCCTTTAACTAGCATGAACTTGTTTTATGAGGTGTGTATTGAGAAATGATTATTCTCTATGGGACTATAACAGCGGGTGCTAGTATCGCAGGAGAACTAATTCGATCTCACAACACTCCAAATTCATTGGAAAAGAAGGACATTTCACTTCTAGACCTTGCAGAGATGGAGTGATTCTGCAATTTCTATGCAGAATCTCATAAAATTTTTCCTTGAGCTTCACAAAAAAAAAAAATAATAATAAATTTGAAATATACAATGCATCCAATGTTCCACTCAGTTAATAGCTCAATTTACCCATGCGTTCCCTATGCACGTGTTCTCACCATGGTCCTGAGCGCCCCCCAACACTGCACATTTCTGGTATGTCCCTTATCGACAACAGTAGGTCCTGGGAGTCTTTTCTAATGAGCTAATGAGTTGAATCAGGTGTGTTTGATTAGGGAGACACACAAAATGTGCAGTGCTGGGGGGCGCCCAGGACCAGGGTTGAGAAACACTGCCCTATGAGATATATACACCTCTGCAAATAATAAATTACACTTCACAGTCCATGTTTACTTACTGTTGAATTTTGCATTGTGAAACACTCAAATTAACATTTATTTAATTAACATTTAAAATAAAAAAAGGACAATGTTCTCATGTTTCTCCGAGTTTTCTTTGACTTCTCCCACATCACTCTGAAATCAAACAAAGTCCTCAGCAGCCTAGGATGCATTTAAACCGGCTTTTTTCCCTAAGATCAATACAGAGGGTTGACAATCCCCCCTCCACCCTTTGTCTTTCAAGTCAATGTGTTGTGCACATCTATTTTAGTCAGGGCGAATTTACAGCCATTCATAAATTTCTCTGATATACAGAGTGAGAAATAAATAGAATTTTAAGCAACCCAGAAAATCACAGTGGTCGGAATGTGATGGGGTTATGTGCAAACTTTGCTCTAGACTACAAAGTAATTTCAACAGCCTATAATGCATATTGAACGCCAACAGGCTATGAGCTGACAAGCTCAATTGAAAATGTTTATGTTTATTTTAATGCTATTCTATCAGATGGGAAATTCACAGGATTATTCAATTATTGTCTTGGACAACGAGGGACTCTTGAGCAGAAAACCACTGGTATAGAATTAGGCTGCGCTTACATAAACACTGAGCACCATGGACAGCGCTAAAACGTATGAACAACGATTTGAGTAATTCGAATAATAAAAAGGGAGTTTCAGACTTTCCCCAGTGAGCATTCTCCACGAGATAAGCGTTTTACCAACCGTTTAATATGTCGTGCGACAGAACAGAGACGGAGAAGATGCGCTGCAGAGGTTTTGTCCTCTTAACCTAGATGTTGCGCCCAGTAATCCTCAGTAGAGCAGACGGACTTAGACGTCAGCTGAGAAGGAGGTACACTAACATCAACACAGTACAGTTCCAGCGCATATGAGGATTGTAATCACCACACGGTGGAGCAAAGGGACGCAAAACTTTATTCCCACTTTTGAACCGATGAACCGAGCAACAAAGTTCAGCAATTGAAAAAAAAATCGTCGTGCATATCATCCAACACTTAAACTCTACTGCAAATAGCCTAACTATCATCTCTATGGATCGCAGTCTGTTGTCAAAACGCCACAGCACATTAAATGTTTTGCTTTCCCCAAGAAAACAATGCAGTGACTTTTGTTCAATGTGTCCTCAGAACGGATTGCGATGATTGCGTCCAACTTGAGTGCGATCAGTTGCAGGAGGGCGAACAGCGCGCTGTGCCTCAGTGCAGTGGAGGAACATTTGGAGGCGTCCTCCTCCTATCGCAACCTCAGTCCTACCGGCCACCTGCTCGTGGCGGTGACCTTGGGCTTCATCGGCACTTTCGGATTCCTCAACAACCTTCTGGTTCTCGTGCTCTTCTGCCGCTACAAGATTCTGCGGTCCCCCATCAACTTTTTGTTGGTGAATATTTGCTTGAGTGATCTCCTGGTTTGCGTGTTGGGCACGCCGTTCAGCTTCGCGGCGAGCACTCAAGGGCGATGGCTCATCGGCGACACTGGATGTGTGTGGTACGGCTTTGCCAACTCGTTTTTAGGTGAGTGTTTTGCAGAATGAACTGTCTTTCTACACCTGCAGTAGGCTATGCGTTATTCAGTTAATCAGTTTTTATGTTTTTGTATGCAGTAGCCTAAAGACTAGTTTGAATTTGTTCTCAACTGGAATGAATCATTCAAATGATCAAAACCCCTATTAATCACAAGTACCTGAAGTATCCAGTTGTGTCTTAATTTGCAAGCTTAGCTTAACGTGTAGCGATAACTAAACTTATATGGCATCTTTGTGCTGCAGCAGCTTGTGCATAATATAAAATAAACCACATCTGAGATGCTTTTTGAACTCTAGTTTAAAAGACAAGTGCCAAGTTCTTAAAAATGTCATCTTTCTATTCATGCTAGTTTCATACACTTTTAAAAACTATGTATAAATATATAAAAAAAAACAGTTTTCTGCCAAAATTGTAACATTCAGTGGCTTTGAATTAGTGCCAAAACGTTTTTCAATTATTAGTAATATTTAAAAACTAAAACAAATAATATAATAATAAAAGTGTATACCAGCACCTATAGTATAAACATTTAATTTGTCAAGTATGTCCAAATCTAAATTATTTTGACTTATCTAAATATCATGACTTTAATTCAGAAAAGTGAAAACATGTTTGGCTAGTCATTGCACAGTTGTGTTTAAGCTCTTAATGTTTTAATGAATGGCATAGAAATGCAGTTTTGAATAGTTTTTTACATCCAGGAAACGAACAATCAAACAAAAACAAACAAAGACACAGTCCACATCGGTTTCACACTGACAGAATTGCAGCTTATAACTGCAGATGAGTCTGAAGGTTCTTGCTGGAGGCAGCAAATTTCATGCCCAAGTAAATTTAGTACCTTCAAATGATGTGATTCTCAGTCAATAGCTCAGTGATTGAAACACCACTTGGATAGAAGATTTCCAGGTTTTTCAAGGTTTGCCTACCTTTATCACAAATGAACTGAAATGAGACATGAAGCATTTGATGTTTTCACAATTCAAAGATTTCATGATGTTCCTCTCACCATGTTTAATTGATGTCATTTGACTAGCATATTACTTTGTTGTTTTAGTGATGCATGAATTCAAAACTTACAGGAAATAAAATACTGTTTTGGGTCATTTACTTGACATAGTTACAAATTTGTGTGTTAACTTGCTGTTTCAATGATTTTCATTTGAGAAGATATATATAATGAGATATTAGACAGTTAATTGATGTGTACATGGAATATTAGCTGAGAAAGAGAGATGCCATTAAGGACTTGAGTCTGATGTATAAGGACAAATAAAAATGCTAGAAAAAGCAGAGTGCCAAACAAAGAAAGGACGAGCATTGGTTAAAATATTCTCTTATCCTTTCATTGTCTATGTGACCAAATCTGAGACATTCACACTGACCTATCAGCAGACCATAGCATGTCAGGCCCACCTCAGCCTTTGGGTTTGATAACTATCAGCACCTCTGTGAGTTTAATGATGCAAAATACCTTTTTGGTTAGAAAGTGAGGTTGTAATCGAGAGATATACATTTCTCTTTTAATTTTCAGAACTGCATAGTGTCTTAGAGTAATTTATCACTTCGAATCACACCAGTCACCACTGTGTTTCCAGAACTCATAAACATTAATTCAATTAGAAGGACACAATTGTGAAGATAATAACACATTGATGTTGAAGATGTATATTTGCTTTTAAAGAAATGATCTGTCATTTTATCAGGAACACTTATAGTAATGTCATCAACATGCAGCCACATACATCAATCCACTACTATCAATCCACTTAGTATTTGTCATAGTAACTATTGCCAAAAGCGTCTGTCTGCATGACTTGTTAAATTATTTGTGTTCTTATATGATATTTTAGACTTAAGAGGGTACGAATAGTATTGCATCACAATTCATACACTCTTAAAAATAAAGGTGCTTCACGATGCTATAGAGGAACCTTTTTTGTCTAAATAGTTACATAAAGAACCTTTAACATCTGAAGAACCTTTCTGTTTCACAAAATAGTTTAAAAAGGTAAGAAAAAGATTGTTCTTTAAAGAACCTTTGACTGAATGGTTCTTTGTGGAACCAAAAATGGTTCTTCTATGGCATCGCTGTGAAGAACCTTTTAAGCACCTTTATTTTTAAGAGTGTATGATTTGGCACATTGCGCGCTGCGTTCGTCAAATCAATGACATTGACTCTGCAAATATGCAAATAAGAACATTAACCTGGGGTTTAGCAATGCACAGTGTAAAACATCAGTTTATGAATACCCAAGATTAACTTTTAACCCTGGGTAAAGTATAAGCAGTATGAAACATGAAGCAAGATAACCCAGGATTCCATTTACCTGGGGTATAGACTGACCCAGGGTTAATTATTTCAAATGTAAAAGCCCTATAAATATCAATGAACTTTAAATAAGTTTAGCAGTAAACCGTGTAGGTTTTGTTTTTAAATTTAAAATCTTATTTGTTCTGTGGTTTTTTTGTGTGTATTTTATTTATTTATTTATTTTTAATTTGATCAGATCAGATAGAGATAGCCTAACAATGCTAGAACCTCAGACTGCTTTGTTTTACAGTTTGTCTAGAGAAGGATCTCTATAGTTATATTCTCCAGTAAGTCTCTTTTGAGCAGAGAATGCTTTTTTTTTGACATCGCAAGGCTGCCAGTGAATGCAGCAGAGCAAGACAAATCACATTTGATTGCTTTGTTTTTGGGAAAATCACCTCTTGGCAGCTTAACATAGACAGAATATTAGATTTTGAATCCACCTCAGTATGGCTTGCGATCTTATGCAGTTTTTCAGATATTTACTATATCTGATTAATCTCCTCTGAGATGTTATGTGGAAAATGTACCATTAAAATAAGCAAAAAAGGCCTCATGTCTCATAAAATGTTTATGACTGTTGGTTTCATCTGGATTCAATTTGAAGAAAGTAATCAAAAAGTAATTTCATACTACAGGGCTGTGTTCTTGAGCACTGATCCCAGAGGAACACTTTAAAAAGTCTGACCTTGTAGTGCATCAAAATGTGAGTTACATCTCTCCTTAACTTCGAAGAAATTAAATTAATGTGTATTAAATGTGTTATTAATATGGTTAATAATGCTGTGGTTGCTGAGCATGATAAATATTACAATAGTAATATAAAAAGTAATACATTACACATGTATTGTACCAATCAATCATGTGTGTGTGTATACATATATGCATTTTTTTGTAAAAAGATGTTTATAATATGTTAATAAAAGTTGTTTAAGATTTGTAATATGTTTTTCTTTCTTTTTTCCCCATTGTCAGTGGGGACCAATGTTGTATATGCATACAAACTTGAATGTTCAAAACATCTTTAATATTTCACAGAAGAACAAAAAGAAGAACGTTTCACAGAAGAACATTGACCAGTGTAGCCAATCACAGACATATCTGTTGATTTCATGAACCCAACAGCCAATCAGACTTGCAATCAGGCATTTACGTTAGAATCCACTCACCACTAGAATCGCTGGAGTTTTTGTGCAGGTGTTGTGTTCAGCAGTAATCATCTCATTATAACAAAGTGTCAACAAAATGTAGGTAAGAGATTCATTGTGCAGTGTAGAGAACTTCATTGATTATAACGTAACTATGTGAGATCGCGATGAACGATGATTATTATAGTGCTCTTTGCACCATAGCATATATATATATTTAGGTTAGAGCACCCTCACTAATTTAAAAAGCACTCTCAGTGATTTGATTCTAGAGCCGGGCCTGGAGTGTATTAGGACAGAACTTATATTTGGGTGAACTATCCCCTTAAGGTGTCAAATAACCATGCTAGCATCTAGAGACCTAAAGACCAAGATGCTTTCCTAGATTCTCAAAGCTGGGTATATTTGGTATATGTGGAATGGTCTAGTGGTTTAGTTAATGGATCAGCAATCGGGCTGTAGAAGGATTCGATTTCGGGGGAGCTTCATTGCGGTCATGCCCTTCATATACTTCAATATATGTCATACGCCCTCCCTATCAAACCATCACACAGTCAGCTGAACTCAGTGTCCACAGGTCTGAATGTTGGCCTCCCCTAATACTCATAAGAATTAATGGTGGTATTGTGGGGGAATTGATGCTGAAAAATAAGGAACAAGCCACTGAGATTTAAAGCGGTCATATGATGCTTTTTTAAAAATCATTATTTTTTGTATTTGGTGTAAAAGAATATGTTGACATGCTTCAATGTTCAAAAAACACATTATTTTTAAAATACCGTACATTATTGTAGGTCCTATATGCCACACCTCTCTCAAACGCTTCGTTTTCTACAAAATCCCTCCTTCCGCCAAGCGCAGTTTGCTCTGATTGGCCAGCTGACCCAGTGCTTTGTGATTGGCCGAGCACCGCAAGCACGTGTCGGAAATGTAATTCCCCTTACCATAATCGCGAGCTTCATCTTTAAAAATAAATGTAAAGACAGAGCCCGAAAGGGGAACAGAGTCGCGTGACAGACACAGTGATGAGCTGGTATGTGTGATGTGACCCCACTATCTCTCTCTCTCTCGCTCTCGCTCGCTCTCTCTCTCTCTCTCTCTCTCTCTCTCTCTCCCTCTCTCTCTCGCTCGCTCTCTCTCTCGCGCTCTCTCTCGCTCGCTCTCTCTCTCGCGCTCTCTCTCGCTCGCTCGCTCGCTCGTGCACACACACGATGCGCAAAACTCCACATTTGAACAGTCATTTGCAAATACTTAAACTAATAACAAAACAGTAGCTGATTCAGAAGCGCCAGATTGTCATAAAAAAGTCAGAATTACATCCTCTCCTAGGTTCACAAAACGGTCGTCCATAAAATGCATTGCTGTTCTGTTGTAAGTCATCTTAAAGATTCCTAAATGCATCTACGTTCGGAAGGCCAAATAAAGTGCTTTTGCTTTCGCCTAGAAACACACAGCGTCTCCCTGACATGACTGCATCAACACTAACTGCGGTTACTGAAACCACGCCTTCTTTCTTTGCGTGCACATTTGGGCGGCATTATGCTAATATTTCCACATAGTGAGGTAGATATGTGGGGGCGTGTTAGAACAAGCCGTTTTAGGGGGGCGTGGCAGAGTCTTAACTTTGATAAAGAATATCTCTTTGGCTTTGAGACTTTAGTCTTTGCAAATTTAAAGATCTTCTTTATGCACCAAAAGCTTGTAACACTCCAAAGAGAAAGGAAAACTTGAAATCACATCGTATGACCCCTTTAATTGTTATGAAGACATCAAAGTATCTTTGGTCTGGGTTGATGGACTTAGAAATTAAAGTGTTCGACACTAACAGATGTGCACATAGATTACTTCATTAATTGTATAGGATCTTTGCTAGTTAAAATGTATTAAAATGTAAAGATTTAAGATTTACATAATCTGATTTCAAAATACAATGCATTAGTTATGTACACATTCTTGTCCATTAAACTGATTAATGAAGGAAAATGGAAAAATGGCACAAGATATTATGGAATTTTAGACTTTTGACAGGCCAGTCCTAGGCTTCAAGGTTCAAATTACATACTACTTCTGTCCACTTCACTGATAATAGAAATTCAATACGAGGTATAAACTGAATCTCAGATATTTGAATTTACTTCCTTGACATAAACACTTTGCCTCTGTGGAGCTATCAAAACATTCTGCTGTTTGTAGAGTCAATGGAAGATAGAAGACAAGGCAAGTGGTACATAAATTACACACTTTAGCTTTAAGAGCCCACTTGTAGATCACTTGCACCTAAAACTGCAAAACAAATAAAGAGTATGGCAGAATCAAAGAATCAAAGGCTTACATCTCAGGCAACTCAACTGAACTCTGCAAAAGTACATTCTTATGTGCATCAGAGCTGCTATTTATCAGTCAGTGCCAGTCTTGAATTAATAGGACATGAGTGCTGCCCTTCTGAATGACTTTTCTATGCCTGTTTAAAAAATACGCATTACTGAACTCCATGTGAGCAGTCTTTTCGTAATGGAATGACACATTTGACTATTTAAACTTAAATCATATTATAACATTATTGAAAAATGTCTTAATCTTTTCTGCAGGCATTGTGTCACTTATCTCTCTGGCCGTGCTATCATACGAACGCTACTGTACAATGATGGGCTCCACGGAGGCTGATGCCACCAACTATAGGAAGGTGGCCGGTGGGGTGGTGATGTCCTGGGTCTACTCTTTAATCTGGACTCTGCCCCCTCTGTTTGGTTGGAGCCGCTATGGCCCAGAAGGCCCTGGGACCACCTGCTCTGTAGACTGGACAACCAAGACAGCCAATAACATCTCTTACATCATTTGCCTCTTTATTTTTTGCCTGATTGTCCCCTTCCTGGTCATTGTCTTCTGCTATGGAAAGCTGCTGCATGCCATTAAACAGGTGAGTGAAACTCTGTGCACTGTCATTAGTTATCTGAAATCAGTTTTTCAACTAAAAAGTTAGCATGTGCCCTTGGTAGTTCAGTATTTGATTAAGGTTAGGATATCTGCTATTTAGCAGCTGCTTATAGTCCATTCGCTGCAGGGAGCATCCTGGGGTTATGTTCCTTGTTCAAGGGCACAGTGCTGGTAGGGGATCTCAAAAACTTTATAGTTCTAGTTGCCAGCCAGCATCTCTAAAGGAAAAGTTGACCCCAAAATGAAAGTCTCTTATTTTTCATTCACCCTTCATGCTGTTTCGAACATGTATATTTAGTAGAATACAAAAGTAGAGTATTGGAGAGTCTTTACACATCTGTTTTTACATCCAAGCTCCAAAACCAAAAAAATAAGTGAACACCATAAAATGGTCCCAGGGCCAGGGGTATAAAGTATTTGAGTAAATGTAATTAATTACTGTACTTGAATACTCTGTAGTTTTGCTGAGCATCAAAGATATTAGTAACTTTTACTCTCTACTTCACTACATTTTTGAATAAGCAGCTGTACTCTTTACTCCACTACATTTGTAGTGAGGGTTGCAATTACACATTACATTTTGCATGGCACCTAGCTTTTTCTGCAGCAGTTTTTTCGGCTACAAAAGGATATTCACAACTACAGGCACTGAAAGTATCTTGTGCATTGTGCCATTACTCACCAAAACTTGTCAACAAGGCTACTTTACGAGAATGCGAGTAGTTATGAATCATAGGTGTTTAATATACAACCCGATCTCGTGAAAGTGTGAATCAATAGCACAAGTTTATGTTTTGATTTGACGTACTGTTTATATGCAGAAATTGACTTTGGCATGCATAGGATACGCTAGGGTATGATTAGCGGTTGTGGGGTTAAATGCATATCATATGTAGCGAAACTGTTGTTTCAGATGCACACACAAATTTATGTATTATATGACGCCCAACATGTGCTATCGATGCACGAAAAGTCAATTTTTGCGTATCAAAATACCCGATTTGTTTTCATTTGGCATTACTCTTATATGTCTTTTTATGAGACGGGATTGTATATATGAGAGAGGGACATGAATGAAGCGCAATGAGGCCTTACCAGCCAATCCCAGTGCAGAAGGCTTGACGTTTTAATTTTACGTAAAATATTTTAATTCTCGTTATATGAAGAGACCTTTACGGATATTGTTTTTTTTTGTTTGAGTCATTATTTGAGCGGTTCAGTTTTCTGCTTGATATCCGATAAGGAACCCACCGATGCTGATTTGTGATATTATTGATATTACATATACCCCACAGAGCTCCTTGGTTTTGTTACTGTTCTCTGAGTTGCATGTGTCTTAGAATTTGATGTCACTTACTGTCTTCGTGGGCTTTGTAGTCAGTTGAGTCGTTTGTTCATTGGGGCCCAGGATTGTTCCCCAGGTGTGCTTGGGTGTTTGTAGTCAGTTGTAGTCCGTTGTTCATTGGTGCACCATTGATGTCTCCAGGTGTGTCTTGTTATCTGGTAAGTTTTGTTAGCCCCAGTGTATATATAGCCCTAGTTTTTATTTAGTTCCTTGTGAGTTGTTGAATGTGATGGTTGTCTGTTTGCTTGTCATTCTGTTCTGCGTCGAACACTTTAATTTCTAAGTCCATCAACCCAGACCAGAGATACTTTGATGTCTTCATAACAATTAAAGGGGTAATCTGATGCGATTTCAAGTTTTCCTTTTCACTTGGAGTGTTACAAGCTGCTTGTGCATAGATAAGATCCCTATAGTTGCAAAAACTAAAGTCTCAAACCCAAAAACATATTCTTTATAAAAGTTAAGACTCATCCACGCCCCCCTAAAACGGCTCGTTCTAACACGCCCCCACATATTTACGTCACTATGTGGAAATATTTGCGTAATGTTCATGCAAAGAAAGAAGGTGTGGTTTTAGTAACCGCAGTTAGTGTTGAAGCAGTCATGTCAGGGAGACACTGTGTTTCTAGGTGAAAGCAAAAGCACATTATTTGGCCTTCCAGAAGTAGATGCAGTTAGGGGGATAAATTCCTTTAAGATTACTTACAACAGAACAGCAATGTATTTTATGGACGACCGTTTCGTGAACTAGGAGAGGAGGTAATTCTGACTTGCTATGACAATCTGGCACTTCTGAAACAGCTACTGTTTTGTTACTAGTTTAAATATTTGCTATTGACTGTTCAAATTCGGAGTTTTGCGCATCGTGTGTGTGGCGTGCGGCCAAGCGAGAAGGAGAGGAGAGAGACGCGGCGGAAGGAGCGAGGGCAAGATCGAGAGCGAAGGAGAGAGAGAGAGAGAGAGAGAGGGGAGGTCACATACACAACACTACCGGTCATCAAGTTTCGTCCACGACTCTGTTCCCATTTCGGGCTCGTCTTGACAGTTATTTGAAAGATGAGCTCGCGATATGGTAAGGGGGCATACATTTCCGACGAGTGCTTGCGGGGTTTGGCCAATCACAATGCACTGGGTCAGCTGGCCAATCAGAGCTGACCTACAATAATGTACAGTATTCGAAAAATAATGTGTTTTTTGAACATTAAAGCATTCCGCTCCCAACCCACCATATTCTGTTACACCAAATACACAAAATAATGATCTTTAAAAAAGCATCATATGACCCCTTAAATGCCTCTGACTGTTTTCCCCAGCTTCTCCACAATGTTACAATTTTTCACTTGCATGCCTCTTTGTGCCTATATTTAGTATAAGTCAAATATTTAAGTACTGTTAAAATCACATACTCTAAGACTTTTATTCAAGTTGTTCAGCAATTGTTGACTTGTAGCTTGTAGTGGAGTAATTTACACTGTAAAGTATCTGTACCTTTACTCAAATATGGTTTTCAGGTACTCTTTACACCTCTGAATGGTCCATATGACATGCACTATATTCCAAGTCTTCTAATGTGGCTAGATAACTGTAGGTTCTTTTTTGCAAAGAAAAAAATTCATCAAATCGCTTTGGTTGTCACATGTCTTAACTAAACATGGACCAGTACAAATATACCAAATGAAAAAAGACATTTGAGAACTGCAGCAGATGGGAAGATTTTCTTTAAATGACAATGTGAATATCATTTGGTTCTTTATATAGTGGTTTCATTGTTTCACACAAGTTATTTTATTATTTCAGCCTGGAAATTGGAATATTGCTGGCCCATCTCAGAGGATAATCACCTCAAAGGAGTGTATTTGCGTTTACTTTGTGTGAAAGCTTTCAATTTCGAATACTGTTTGACAATTTTTTTAACTGAATAATGCATGTCAATGCTTGTCTTTTGATGTATTGTATATCAGTAATGGCTTCATATTTGGTTGCATTTTATTTCACTGGAATGGAGAGTGCTTGGATAAAAGATGAGAAATGAAGTGCAAATTGTGTGTGCTGACCACTGACCCACAGAGGAAAGCATAATAATGTAACAGATGTATTTTTAACTGCTGGCAAGATTAATGAAACAACCTATTCTAACATACTGCAGTCACTGTTTTCAGTATGCATGAAGAAAGATAATACAATCACAAACTGACAGCTGAGATATAAAATGTTAGTAATGAAGACACCCCTTAAAAGTTATGACATTTAAAAAAAAAAAAAAATCAGTGGTGTAAAACAGAATCCTGTGAGATAGAAAAGTTTAGCACCACCCTCAATAAAACACATCAGAACCAGCTAATCAATGTTTTCCAGTTTACTAGAAACATCCAGGCAGGTGTGTTGGAACAGGATGAAGCTGCACTCCTAGAGTTGAAGCTGAAGGATGACGCTGAAGCTGGGTTGTTTACATGAAACTGTTTTCAATTAAAGATGGAAAATGTCTCCAGGTCACGTATGTAACCATTGTTCCCCGAGGGAACAAGATGATGCGTTGATAAACGCTTTGGGAACGCCCCTGCGTGACTGTGTACTGAAGCACGTGTAAAATCAATCCAATGGAGCAGTGAGATGTCATGAGCGGGGTGACGTGAGCAACCAGGAAGTATAAAAGCGCATCCGGCAGAGCGCAAGTTAGCTTCGATGAAGTAGCGCCTGCACTGTTGCAGGGAGTATGGCAAAGTGACGCAGTGTCTCGTTCCCTCAGGGAACCATGGTTCCATACGTAACCTGGAGACGTTCCCCTTCAGGAACTCGAGCTGCGTCGAGAAACGCTTTGGGAACGAGAATACCCACTGCGCCATACTACCAAGTCCCTGCCTGTGTGTGTATCTCGCGAGCACATCACAAAGTGAGAACTTGGGACCCTGGGGTAGATGCCAGGTTAGGTTATATTTTTTTTTTTTTTTAGAAGCTGACAAAGTGTGCGGAAAGGACCAGCCCGCTGCAGAACAAATGTCCTGCAAGGCCACACCTAAGCTGAAAGCCTTGGAGGCCGCCATTCTCCTGGTCGAGTGCGCTCTGACCCCCATAGGTGACGGGAAGTCAGAGGACTCGTAGGCTAGTGAGATGGCTTCGACCACCCACCTACTCATAGTCTGCTTGGTTGCTGGAAATTCTTTCTTTGGCAGACCAAAGCAAACAAACAGCTGATCTGCCTTATGCCACGGGGCAGCTCTGTGTGCATAAGCATCCAGTGCTCAAACGGGACAGAGCAGATTAAGCCTTTCTTGGCCTAGTTCCTGGAACGGCAGAGGACAGAATGCCTGAAGTACTATGGCTCATGGCGAAGAAGTGGGCACCTTAGGGACGTACCCGACCCTCAAACTCCAGGCACGGTTAGGGCATTCCTTTACCCGAAATAGAAAGTGCCTGAAGATCCCTTTTAAGTGAGGAAATAGCGATGAGTAAAATACTATTGAGGGTGAGACACTTGACTGGAACTTCTTCTATGGGTTCAAAGGGGGCATTGCATAAGCCCTCCAGAACCACAGCCAGGTCCCATGAGGGCACCTTAGTGCGCTGTACTGGCCTCAGCCTCAGGGTGCCACAGAGGAAACGAGTGACAAGTGGGTGTCTTCCCAATGATTGACCACCCAGAAGGGCGTGGTAAGCAGCTAAAGCCACCACGTATACCTTCAGAGGGGAGGGAGATAACCCTGCAGAGAATCAATCCTGCAGAAACTCCAGAACTGTACCAAACGGGCAGTTAACTGGGTCTAGCATTCCCTCGCTGTCGCAACATGCAAGTGCAACGATCCACTTCCAAGGCGTACAGTTTCCTAGTGGAGGGAGCTCTGGATTGGAGTATGGTCTCAACAACCTCAGTTGAGAGACCAGATGCTAGGAGCTGTGCCCCTAGTGGGCCACGCCCACAGCTTCCACAACTCTGGGCGGGGGTGAAGAATTGTGCCCCCCACCTGAGAGAGGAGGTCTTTCCTGATCGGAATCTCCAGCGGATAGCCGTCGAGGAGGGACAACAGGTCCGAGAACCATACTCTGGCCGGCCAGAATGGGGCTACTAGCAACAAACGGACTCCGTCACGGCGTACCCTCTCCAGAACTCCCGGGAGCAGAACGATCGGGGGAAAAAGCGTACAGAGGAAAGCCCCGTGAGCTGGATGACGGTGAATGAGAACCAGAGCGGACAGTGTGTTGTTACTTGCGATGCAAAATAGAAGCCATTTTCGCTGACCACTCCCTCCAACGGAGTTCAACACCTCAGGAAGAAGAAGTATCCATACCCCGGGCCTCAGCACCTGCCCGACAGGATGTAGGACCCATGGTGAGATACCCAGGGATGTGTGTGTCTTATGAGCAGGAGCTTCCCCTGAGCACAGAAGGATCTGGAGCGCCAGCTGGACAGGTGGTTGCGAACCAGAACCCCCAGCCGATGATGTAGGAGACACCGATGCTGTTGTCTGTGCGGACAAGACATGATGGTCCCCTAGGTTGGAGGAAGTGTTCAGAGCTCGAAACACGGCCAGCATATCCAGGCATTGATGTGCCAAGTGAGAGCTTCCACAGCACTGGGCAGAGCGTACACTAATGACCGCTCAGCCGTGAGAGAAGGAATCTGTCAGGAGCGTTACATGACGAAAGGAGCCCTCTACACAATCTTGAACAGGAACCACGTTTCTTCCACATCGACCCCAAGGCACGTAAGAGTTGCTGTTGGAACTTGATCATGCGAGGCGGATCTCCCCCTCGGGAAAATCTTGGTCCTGAGTCCCACGCCAAGGGGATGTACAGCAGGCCAAAAGGTTATCACGTTGGACACCGCTGCATCAGACCCCCCTCCTTTGAAAACTGTTGGAACAGTGATGATGGCCTTCTCTTTACCTCCTGAATGTGCGTGAGGATGACTCGCTACCGAGCAGGAGACAACCGTGCTGCCATCGTGGTTGAATCCCACACACGGCTAAATAATGGTTATCTGTGATAGTGGAGGAAAGCCCATCTCGTGGCATTAAGCCTTAACCAGCTCTCTTATATGGGCGCGAGGACGACATCTCCTGCGATCGCCATCTGCTCCGATCGGCTAGTATCAAACAAGCAGTAATGAGTAAAGCAAACCTCAGGAAACTCCAGTGTTGAGGGAGGATGGAAACAAGGAAATAAGTGCCTTTGATATCTATCGTAACAAACCAGTCTTCGGACTGGATTTGAGATACTATCTGATTGATAGTGAGCATCTTGAACCGAAGACATTTGATAGCGCGGTTCAGAAGACGGAAATCTAAGATCAGACGCAACCCCCCCATCCCTCTTCGGAACAATGAAGTAACAGCTGTAGAACCCGGACACTCTCTCGAGAGAGAAGAGGAACACGTTCTATGACCCCCTTCCTCAAGAGAGTATCTACTTGTTCCATTACCAGAGCCTGCTTGGGACCCATAGGGCAGCGGGTGGGACTCCGGTCCTGGAGAGCCGCACGCCCTGACAGAGTCAAGCTCAACCCTAATTAAAACTAAACTGCCGAGCTTTTCTAGTAACCTTCAGATCTTGATTAGCTTGTTCAGGTGTTTTTTGATTAGGGTTGAAGCAAAACTCTACGGGGCTGTGGCTCTCCAGGGCCGACGTTCGCCACCCCTGCACTAGGGTGAGAATGACCCCGTTGAAACGAGGCAGATGAGAACCAAACTGATTTCTGTAGCCTTTCTGTAGCCAGGAAACGCACATCTAATTTACTCTTGTGACGGGGTCCTGTTTCTCGGCTGGGCAATCGATATTTAATTTGGCTACCGCACGAGTCACAACCTCAACGAGCTCCTCATACGCGAGGGACTGAGGTGGCGAGTCCACAGTCTCCTCTGTATCGACACTCATCACATCCACCTCCTCAGAGGAAGATAGATGAAGCATCTGGCTCTCTAGCTCGGGGAGAGAAACTGCAGCGCCGATCCCTGAGAGGGAGCCGTGGATCTAGCTGGTGAGGACTGAGAAAAGGACGAGCCCGTCTTGGATCCCTCCGCTAAATCCACCTGCGATCCCCACGACAACAGTCTACGCTGCACCTCGGCAACAGCGGGATCGCTGTCAGCGTCATCAAACATGGCCAGGCGAGAGCAACTCGCAGTCATGACAATCAGCCCCCTCAAGAGTTGACCGTGCATGCTCTGCTCCTAAACAAACAACACACAGATCGGTGTATCCCGCTGCAGATATAATGGGCAGGGAGAGGAACACAATGTCTTTAATGTCGTTTGATCGCCATAGACTTTGACTTTGATGGTGACATTTTTGTTATGCTTGTGGACTGACAGACAACAGTAAATTAGACTGACACATACACAGAGCGCTACTGAAGAGCAGAAGCTAACTTGCGCTCTGCCTGATGCGCTTTTATTCTTTCTGGTGCTTACGTCACCCTGCTTGTGATGTCTTGCTGCTCCATTAGACTGATTTTACACGTGCTTCAGAACGCGGTCACGCAGGGACGTTCCCAAAGCTTTTCTCGACGCAGCTCGAGTTCCTGAAGGGGAACTAATATATATGTTTTGAAAACATCGCTATTGTTTCTATGTAAATTTGGGAAAATGGTGATGTCTTGAGTTTGTGTATTATGTGTTCATTCTATTGGAATGTGTATGTGAACAGGCGCATAGTTTTTCTTTATACAGTAACAATTTGATTGTGTTTGTCAAATGACTTTACCTGTTGTTAAGCCCCATGGCTCGAAAAGGACGTAACAAAAACGGGGACACACAAAAAAGTGCAAATGATATACAAAATATAACTATACAGAAAGAAACAATGTAACACGAAGCAGTCAGGAATCAGTGGTGTAAAGTTATGTGAATGCATGAAAGTGTAATGGTCTGTAGTAATGTTGGCTGTATAAAGTAAACAAGGTTAAACAGAAACCAAATTAAACCAAGTCCAAAATGCAGCTCGCCTCTGGCCAGTTGTCATACTGCCTTTTAAAAGGCAAGACTGGAAACCAACAGCAGGTGTCCTCGATGAACCCATCAGAGAACAATCAGTGGGAAGGCGGAGCAATACCACAATTCAACCCAGAGATGACGCACATAATGTATGGGTCGACACACCTGTACTGTATTTTTTTATTTTTATTTTTTTTTACATTGACTCCTAGCAAATCAGAAGACTAATGTGCAGACAGACAGTAGAAGAAGTGGCATATGAGGGAAGTATACAGAAATACTTGGAATAACTAGGAAACAAATCACTTTAAATGAGAGTGGTGGGTGGAATTTAGAGTAGAAAAATATCTATGAATGTCTATGAATGCACAAGCAAGCTGAGACTTCAGGTCTGCATATATTATTGCAATACTGCCTATATTGTATATTGCCTGCATAAGATCTGTGGCTTAAATGGGTTAGCCTTACTATGACAGAAATCTTAGTGTATATGTATATATGTATGTATTACTTGGGATATACATTTGTTTTCTTTTTTTTGTCTTTTGTTGTCACTTTGTAGATTCTTTTAAATGGCTTGTCCAGTTTAGTGAAAGCTCCTGTAGTCATTAGCATTTACTTTACCACATTACCATCTTAATCGCTGATGTCATTCTTTCACAGATGAAGATGGTCCGACTTCGAACAGCGCATACAGGAATAATATTTCAAGATTCCTGCAGCTACAGGCAAAATGCTGCTCCTTGATATTTTATTTATTAATGTACATATACGTCTGGACTCTAGACAAATGTAACAGTGTCCTCCCTTCTTACAGAGAGCACACTAATAAAGCAGACTAGATGACGGTGTTAAATTTCCAATTTAATAAAGCGGTTTTGCTTTTACTGTATGTTGCTGCGAGAGCAAAATCAATTAATCTGCTTTAAATTAGGCGACTAATACTCTGGCTTATCATAGATACATAATCAATTATGAAAGAAGTTGGGGGTAGAAGAAGTCCTGATGATGTGTTCAGGACTATGAGCCTCTTTCTCAGCACAACATATTGTAAATGTGTCCTTTGGGAATATCTTACATCATCTCTTGTCATCTCTGAATGACATTTTTTTACAGTCGCAAAACAAGACCGTTTGCCAAACCCATGGAAAATCTTGTCATTAGTAAGTTTTCGTGGAAGAAATGGTTTTTGACTATGACAGGTGATTAATTAAATTAGAATGTAGTGGGAAACGTTATTTCAGTAATTCAACTCAAATTGTGAAACTCGTGTATTAAATAATTTTAATGTACACAGACTGAAGTAGTTTAAGTCTTTGGTTCTTTTAATTAGGATGATTTTGGCTCACATTTCACAAATACCCACCAATTCACTATCTCAACAAATTAGAATACTTCATAAGACCAATAAAAATTTTTTTTAGTGAATTGTTGGCCTTCTGGAAAGTATGTTCATTTGCTGTACATGTACTCAATATTTGGTTGGGCCTCTTTTTGCATGAATTACTGCATCAGTGCGGTGTGGCATGGAGGTGATCAGTTTGTGGGACTGCTGAGTTGGTATGGAAGCCCAGGTTGCTTTGAGAGCGGCCTTCAGGTCATCTGCATTGTTGGGTCTGGGGTCTCTCATCTTCTTTGACAATACCCCATAGATTCTCTAGGGAGGTCAGGCGGAGGTCAGCAGAAAGAAGCATGAAGTGCTCTAAAATTTCCTGGTAGAGGGCTGCATTGACTGTGGACTTCAGAAAAAAGTGGACCAACACCAGCAGATGACATAACACCCCAAATCATCACAGACTATGGAAACTTAACACTGAACTTCAAGCAAAATTTCTGTGCCTCTCCACTCTTCCTCCAGACTCTGGGACCTTGATTTCCAAATGAAATGAAAAATTTACTTTCATCTGAAAAGAGGAATATGGTCCACTGTGTTTTCTGAAGTCCAAAGTCAACGCAGCCATCTACCAGAAAATTATAGAGCACTTCATGCTTCCTTCTGCTGACAAGCTTTAAGGAGATGCTGATTTCATTTTCCAGCAGGAATTGGCACCTGCCACACTGCCAAAAGCACCAAAAGCGGGTTCAATGACCATGGTGTTACTGTGATTGATTGGCCTGCAAATTTGCCTGACCTGAACCCCATAGAAAATCAATGGGGTATTGTCAAGAGGAAGATGAAAGACACCAGACAAAAAATGCAGATGAGCTGAAGGCCATTGTCAAAGAAACATGGGCTTCCATACCGCCTCAGCAGTGTCACAGGCTGATTGTCTCCATGCCACGGCGCACTGATGCAGTAATTCATGCAAAAGCAGGCCCAACCAATTATTGAGTACATGTACAGTAAATGAACATACTTTCCAGAAGGCCAACAATTCACTAAAAATGTTTTTTTATTGGTCTTATGAAGTATTCTAATTAGTTGAGATAGTGAATAGGTGGGTTTTGTGAAATTTGAGCCAAAATCATCACAATTAAAAAAAACAAATACTTAAACTACTTCAGTCTGTTTGCAATGAATTTATTTAATACACGAGTATCACAATTTGACTTGAATTACTGAAAAAAATGAACTTTTCCACGACATTCTAATTTATTGAGAGGCACTGTATATAAGTTTACACACTACGTGTTTTGTTTGAGTGTTGGGTGTTGATGTTAAATTCACACAAAGTGTTGACATGCACTCAGAACATTGTGTTACATGTGTGAGAGATATGTGAAAATACATTACGTTCTTTAATTAGCATTGTCAGCTGGCTGCTGTTGATGTGTGTGCTCAGAAACCCAAGTAGACAAACTGTGTGGTTTTTCTCTCTCTTGATCTCTTTCTCTTCTTTTCTTTCATCTCAAGTGGCAATAGTGGATTCTCTTCAGCTTTATATATCTTAAAGCTTTTTACATTTTAAAATATTTATATTTAGCAGATTCTTTCTTTCTTTCTTTTAATGTAATATAGCCGTTTTTGTGATTTATCTATGTAAAAAAAAAAAAAAATTCATGTAATAATTAATCAAAAACATTAATGTTACACCCCCTCGCAATGACATCTTTTCCTATGATGTGTATACCAGTGCAAGATCTGGTAAATTAGGTTGTCCAACGGCCAGATGAGTTTCAATCACTCGACTCCAGTAACTCACATGAAATGTGATTAGCAAACAACAATGATTCAATAATCCAATCATTTTCCAACAAAAACAAGTCACGCTCCCGTTTGGGAAGAAAAGTTTGTTGAAATTTCTGGTTCACGCTGACTTTAATGTTGTCACTGCAGTTACTACAAGTTAAGCGAGGGATATGGACCCACGACCGCTGACTGGTAGTAATGTGTCCTCTGGGCTTTTAAAGAGGACAGATGCCTTTCTAGATTTATATCATTTATAAAGGAAATATTTTACATGTTTTATTGTCTTTTACACCCTAAACTTGCCCATCAAGATGCATTTGTACAGCAAATACACAATAAAGTGCTATAGGGGGTGTACAGCAATACACAATAAAGCGCTATATATAAATGCATCATTCATTCATGTAATAACTGTTGGCAAGGGCATATGCTGTTGTACTTAATGTCTGAAATTTGGTAATATAATTTATGCATTAAGTTTGCCTTAAATGTTATTTTTGAGATCAGATTTACAATTTTTTTTTACGGTAAACATCAGGCTCAGGGAAAATCTTTTTATTAAGTTGGATGTCTATGATGAATACAAGTTTGCATCTTGTACTGTATAATATTTACATCTTATTTCAGTTCTGGCTTATGCTCTCTGCGTTGACTCTTGTTTTGACATCACCTCAATCACTGTTTTCATGCATATTTTACTATGATTATAACCACAGAGGTCTGGTAGCTGTTTAAGCATGCTTTCTAAACCATCAACTTGACATTTTCAACAGCATTTAAAATAATCTTTTAAAATAATCTCCAATGCTGTATGCTTGCGTGGGCAATAGCAGCTGCCTAATGCCTAATGTGCTTTATTCCAAATAGACTTACAAATATAAAGATAATTTCTTTATTGTTTGGAATAGTTTAAAGGTGCTGTAAGCAATTTTGTTTTGTATTGTTTTAGAATATTGCACAAAAATGTCTCTACCACTTGGCAGATATGATACTGTTGCAGAAAAAGAAAATTTACACCAATTTCAGTGATATTTTTTTCTGCAATATGGCCCTGTAAACAGAAAATGTTTAAAGGTCCCCTGAAATGCTTAGAAACATGCAGCGTTACTCTATGTGTTGATGTCATTTTAACTGAAACAGGAAGACAGGGCGGGGCATATCAAGCAGCCACGCCCCTTTTTAAAATAGCCAATAGCGTTCGTTTATATCACAGCTTGGGCTAGAGCCGTTGAGCTCCGTAAAGCCGCATTTGACAGGGTATGCCAGCCACAATCTCATCCATATTGCTATAAAATATGGCATTCTGTGTAAAATTCAAATAGCTCCGATACATTTTGTAGTCTGCGGCGACTCGCGCATGTGATCCGCTACGTGCTATCGTGTCTCTGGATCGGAGCAGAGTGTGTGTGGTGCGGTGGTTAGCGTGACACAGCGCGAAACAAGACTTATTTTTTTCCTCAATGGAAAACATATTTACACTGTTTGAATCGTTCCATGTCCCCTATATAGTGTACTACATGCCATTCAATGTACAGAACATACTAATTCTGTGGACAAGTGACCGATTTCAGCCACGGCTTCAGCGTCTATTTTATAGTGTAGGGGGAGAGCACTTCGGATTCTAGAGAGCATTTGATTGGACAGAAAGTTTGATGAGAAGCTTAAGTACGATGTGACGTCAAAAAAATCATTGAGCCATTTTGGCGGAAGTGACGAACTGCAAGCTTTGGAATGTTATATTTTCTAAATGCGAATTTTGGATGTTGTGGAGCACATGACCTTAAGATAACCTTGAGACTTAACATATTGAACTAACACCCAAAAAAACTTAATTTGATGTCATGGCGGACTTTAAAGTTAGACAAATGGCTCAAATCACTCATAAAGCATTTTAATTTCAACAACAGCTCTGATAGACAGTGTTGTGCTGAGTAACTAGTTACTGCAATCTTTTACCGTGCCAAATGTGTAATTAAATTACGGTTACTTATGAAAATGTTAACAATTACAAAGGGGGTTACATATTTTCACACACAGATTTGATTGATTTTTTTTTCCAGCATTGCATTGACTGCTCTAAAATATGTGACACCAATGTTCCAGGAGTTTAGGACACAGAACAGGACACATGTTTATTTGATAACTGTTCTATTTCCTATTTGGGTTTATGTATATTCTTTATTTTTTAAATTAACTGTTTTTGTCAAAGGCAAAGAAAAAAATTTAGTGCAGAGGTCAGGGTCTGTCATAGCTAAGCAAAGATTTGATTTCAAAAACAGTATCATAGCTATTAAGCTATATCTTGTTATGATTTTAAATATGTATTTAACCTCAGAATGATTTCAAAGTAAAAATAGGTGCTAAAGTCTGATTTTGTGGTGGCTGTGCATTACAATTAAATTATAATCTTAATTCAAGTGATGAAGGATTAATCAGTGTTGAGTACTAACCCTGCCTGCTTTAAATATTTGAAAATGTAGAAAAGTAATAAAAAAATAATCAAATACAATCAGTTACATTATTTTATAAAGTAATTGAAATAGTTACACTAATTACATTTTAGATGAGGTAACTTGTAATCTGTATCCCATTACATTTCCAAAGTAACCTTGCCAACACTGTTGATAAATTATTGATTTCTGCCAACATGAAAAAGTTTTAACGTGTCATGGTGTGACAGTCGTCAAAGTGAGTTTGATGATCATTGTTTGATTCACAATGGTCACTGTATAATTTGTACAAGATATTTAGAATGCAACCACAGAATGTCCTATGTCTGTCATGCTACTCACCATAATGTGGCAGAAAAATGCTCAATAAACCCACTAGGAATATCACTATATCTCATATCACTTGTGTCACAGTACCAAAACGGCTAGACTGAAGGCATGTATCAGAACATGGGGGTCTAGAGACACGTGCTTGTCAGAAGAGGCTGGGGATGTGTAGATATAATTTCTAATTAAAAAATGATTGCTGGTGCATGTTGCACATCAGTCTGTGGAGCATAGCCAACAGGGCCTGCATTGGTGTGATTTAGCAGTACTTTGAGAGACAGCTCAGTGTAGGACATGACAGAATTCAAGAGTTTGGCCTCAGGTGCTGGATGTGTTCATGGGCCTACAGAGACATTAGATGGACCGGTTTGGATATTATCAGTCCTGCTGCAGCTGTGTGGAGGTTACAGTCTGGGCAGCTCATTGCCTTGGGCGCAGACTCCTTGCACACAGATACAAAACCACACATGCATTTTACAGCCTGAGGACTAACACTCCAACCTACAGGGGAGAAAAAAGCTGTGTGCAAAGAGAAAAGGAAACAAGTGCTCTTGTTGGTATTTCTCTGCTGAAAACCATAACTCTACGTGGCTTTTTTTTATTATGTAGCTTTGATTGGATTTAATTAGGTATGAGTTACAGCTAATATTACAGCAGTTCTAAGTGTGACCATGTAATAGATGCTTGTAAACTCAGTAAGTGGCATTCTCAGGCTTCTCTTGCATAAGGTTACGTTAACTCTGATTGGTGAAATAAACATGTAATTAGCCTCCTCCAGAGCTCAATGCATTGTTTCTCATGATTACTTAGCACCTTGTGGATTGTAGGCTGAGATTAAGCCTACTATTATTTGCAATGAAGTGCAGTATGGAGACGTGCGTATGTGTATGTGTGTGTTATTCATGCTTGGAGAACATATTATCCGTGTATTAGTATAAATTGTACCTGGCAGAATGCGTATGCCAGGAGTCATTAGCAAGCCTTGAGTATCTGGCCCACCCTTTTTTCGCGTCCCGGAGTGCGTTTCCCAAAAGCAACTAGGGTCGCAAGTTCCGTAGTTACCAACAGAGTTCAGTGCAACTTGTGACTATAGTTAGATAACAATGCTTTTGGAAAACGCACCCCTGGCTGTGAGTAGCACATATAAGCATGTTATCATAGGTGTTATACTGTATATTATGTCATAGCTAGTTAAATAGTCTGTATATTAAATATGTATAAACACACTTTATATAGCAATTTGTGATAAAAAAAAGTGCTGACGCCTCGTCTGGATCACATCCCTTAGGTCTTGCCTACCTCCCTTTGACCCGCGATTCCTCCTACCCCTACCTGCAGGCGGGGGAGGAGCGTGAGCCGCGACACTAGCCTTCTGTGCCCGTCTCTGATCCTCAGAACGAGACGGGCCAGGACCCCTGGGTTGTTCGGGCTCAGACCTGGACCGTTGTGGAATGAAGGATTTGAAGGCCGCTGAGTGCGCCTTCGCCTCCCTGAACTTCTCAACCACCGTCTCGACGGAGGTACCGAAAAGTTCGGAAGGTGAAACCGGAGCATCGAGAAGAAAGCCCCTCTCTTTCTTCCCGATATCTGCCAGGTTCACCCACAGATGTCTCTCAGTTTCCACCATAGTCGCCATAGCAGATGCCCATAGCAGAGGCGGCTTGCTTAGTAGCATGGAGAGCGAGATCTGTGGTGCGGCGCAACTCAGCTACCTCATCAGGAGAAAGGCCCTCGCCTTTATCCACTCTTTTCAGTAGATCAGCCTGATACACCTGAAGCACCGCCATCGTGTGCAACGAAGCGACAGCCTGACCTGCTGCTGCGTATGCCCTGCCATTTAAGCGAGATGGATCCTGAAGGGGCTTAGATGGCAAGGAGGGAGTCTTAAGAGAGGATGTCTCACCCATAGAGCGATAGCTAGCCAGCATCTCTTCTACTGGGGGCATCTTCTCATAGCCGCTTTCGTGCATCTCCTCGATGTCGGCATAACTCTTGCTGGAGCCAATGGATGCGTGACTAAAACGGCCTCTTCTATTCCTTCTCGATCTCTGTATGGAGATCAGGAAGAAAAGGAAGGCTCACCTGAGCTGGAGGGCTATGGTCAGAAAGATAACACTCATCGAGACGACCTCGCGACGTCACTTTCTTGGCCCGCTTCCACGGCAAGTCAAGCCTTGCCGTGGCGCGATCCATAACCTCCAATAGCTCATCATACGCAGGGCAGGAGGATTGGGAGGGCTCAGCCTCAGCCTCTTCGCCCTCCTCAGACATCTCCTGCTCTTCCTGGGCCGTTTCAAAACATTGGGTTCCAACCTGAAAATGGATCTGAATGCATTCATGAGGGTTAAAATTATCATGCATTTATAACTTTGCTCAAGTTGAGTACAAGCCTATGTGTTTGAGCAGTGATACATGTGAACATAATAACACCCAAAGCCCATATTTGCTACTTTCAGGCATTATCAAATACCTCAGCAATTTGCATTTCATTATACGCAAGACCTGGACTAATCATAACTAAAGTTCATGGGGAATAACACCATGCAATCTTTGAGCTCTTAGGATGAACCTATTCTCTTGAAAGCATATTTCCTATTCATTCACTGTCATTTTATTTAATTAAAATCTCATGTTTTCCCATATGGTGTGAGCTGCTTTGACACACTGAGGCAAAGATAAATTATTCACCTGTGAGAGATCCTTTAGTACATGGTTTCTTTTGAGAGTGAGTGACATTTGAAGTACTGGTTGTGTCAGGAACTTGACTCATTGTAATCAATTTGAGGAACATTTTCAATTGCTGACAGTGTGCACATTACTATGTTCCATCATCCATATCTCATCAATAAAGCCAGTGCCCCATGCCTGTAATTTACATTCAATTATGTTGTGTCTTACTCCTCAGTTTGTTCTGCAGAAATCGCTGGCATAATGGTTGACAGCTTCATCTCTCAAATAATTTCCTGTGATTTGTTCAAGCTGAATGTCTTTGTGAGCAAATTGTATCAAAAATATTTATTCAGATGGCAGTTGACTGTTTCTTGGAAGGGGAAATAGTTTGAATTCACAGGTTGCCAAATAAGCTTTACAAGGCAATAGATTGTTCTGGAACTGGCCTGTGACAATAGAACAACTGCAAAAGAATGAAAGAATTCAGTTCCTATCTATCTATCTATCTATCTATCTATCTTCTATCTATCTATCTATCTATCTATCTATCTATCTATCTATCTATCTTTCTCTGTCTGTCTGTCTGTCTGTCTGTCTGTCTATCTATCTATCATAGAACTCCATAAAAATCCAACAATGCAAAAACAATTTTACATGCAGTGCACTGTAAACGTACCAACAACTAGTGTAATTCCAGACTGACTCGATGATGGTGAGATCAAATCTTTGTATAGGCCTTACCATCTGTTGTGGGACTCTTTGTTCATGCAAAAATCACGACTATTAAAATGTTTGCATGTTTGTTTGTGAATATAACATACATATTTCCTAATGACACACTAATGCAAAAGACAGAAATTACTTAAAAATGTTCTAATTCAATTTAGTAGCCTGATTGTTATGAGCAGAGATAAGAATTCAATGAACATGCATTTAAAACTCCATTCCATGTATAAGATTTGTATAATTAACCATGACTAAAAAGAGAATACTTAATGTTCTCAGATGCAAGATAAGTCAATTAATCTATCCATCAAAAGCAGCTTATATGAGGGTTAATTGGTCAAGTCAATTTTCTAATAAAATCCTTCATCTGGAGAAAACTGAAGCAATGTCCAAGGCTGAAATTGTGATGCTGTGTGTTGATCTGTAAACACTTTTTTCACGAGAGCAGAGAGCCAGATGATCATGTCAAGCAGTGCACACCATCTGCGTTTCTATCTCTCATCCAACCCCCAAATTAAGTTGTGACACATTTGTAAATTCCTACATAGTGAGAAACAGCCAATAATTTTGGACATGACTACTGTAGTGACAAACTAATTCAATTAATGCAGTTGGTTTGTTGTGATTGATGTGTGATGAAATCCCAGGTCACTGGTCTCAAGGGGTTTAGGCTGAAACATGCAGTCTGTACCTCTAGAATAAGACCCATTCAAACCAAGAACAATAACTATGCATCCACAATGCATGATAACATTCTGTTTATAATAAGCATGAACCACATTTCTGTTGTATTCTGCTTTAAATTCTTGAGCTCTTTAAAGCTGAATGGATTCTGATTGGATGTCAATGTTTATATTGTTCGTCAGCTGGAAAAAAAATCTTTGTGAAAGTAATTCCAACAATACCGTTTTTTTTGTTTTTGGTGCCGTTATTGTTATTGTGGTGTGTACTCTGTTATGTATGTACAGTGGGTACGGAAAGTATTCAGACCCCCTTAAATTTTTCACTCTTTGTTATATTGCAGCCATTTGCTAAAGTCATTTTAAGTTAATTTTTTTGTTGTTTTTTTTGTTTCCTCATTAATGTACACACAGCACACCCATATGACCAGAAAAACAAAGAATTGTTGACATTTTTGCAGATTTTATTAAAAAGAAAAACTGAATATCACATGGTCCTAAGTATTCAGAAACTTTGCTCAGTATTTAGTAGAAGCACCCTTTTTTGATCTAATACAGCCATGTCTTTTTGGGAAAGATGCAACAAGTTTTTTCACACCTGGATTTGGGGATCCTTCATTGATCCGCCATTCCTCCTTGCAGATCCTCTCCAGTTCTGTCATGTTGGATGGTAAACATTGGTGGACAGCCATTTTTAGGTCTCTCCAGAGATGCTCAATTGGGTTTAAGTCAGGGCTCTGGCTGGGCCATTCAAGAACAGTCACAGAGTTGTTGTGAAGCCACTCCTTGGTTATTTTAGCTGTGTGCTTAGGGTCATTGTCTTGTTGGAAGGTAAACCTTCGGCCCAGTCTGAGGTCCTGAGCACTCTGGAGAAGGTTTTCGTCCAGGATATCCCTGTACTTGGCCGCATTCATCTTTCCTTCGATTGCAACCAGTCATCCTGTCCCTACAGCTGAAAAACACCCCACAGCATGATGCTGCCACCACCAAACTTCACTGTTGGGACTGTATTGGACAGATAATGAGCAGTGCCTGGTCTTCTCCACACATACCGCTTAGAATTAAAAAAGTTCTATCTTGGTCTCATCAAACCAGAGAGTCCTTCAGGTGTTTTTTAGCAAACTCCATGCAGGCTTTCATGTGTCTTGCACTGAGGAGAGACTTCCGTCGGGCCACTCTGCCATAAAGCCCCGACTGGTGGAGGGCTGCAGTGATGGTTGACTTTCTACAACTTTCTCCCATCTCCCGACTGCATCTCTGAGCTCAGGCACAGTGATCTTTGTGTTCTTCTTTACCTCTCTCACCAAGGTTTTTCTCCCCCGATAGCTCAGTTTGGCTGCACGGCCAGCTCTAGGAAGGGTTCTGGTCGTTCCAAACGTCTTCCATTTAAGGATTATTTAGGCCACTGTGCTCTTAGGAACCTTAAGTGCAGCAGAAATTTTTTTGTAACCTTGGCCAGATCTGTGCCTTGCCACAATTCTGTCTCTGAGCTCTTCAGGCAGTTCCTTTGACCTCATGATTCTCATTTGCTCTGACATGCACTGTGAGCTGTAAGGTCTTATATAGACAGGTGTGTGGCTTTCCTAATCAAGTCCAATCAGTATAATCAAACACAGCTGGACTCAAATGAAGGTGTAGAACCATCTCAAGGATGATCAGAAGAAATGGACAGCACCTGAGTTAAATATATGAGTGTCACAGCAAAGGGTCTGAATACTTAGGACCATGTGATATTTCAGTTTTTCTTTTTTAATAAATCTGCAAAAATGTCAACAATTCTGCGTTTTTTTGTCAATATGGGGTGCTGGTTGTACATTAATGAGGAAAAAAAATTAACTTAAATGACTTTAGCAAATGGCTGCAATATAACAAAGAGTGAAAAATTTAAGGGGGTCTGAATACTTTCCGTACCCACTGTATGCATGTATTTATTTATTTATGTAATTTAGAATGACTTTTAAAACTATATCTTTATCCTTATTGTTATTGTACTTGGTGTGAACCAGCCTTAGGTGACAAGATCTTTTGTGTAGAATACTGTGGCTATTTGATACAATAATGAACACAAGAAGCAACTCTGAATTGAGCCTCTGATTGTAATTTGATGTTAATTTTGCATCTGATCATCATGTGGGTCCTTGGCCTTCTGCCAAAAATTTGTGAAATTCGTCACTGAGGCTTTGCTAATTCATTTAGGGTGTCTGCCTACTGAGGTTTTGATGACTGAAAAAGTTCAGTCCTTTCTCTTGCAAACACAGTTTTAAAATTAAGTGAACAGAGAAACTACAGAACAGTCTGGCATTTGTAAGAAGGCATGGCTGATGACAAGTGGGCCTTGTTAATTTCGGTGTGAGAATGGGATTCGGTGTATACGTATCAATCCCAATTCCCTTGGGAGTTGCACGAAGGAATCAGGGCAGCAACTCGAGCTGATTTTCAAATGTTCCGTCTGACCCACTTTCACATATGCACTTTTAATGCTTGTATAAATAGGCAGTTATTCATTTCAGGGTACAGACTGTTGAGTTCTTGGTATGCTTGTCTATAACTTTATGGACTCACCAACTGTATTTACATTCTCATTATTTTCCAATTAAAGTCTTTATATTTAAGGGGTCATATGATGTGATTTAAATTTTTCCTTTCTCTTTGGAGTGTTACAAGCTGTTGGTGCATAAAGAAGATCTGTAAAGTTGCAAAGACTAAAGTCTCAAATCCAAAGAGATATTCTTTATAAGAGTCAACCACGCCTACCTAAAACAGCTCGTTCTAACATGCCCCCCCCCATGTCTACGTCACGATTGGGAAGATTTGCATAATGCCGCGCAAATGTTCACGCAAAGAAAGAAGGCGTAACTTTTATTCTCACTGTAGTATTGTTGTTGCCGCCATGTCGTGAAGGCACTGTGTTTCGTTGTGAAAGCGAAACTACTTTGTTTGGCTTTGGACACGACTAGAAATCAGTGGTTAATTTTTATTTACAACACTGTTCCAGAACAATTTAACCCATATATTCCGATGTGTCCAGCGCATTTTTATGGAGGACTGTTTCCTGATCCTGGTAGAGTAGACTACAATGTCGGCTGTTCTGACTCTTAGACTGTAAGTACGCTTTCATATTTAAAGGATTTGCCACTGACGATTCAAACGTGAGTTTTTTGGGCAGTGTAGAGTAGCACTTGTTGTTTGTCATTTCGCCGATCACAAATGCAGACATGGTTTTATGCTTACGCGGTGCGATTCAACGCAACGCTTAAAAAGACAGTATGAGTCATTATAATCCGTAATTATGTTCCCTCTGGATGCAACAAATTCCTTGTTTATAATGGGTTTTAATGTTTTTGTCTCGTCGCTCCGGCCGGACACGGCATAACAGTATGGTAGGTGCGTAACATTTCCGTCACATGCTTGAGGTATTCGGCCAATCACAACACACTGGATAGCTGGCCAATCAGAGCACACCTCGTTTTTCAGACCGATGATCTTTGTAAAAATCTACGCGTTTCAGACAGGCGGGGCATAGAAGAGAAACAATAAATGTACAGTATGTGAAAAATAATGTGTTTTTTGCACCTAAACCACATAACCACAATTTCAGTACCCAAATACACAACTATGTTTTTTTTAGCAGCATCATATGACCCCTTTAAACTTTAGCCTAATCTGCACATTGTGTTGAGATGCTTCACATCTTTTGGAAAATTCCTGTACAGTATATATGTTCCAAATAGTCCAGACATGCAAGGTGCTATTCCCTTCTGGAAATACTAGAGAGACCCTTTCATCATTTATTTTGCTACATTTAATTAATTAGGTTATAAAACCATTACAGATATAGACCATGAGATTTATTTTTATAATGTCTATTAAGCTTAAATCAATAAAGAAGTAAAAATAGTCCCTCCCTTTTAAAAATGTGCTTCTCAAACATTCCTGATTAACAAATCTACATTAGTTTGGACATGGAGGTCTTGTTTGGTTATGGTGAATATATTGACCAAATTCTGATTATATTCAGACTATATTTCTGCAAAGACCCTGAAATTACAGGATGATGAATTAACCACATGACAGAGGAATTTTATCAGTCCAACAAAATGATTTGTGATCGATGCTATTAATGCAGTGAAACAGTACATTGATGTAACTTAGGCATGCAGTGTCCAATCTGCCCCAAATTTAACAAGTTTGATAAGAGTCCTGTCCTGAACACATCTACATGCCCATATTTGGTTATAGTCATAGCGCCACCTGCTGGCAACAGTAACTTCTAGAAATATATTCAAAAGTCTCAGCAAGTGTTAAGTAGGCTAGCAACATGCTACAAACATGGAAAATAATGCTAGCAACACTTAGCTAATTAAGTGTCATAGTCATAGCACCACCCACTGCCAACAGGAAGTGACATGTTTAACACTGTGATGCACTATTAGCAATGCAGTAAAATATGCCATTGTGTGCTAAACATGCATGCTTAAACATGCTAGCAACACTTAGTAAGTGCTAAAGCATGCTATTAATGGCATCAAACAGAAAGTTGTTGTAACTCATGCATGCAATGTCCAATCTGCCTCAAACTTCACATGTTTGATTAGAGTCCTGGCCTGAAGACATCGTCATTATCATATTCGTCATAGCACCACCTAATGCTAACAGGATAGACTTGTTTCACACTAACTTCAACATGCAATGTCTTATATGGCCCAAACTTCACATGTTTGATAAGAGTCCTGGCCTTAACACATCTAAAGGCCCCCCCCCCCAAAAATAGTCCGTTATAATCATAGCGCCACCCTGCTGCAACAGGACGGACGTGTTTGACACTACTTAACATGGCAATGTCTGGTCTGCCCCGGGCCGCTGCTGGCCAAATGGGTGCCCTAAGCAGAATTGTATTGCTGTGCCCCCTCCCCAAAATATTATGGAAGTAAAAAACAAAAACATCTACTATAGGGGTCAAAATAGAACTTGAATAAAAGACGTGACTGACACATGACTCCCATCACATCTGCTTCCTGAAACCCCAACGGACCCGCGTCCTTATGTTACAACCAAAGAAACAGAACCTTGCATGACGATCGTAAAAAACAATCTCCAAGTATGAAAATGTATCCACTGTATGTGTTATGCCGTATATACTGTATGTATTTGATGTGTTATTGAAACCATGATATTTTAATATTTGCCTTATAACTCGTTTTAGCAGACAAAGCATTTAATATGCGTGTAAGATATGTGAAGTTTAATATTGGGTGAGAGCTTGTCTTATTCGCCGAATATTGGTGTTAGTGAAAATTTTATATTATGTATCATTCTCTGGTGATAATACTTTTATTAGAAGTTATTTAAAACTTCCAGAAATACGCCCCACAGAGCATGTGACTTGTGCATGAAAAAAGGAACCACACAGGGCGTGGCTAAGTCCTGCAACAGCATCCGATTGGAAGATCGCGTCGTGGGGCGGACCAAAGGTCAGCCTGCTTAAAATGGACACAAGGCTCTCACACCATTTGCGCTCTCTCTCTAGACCTTTTGGCTTTCACCTTGGTGAGCGCGACGAAGCGCCCCCACGCCGTAACATCGCACAAGCGAGACCATCTAATAACTCAAACACTTCAGTTGAAGCTTCGTAACTCTGCAGAACGCAAAGTCTTGCAAACTCAGACTTTAAAGCAGGACTGCTCAAGCCTCTTCTGTAACCCGGCAACCAACCAACCCAATGAGGGCTTCCCCAAAAGGACGTCATCCTGACGTCACCGCAGTAACCAATCTCCGAAGGGAATTCCCAGAAATACGTCAGTCAGACGCCCGACCAGCAACCAATCAAAAGCCAGGAAGCCCAGCAACGGGAAAACAACTCCGCTTTTCAGCTGTCATCCAAAGCAAAACGCAAGTAAACAAATAAAGCTCCTATCTGCTGAAAACGGTGCTGATGATTGATTTAAGGAGTAAACTTAAGACAAACCTCTGCTTTGTGAATTCTCTCAGATGAATTTAAATCACTCGTGAAAACGAGTTAAACTTTGAAACTTCATGCAACTCCGTAACTCATCTCATTCTAATTTTCTGAGCTGTATATATGTGTGTGTATGTGTGTGTATGTGTGTTTTAGCCTAGTTTTAATGTAATCTAGAATAGCCAATAAATTCATTTTTCATTTATAAAGAATCATTGTCTGGTATCGTAAAATTTTGAAGTCAAAACCTTTGCCAAGATTATTGTTACCTCTCTAAGAGCTTACAAATTATTATAATCGTATTGACCAATTGCCAAGGAAATACAAAGATTCAAGTTGTTTAAATAAACAAAGATCACCGGCTCGCTGGACGACCGTTGATTTAAAATGTAAAATAACAAATTTGAAATCAGTTTTAATAAGGTGGACCTCAAATTTTCAGATTCGAGTCCTCTCAAAACCTGAAATAATTAATAATAATTAATTCCCTAAGAAAAGTAATCAGACATTACAGTCCTCCATGGCTATGACTTTATTTTAATACAGTTGTCTGATTGATTTTATTGTCTTGAGCATTCAGAAATCACACAAAAGAAACTTTGATAAAACCAAGGATTAGTTTTTGTAAAGGTTGTGATGTCCACATGTTTTTGTTTATGAAATTATAGAGGCTGTAGCATTTCTATCGCAAAAAGTTGGCCAAAAAAAAATAATTAAGTGGATATTTGAATTTAATGTTTGGTCAATATTAAACAAGGATTTGATCATCCTGTCAGTGTAACAACAGCAATTATCAGGCCTTAGGTGCCCTTTGCAGGCATTTGTAAAAATGTAGGTACATAAATTGTTTATTTTTGTTACATTATGTTTACAGTGTTATTCAAGGGGGTGAAACCATGCTATTATTATTACCAATCTTAATTCCTCTTGTTTTTTATTTAATTTTATTATATAATAAAATATAAATAACAAAATATATTTTTAAACGGTTGTTGTCGCATAGGTTTTTTTTTATTCCCAAAATATTATCTGCATACTTTCGTAAATTTATTATTTGAAGCCATTTGAATATCCAAAAACCATGGTTAATTTGTGTTATCATTGCTACAGAACCATGTTGTTTTTTCCGTAGTAAATTATGGTTAATTTGCATAGAACATGGAAACTCTGAGAGAATTTAAGGCAGATGCGCAGTGATATTATACCGACATTAACACCATTATTAACTCAACAACCCAAAAATAGTTTCCCAGATTATGAAACGTACCTAAAGTGTGCCGGGGGCTTCATCTTCGCCTTTCGTTATTTTTTCTTAGCTCGGCGCCGGACCTAACTGATCTCTTTTTCCGGGCATAGCCTAGTTGTCCATCAGTTATGATCATTTGCAGTCAACTGCAAATATGAGGAGAGAGTGGGCGCGGATGCGGGAATGGCGTGTCACGTGTGCTTCGCCTGTGTACTGCTTTTAACCGTACAATGCATTTAATATATTATATATTTATAGATATATATATATATATATATAGATATATATATATATATATATTTTCATGTTTATATTTTTACCTATCTGTTATAATAATATAGAACAAAAGTTTTTTTTCTTTTTTGAGCAACTGGGATGGTGCCCCCCTGGGAGTTGGTGCCCTATGCAAACTGTGTACTCTGCGTATAGGGAGCGGCGGTACTGTCTGCCCCAACTCACATGTTTGATAAGAGTCCTGCTGAAACTTTACATTCCATAGTTATAATCATAGCTCCACCTGCTGGCAACAGGAAATTACTTTAAACTGACTTAAACATGCAATTTCCGATCTGCCCCAAACTTCACATGTTTAATAAGACTCCGGCCTACCATCTTTAAGGACAACATTCAGTTATAATCATAGCGCCACCTGCTAGTAACAGGAAATTACTTGGACACTAACTTAAACATGCAATGTTCGATCTGCCCCAAACATCACATGTTTGGGAAGAATGATGGCCTGAAGACATCTACACGTCAATATTCAGTTATAATTATAGCGCCACCTGTTGGCAACAGGATATGCCATGCTTTACACTAACTCAAACATACCTTGTTCAATCTGCACCAGACTTCACATTTTTGATAAATGTCCTGGCCTGAAGACATCTACATGCCAATATTCAGTTATAATCATAGCGCCACCAGCTGGCAGCAGGAAGTTTGGCACATATAAATGGCTTTTCCATATTCCTCCTATATTTTCCACATTAAATGCATGTTGCCCACAGTTTGCTGTTTTTCTTAAGCCACCAGGTGGCGGTGAGCCCGGATGTGAGGGCCATCGTTGTCATTGAGGGCCATGAGGGATGTCATCGTTGCTTGCAGCTTTAATTGTAATTATGCTGCTTTCTATTGTTATTATAGTAAGTGCATGTAACAAGTAATAAGGACACTGTAAAATAAAGTTTTACCTTTATTTATTAAAATGTAATTTATTTAATTTATTTTAACTGTGATTTTTTAATAATTTCTTATTCTTAATTAAGTATTTATTATTTATTAACTTTTTGCTCCCTCTAAAAATGTGCTTCTTCAACATTTCTGAATCACCAAAAATTACATTAGTTTGGACATGGTGGTTTTGTTTGGTTATGATGAATATATTGCCAAATTCTGATTATATGCATAAAATAAATAAAACATCATTACTTGCTTTAACCGATTACTGCACCAGGCAAACTTCCTGAACAACAATGTTTGAACTAGTATGAAAGTGACAGATTTGTGTCTCAGAACCCTAAATGGTAGATGTTTGCACTAGTTAAAACCTTATTAATCATTCTAAGCAGCATTGAGGAGGAAAACAGTGCCAACAACTAACACTATTTAAACATTTTAAAAGGTGTTTTACATTTTATGCATTTGACAGTTTTCATCCAAAGCAAAAAATACAGTACATTCAGTCTTTTCATTTTATAATACATTTTTATTTCAGCTATGGGAGATGTATTTATAGTTTCTACATTTATTTAGTATACTTTTCTTCATTACAAATTAATCATTTGCCCAGTTACAGTCACTAGTTTTTGTTTTCCTTAAAAAACTCAAATGGATGTTTGAAACTTGAACAATAATAACTGAACAATAAGATTGTGTCCCAACTCAGTACGAATGCTTGAACTAGTTTGCTCTGTATAAATGAGGGGTCAGTTCTTTTCCAGATTATATTGGTGTTAATAGTAATACATTATCTTATCTTATCTGCATCTTAACACAAATTCAGTGCTTTACTGTAAAATGTGCATTCCTATGGGCAGTATTATCGGCAATTGCAATTGTTTGGGAAATACAACAAAAATATCACTATATTGTTTTTAGCCTTCAATTTTAAGTTTGAAAAGCCACACCTTAACTGGTATTACCAAATCAGACCAAATAATTTCTAGAACTTGCTGACACAGTCGATACTGCTGTCATCCGGAGCAGGGTGCAAATTACAGGGGGGGTTTGACCCCCCTAAAGAAGGCTTGATCCCACCTGATGGACGTCAAAACTAGATGGGTGTCAGATATAAAGTAGGTTAGCCTACACATAATATGGAGATTTACTTATAAATATTAAGATGCATTTCTATAGCCCTGACCAGTTTTAAAATGTAATTTTGGCAGCCCCTGAAAAGGGTTGTACTGATATACCTGAGCGACTGAAGAATACGCTACAGCGTTCATTCGAAGACGTGGATGGAGCATGAACACCTAGGGCCCTATCATACACCCGGTGCAATGCGGCACCAGGTGCGATGCAAGTGTCTTTTGCTAGTTTCAGCCTGACGCAGTTGTCATTTTCACGTCCTGCGCCACGTTGTTTAAATAGCAAATGCATTTGCGCCCATGGGCGTGCTGGGCTGAAAACGAGGTGTGTTCAGCTGCATTGTTGGCGCGTTGCTATTTTGAGGCAATTGAAATAGACTGCGCCATTGACCAACAAAAACCTGGTCTAAAGTCTGGTGCAATATTTTTCTTTGTTATTTAAAGAGCACGTTAGTAATATGCGACTATAGACGGGTGCACAACGCGCGTACACTTTGCTTATTACACACACAGGGTAATAATTGATGCCATTAATAGCACAGGTAACAGGGCAGCAGCACACAAACATTTTTAAAAATGAAAAATTTAATTCTGCCATGTAAATAACGAACAACTGGCTTTTAAAGGGGATATGAGATGAGACTCTGATTGGTTTATGGCACGTTACGCCCTAAACACACCCATTACTCATTAAGAGAATAGGGACAAACCTTTCAGACCATGCGCCGGGCACGCTGACCATTTTTCCCGTCGTTAAACTAGCAAAAAAGGATTCGGACACACCCTAAACGCAATTGCGCCGTACGCTTTAGACCATGCGCTTAGATCATTAAAATAGGGCCCCTAAAATGCATGTGTAGATTCAGTCGAGTGATAAAGTTTAGGCTACCCTCTTCAACTTATTGCTGTTGAACAGAATTTGCAGAGCAAACTATTTGCTAAAATAACCACAACATTAACACCCCTTCTGAAATATAACATGCGTTTTCTTTCAGTCAGTTGCATTAAAGTATATGTGTTCCTTAATCAAAACTGCGTGTTTTCTTTCAGAATTATCATTGGCTGGTAGAAAGACAAAAATAGGTTACATAGAAGTTTTTTACCTGAAAATGAATATAAGGTAAAGGTGTGAATAACATTACATTTTAAAAACATTGTCAGTAATTTAGCCAGCAAAAATAAAGCCCTAGGAGAACTTTTGTGCGTCTCTGATCAACACGTAGCGGTGTTTCATTAATCCACGTTTTAAACAAATAGTGAATCAATGATTCAGTGAGCCATTCATAAAGGCAGTCACCTGCTTCGTTTCTGAATGAATCAGCCATTTGAACAAAATGAAAGACTAAATGACATTCACTTATTAAGACAGGGATTTGCCACCACCTATTGGTGCTTTTAGTTTTTTATTTAGAGTATTGTTTCTTTTTTTAAATAATTTCATATTTCATAATTTCATTTTTTTTTGTATTTTTGTATATTGAATTTCTTTCTAACGTTACTTTTTTGTAATATCTATTCAGTTTTTTTCTAAATTAACACAATGATAATTATTATCTTTAATAATAACTTTATCTTTAATTAATCAGCACGTGATGTTTATGTTAATTAGTTACGCTTGTTAATTTGAGATTAATTTAATTAATTAATCGTCACATCAACTGTAAAAATCCTTTGACAGCCCTTAAATGGGTCATATTATGCGATTTCAATTTTTCCTTTCTCTTTTGGAGTGTTACAAGCTGATTGTGCATAAAGAAGATCTGTAAGTTGCAAAGAAGTCTCAAATCCAAAGAGATATTCTTTATAAAAGTTCAGAGTCAGCCACACCTACCTAAAACGGCTCGTTCTAACACGCCCCCACATATCTACCTCACTATGTGGGAAGATTTGCAAAACGCCGCCCAAATGTTCACACAAAGAAAGAAGGCATAACTTTTATATTCTCGCTGTAGTATTGTTGCCGCTGCGCCATGTCGTGAAGGCGCTGTGTGCTTCGTTTGTGAAAGCGAAACTACTTTGTTGGTCTTCCAAAAGAGGACGATATTGCTTCGTCATGCCTAGAGCTGATCTGTGCTGGTCGCTGAACGAATACATCAACTTTCACCATGGACAAAGCGGAATCCAGCCCGGGGTCCATCACATGTGGTTGCCGCTCATTCGTCTGACCCCACCGCCGCCGTCAGCTCACTCTATCCCAGCCTCAGCGCACGCTAAGCCGGGGCTTCGGCTCACGCTAGCCCTGCCTCAGCTCACTCTAGCCCGGCCTCAGCTCACTCTATCCCGGCCTCAGCTCACGCTAAGCCGGGGCTTTTGCTCACGCTAGGCCACTGTGTTTTTTCGTTGTGAAAGCGAAACTACTTTGTTTGGTCTTCTAAAAGAGGACACGACTAGAAACCAGTTGTTAAGTTGTATTTACAATGCTGTTCCAGAACACTTCAACCCAAACTTTCAGATGTGTGCAGCGCATTTTAAGGAGGACTGTTTACTGATCCTGGGAGAGTAACGTTAGACTGCAATGCCGGCTGTTCTGACTCACAGTTTGTAAGTACGTTTTCATTTAAAGGATTTGCCACTGATGATTCAAACGCGAGGTTTGGGCAGTAGAGTAGCACTTGTTGTTTGTCATTTCTCTGATCACAAATGCAGACAGCGTTTTATGTTTACGCGGCGCAATGCATGCAACGCGTAAAAAGACAGTATAAAGACAGTATAAGTAATTATAATCAATAAGTAGTCCCCCACTGGATGCCAAAAAAAATGCCTCATTTGTAATGGGTTTTAATGTTTTTGTCTCATCGCTCCGGCCGGACAAGGCATCAACAGTATGTGAGGGACGTAACATTTCCGTCTCACACTTGAGGTATTCGGCCAATCACAACGCATTGGATAGCTGGCCAATCACAGCACACCTCGCTTTTCAGACCGATGAGCTTTGTAAAAATCGACGCGTTTCAAAAAGGCGGGGCATAGAAGAGAAACAAGAATGTACAGTATGTGGAAAATAATGTTTTTTTTTAACTTTAAACCGCATAAACACATTTCATTACACCAAATACACAAAATAATGTTCTTTTTAGCAGCATCATATGACCCCTTTAAAACATAAAAAATGACCCCCGATGGTTACTGTGTAAATCGCACCCTGATCTGGAGCCCTGTTCTGTCCTCTATAGCACTTCTGACCATATGTCAGATTTTTTGTGTTTTATTTCAACACTGCACACATTGCTTATACAGTCCATGCAAGTCCATTTACTATTTAAATTTACTGATTAACAAGAGAGAAGAACTGAGTATGCAAGTGAATCAGGAACTACCTGATACGTATTTAATCAGTTTTTCATTGGGTGGCAGCAGACGTAGAGTAATAAAAAGCTTGTATATGCCAAATTCATAATGAAAATGGCTCTAAAAATTATTGCAGTTTGTCACATTTAAAATAGTTCCATCCAAAGTCTCAAAACCTAATCTCTGATTTCTTTAAATTGGGAGGTGCAAACATAATGCAACAGTCTAAGCATTTACCCCTTTCAGTATACTCTTAAAAATAAAGGTGCTTCAAAAGGTTCTTCACAGCGATGCCATAGAAGAACCATTTTTGGTTCCACAAAAAAACCATTCAGTCAAAAGTTCTTTAAAGAACCATCTCTTTCTTACCTTTTTGTAATCTGAAGAACCTTTTTTCACCACATAGAACCTTTTGTGAAACAGAAAGGTTCTTCAGATGTTAAAAGTTCTTTATGGAACCATTTAGACAAAAAAGGTTCTTCTATGGCATCGTGAAGCACCTTTATTTTTAAGAGTGTAGTGCAATTTTCCTTGAAAAAATAAGGGTGCATTGAAGCATCAATTGATAAAAATCGCTGTGCTTTTGGACTTCTTGGTAAATGGACATCAAAATTACAGAATTGAAATAAGTGCTGTTAGATGCACTTGGCTTTGGTTATATACCACCAAGCCTTTGAAAGATAGAATGAAAGATGCAATAACTGTTTCCCTACCACTTTCAGGCTCTTTAGCCATCACAGATTACAGTGTTTTTGAACAGAATGGCTTTTCTGTTTTTCAGAATGACTTAGAAGCTTTATTTTGATTGACGTTTTTCCTTTTTAAAGAGTAATGCTTCCCTTTGCTCAGTTGGATTAGCATAGGGCAACACCTCCACAAACGGAGATGCTGAGAGGCATGACAGACATGATAGGGTAGGGTGATGAAGTAGAGAGCATGTCTACAAAGAAGAAGGCTTCTTGCTGTAGAGAAGCCTGAAGCTGTATTTGCTGGTGACATGAAGTCCAGAAAGGGTGAAAATTCCCCATGACAGCTATCACACATGATCCAGGTCATGCAATCCATCATATTAAGGTCAAAAGAGAGAAGATTGGCAGCTAGTCCTTGGGGACACTTATGGTTAAGCTGAGACAAATTTCTCTTTACTCTGTTTCTCTTGTTCTCTTTCTTTGAGTGAAAGTGAGCATCTGGCTATGTCGGGGAGCATAAAGTAAATGTTTATATAGGAAAAAAAATCAAAATTCTCTGTATTCATCAAGAAGAGTTGCAAGCACTCTGATTTAAAAAGTCCTGCCCTACACCTCGCCACAGAGCACTCACAATACATTCCTTTGTACGACAGAGCACAATAGTTCTTGCCACATACTTCGAGAACCCTTTTGTTTGTTTATTAGTTTCCATTATTTAAACAGAAAATATATATGTAAAATCATTAAAGAGTTTTTAACCAAACCAACCATCTCTGAAGTGAATCAAAACAAACTATGATTAGAAGGAAAAAAGTATTTGAAAATTGGACAAAAATACAACACAGACTGGCTTTCTCCTTTTGTAGGCATTGGTTTACCCCACAATCCAAAGCCATAAAAGCATATGCAAATTGGAGATGCTTAATCGCTAGTAACTGTGTTAGCCCCACAATAGGCTGTCCATTCATCTGTCCATGGTGTTTCCCTACCCTGATTTTTTTGGGGGGGGGGAATGTTGAGTCAAAAACATGAACTGAGAACAAAATCCCTCATTACAGTAGAGTTACCAGGTTTATTGAATTAGGCTGGTTTGATATGGTTGTTTCTTTATTTTCTCGCTCCTTTTTCTCTGTTTGTTTGACAGAGGGTCTTATGGATTTATTTAGTCTGTGCTTCTTTGTGGAGTGTTGTAAGGCTTTGGGTGAAGTCTTTCTATAGATCCAACAGTAAAGCAATGTCAAGGTCATGGGTTCGATTTCCTGGGAAAGCAAGAACCAATAAAATGTGTACCCAGAATGCAATGCAAGTCACTTTGGGTAAAAGTGTCTGCCGAATGCATACATGAAAAACTGAGCATCCCTATTGCCTACTCTGAATTGAATTGAATCAAATTGAACTCTGGAGAGAGCAGTGCAAAAAGGGTTTCATAATGTGGCTGTTTGAAACACACTTGGATCAATGAAAAACAATTTTTTTTATCTGGAATGATGCTTTGTATGGTGTTCTCTTCCCACAGTGCCCTTCAAGGGAGTAAAAACGCCATTTGGAATTTGCCTTTTGTTTGACTATGCTTGTTTTGCGGTTCAAAATGGCAAATCCCATATGATGGTATCAACCTATTTGTCTTTCCTTGAGCAAACAGCAGTATGTTGTCTTGCTTAGTTTGTTTTTATGAGTCCAACAAAGCCACAATATTAATGACAAGAATCTGAAACTCAACTCAAGCAATCAGCAGTGTCTGACTGAGGATGAAAGATCAGATAATTTGTTAGGAAGGTTGTTTTTGAGAAATTCTAAGGCCAGTGACAGAAGGCTGTACAGATGCCTGCTGCCATACTAATGAAATAGAATTGCATGTGTACAGGCTTGATGTCTCAGGGCTTATGTTCTGTTTCTGAATGTATTCAGCAGGTAAACCTATACATGGCCCCCTTCAGTCCAATGTAATTACCACTTGGAGTCATATCTCTCTGATGATACAAGCTCAGGCCGCTAGCACAGATTGCATAAGTCCATTTGCCCCCTGTTCGAGTTCATTTATTTTCCTCTGATCTACTTCTGCAGTCCAGAACCCTAATTTTGACTTATTACATGGACCTCAGAGCATAATTGTCCACTCATATGGGTTACTGTCTGCATAGCAGTATCTGTTTTATAGCTCAAGGGCTAATGAGAACCCTGAGGACAAGCTGTGTGCCTGTCCTTTGCTGAAGACTTTCTCTTGCTTTCTCAGATACCATCTGTCTTCATATTGACTGCAAACTACACTGAGTTGCTTAAGGTCAGAAGACAGACTTTCTGGATGCTTTTGATACAACCTGGCTCAGTTTGAGAACGGGAGAAACTTTACTTTTAAAATTACTGTTTGCCTTATGGAGATGATGTGGATGGGCAGGAAAGTGGTCCCATAAGAACTTCAGCTGGTGGTTGTCCATATGAGCACTCGTCCAAACCGGCTGTAATGTTGTCAGCTTCAGTTTGTAAAAACAAGTATTTTAACAATCAGTTGAAATTCAATAAATTGCTAAAGATAGATTCTTGCCTTTTTAAAGAATAGACAATTACAATTTCTGAATGAAATGCAGTAGATTTTCAGTCCCTCCTATATTTTGCAATGACAAATATACAGTATGTAATGACATTTAATAGTTAATGAAAATTCAACCAAATATATTATTATTTTAAATATATTGAATAAAAAGGGACCCAGGCTGTTAAAATATTACACTGGAAATCTTAACAGATCCTGTATTTAAAAAAATTTTTTTACGGAAACGGGATTTATTTAATATATCTTTCACAACTTACTTTAATCTTCAAGCCGCTTTTAACCACAAATAAATCTGATATCGCTTGACCAAGAGTTCTCCGCATCACTACACAGATGACAGAGGCATCCAACTGTGCCTGTTTGAGAAACCTTTGGCATTAATATACTGCTGCTGTCACAATTAGGCTTGAACACAATGATGATGATAGAGGTGGATGAATGAAAAACAGGTAAGTTTATTTAAACAGACGGGGAACACAATAGAAGGCAGGTGAGTACTGAAGAGCAGGGTAAATAACTATGCAGATAACTTTGATATTAACTGGATGTTTCTTAGAAGATTGCTGGGCACACATGCACAAGGAGGTATAAGACAAGATGATGACTTGGATGACTTTGAGGAGATGAGGTAATCGCATTGCTGAAGAACTTTGAGGCTAACGGTAGTATTAGGTAATTCTCAGTTGCCCAGTAGTTCAGACTGTGATCTCTAGGCAAGGCCAGACAACTACTGATGGTGTGTGCATGTTATATAGAGCTGGTAACGAGCTGGTGACGGAGTGACAGGTGTGCTTAATAGCTGAGTAAGAAAGGGTGAGATACATGAAGAATGCTGGGCAATGTAGTTTGTGTCTCTGATGGCTGGGTGAGTAAGGGAAAGGCTGGTGTGACCATAAAAGCTGCAAAATATATCAGTATTAGAAGTCTGCACAGGTAATCAGTAGAAAATCACAACGAATAGCCAAACTTTTATAATACGCTGTATTTCACAATTGCATGCAACAATCAGTAAACAAATACAAAGAAACAGATTCAAGGCTCATGGCTAGTTCAACACACAAGGCAAGTTTTACACAAGTTTTACATTTAGCCTTTACAACAAACGACAGGCACACGTTATATGTAAGGGATAATTCAGCTAGCATGTGATTTAAAATAATTTAATGCACAACTTGGAGGAAAAGTCAGTTATGGCTTGTTCTAGCATTCTGCCTGGTTTTAATCAGACACAGAGATGAAGTAGTGTGGTAAGATCACATTTTGTAAATGAATAAATTACTAACAGTTATTGAATTAATAGGAGAGAGAGGGTGAATCGTGTGTCTCTCTCTCTTTTCTCATCAACATAAAGCTAGAGTTACTTCAGTGATTTTACCCACTTGTTGCTGACAAATATAATGCAGCGAGTCAGTATCTGTGCCCAGAGCACAGTGTTTCTGTGTTTGCTCTGCGTGGTCTCCAGTCTCTGTGTGCAAATAATGTGTGTGTGCGTGCATCAATGAAAGTTTAGCCTACTGCATATAGTTTTACTTTAGCTACAAACCTGAGTCCGACCTGAACCCGAAGCTATCAACCCGAACCCAGACCTGATAGAGCTAGTGGTAACACTTTTGATAGTCCACTTAGACATTCTACTATTAGTAACTTTCCAACTACATGTCAACTGCCAGTCATTGGAGTATTAGAAGACTGTCTATTTCATATACAACACTTTATTTTGATGGTCCCCCAAAAGACAATGCAATGACTATAAGTAACTTTGCAATTACATGTGAACTAATTGTACTAACCCTGATCCTAACCTAAGAGTCTGACTTTGCACAATATGACTTTTTTTGCAGCTTAAAATTAAACTGCTGGTTTCGTCTGGTCAGAGGAACGGCGCCATACTATTTCGACACACTATTCCCTGTTTAATACTTAAAAGATGCTTCTTTGACACAATTGTAATGTAAAAAATACAACCACCCTTACTCACCGGTGTGTATATATATATTATTCAGTATTATATATAACTAAGTATAGGTGGTACGTACGTATATAGTATATTATACCCACAGTCCACTGGACATACATGGTATGACCGCCCATTGTTGTGGATACCACCTCTGTCCATCTGCGAGGAGCACCAGACAGTTTCGTGCTGTGATAACCTAGTTCCACATTATACATAGTCCAGTTGTTACACTTGCTTTCTTTACCAACAATTACTGCTATGGGTAATATTGGTTGGCAGTCTATAAGGCCTTAGGACCTGTTTACGGCGCCCTATGATCTTTTTACTTCCATTGGTATTGTTGCCTTTATTAAAGCAATCTGCGAATTCGTTTTCAGCAGCCCTCACACCAAGCACATGCTCCTATACTTAGCATTAACAATGGTAACTCGCCAAAAAACAACCAGCATAAAAAGAAAGTCTTTTAAAATACAAACATAATAAAATCAGGAAAGTTCCTATTTTCTCATTTTGCTTAAAAGAAACAAGATATATCACTCAGACCAACGACTTCTTCGGTTCAGTTGACGATAAACATATGTGATCCATTGATTAATAACCCCCATACCGCGTCCTCTGTACCAGGGCCTGCTACACCGTTATCTCTGCGCTATCAGTACATGTCAATGGCTAACTAGGGCTTGTAGTCATACACCCCAACAAAGATCCGAGCCCAAATGCGGTGTTGAGATCAAGACCCAATCGGCAGTCTCACTCATCCTTCAGTACTTAGCATTTTCAGGGAACGAGTGGAGACTACCTCTCCCAAGGATCTACGACCACTACCAAGGCAGGGCGAGAACGCAGTTCCAGACAACAAGGACCATAACCTAGCACGTCTGTGCAAATTCATCTGAAACCATCCATATCTGACTGCCATGCGAAATGTCTGATATTTTATCAATAAAATTAAATAGAAGATTACAACACTTTATAGAGCTGTTAAACAGTCAACAGTAAATTTACTATCAACAAAAGTCATCTTCACGCTGCAGAGGTGGCACAGACATTTCATCTGAATTGGTACAATTACAACTGCATAAATATAATTGAGAGTAATGTTTTAAAAAAAATATTGGATTATAGAAATATAATAGAAAAATTAATTAAATGTGAAACTAATACCACCAGTAGGCTAGGTGGCGGCAAATCACTGAATGAGTGAGTCACTGAATCATTTATTCAACCGATTAGTTCAAAGCAGCTGATTCATTCAGTAACGAATCCTGGCTGTGTGTTGCCTGGAAAAGCACAAAAGTTCTGCTATGGGTTTGTTTGGAACTGTTTTTGTTGCAGAAAGACCAAACATTGATGTTTAAAATTGTGGCTAAAATGAAATCATTAATGTTAACTTGTTTGTTGAACATTTGTATAAAATTGTATAAAATCATAATTGTGAACAAAGCTGTCTTGCTCTTGTGATTATCTATTGATTATATTATATGATATACAAACAAGATCTCATACAAGTACTTTTTGCAATCATATCTTGAATTTTTGGGGCATTTGTATTAATTTTGGTGACATTTTTGACACAATTCCCTATTAAATTCTGACCCGGCATAACCGTATCAAAATAAATCAAATTAGAAATAAGTTATTGATTGCATTTGAAGCAGGAAGTTTTACATCCAATCAGAGTAATGATGTTGACAAATAAATCAGTCAATGCACCAGCAATTTAGAGATATCCCAGCAGTTGGGGTCTTGACCGGCCTATAAATAAAATCCCGAGTCCTCTTAGTCTGAGAATGAGACAAGACTGAGTACAAGTGAGGTCGAGACCGAGACAAGACCGAGACCTTCAAAAAATGGCCTTAAGACCAGTCTCGAGATCAAGACTCAAGTACTACAACACTACTGGTAACCAAAGGTTTGAGGTTCTAAACACATAGGTGGTCATTTCTGATAAGTCCCTATTGTGCCCTTAAGTTCCCCATGAAATCAAAATTAAAGTTTTTTGGGTGTTAGTATCAATATGTTAGTCTTAAGGTTATCTATAAGGCAGTGTGCTCCAAAACAGTGACAACATCCGCATTTAGAAGATATAAGCATTCAAAACCTACAGTTCGTCACTTCCGCCAAAATGGCTCAACGATTTTTTTGACTTCACATCGTACTTCAGCTTCTCATCAAACTTTCTGTCTAATCATATGCTCTCTAGAATCCGAAGCGCCCACCCCCTTGTAGGATATCAGACCGAATCAGACAATCTAAGATTTGGTCAAAACATGGTTGAGGCACGAGGAGTCCAAATTCCACAGAGGCCCAAGACAACAGTATGTCATAAATCAGACCCTAGCCAGTCTAAAGCAAGCCTAACCAACCAACTCCACAGTTTGAACAGATTGCAACATTAACACAAAATAACACTTATTGACAATTCCAAGGAGATAGTCAATTTTGGGGGCAAGTTATCAAGAATAATGGTCAGAAGAGATGCACAGCGTGACCGTCACATGGAGACATGTGATAGTGATCACAAGCTCTTTGGAATTGACTTCCCCCACTTAGGAGACAAAGAACAGACTTTCAGAGATTCCATACAGACCTCTTAATCTTCTTTATGCATTTGCGGAGTCTGTCATGCATTCACTAGAATGGGCACGTGAAACTGCAGTTTGTCCATGACATCTACAAAGTACCACTTCTATGACCTTCCCAGCCCAGTCTTGCTCGTGCCACAATCTAACTACGACGTCATAAGTGTCAATTCGATATTGCTACCTGTAACTATATATAACCCCTTATTCATGTAGTAAACCACAGTGACTTATCATGTTTTAATCATTTATTGTTTATGTATTGTTAATAACTATTGAATAGCTTGGGGTCGTATTCATGTTTGGTATGTGTGTGTTTGAGAATTCATGCTTAAAACGTTTATTCTAATCACTTCGTTGTCAAATGTATCACATTCTTGTTATAGAAATCATGTCCAAATGTATACTCTGCCAGAGCGGGCGGGGAAAGGAAAAACCGAGGCATCATGTGAAAGATGAGATAACAGTTGATTTATGAATGGGGAGGAGGAATATACAACACCCTGAGCAAACACGACATCTAATTGGTCAAAAAACCATTTAGGGTGTGTTAAACAGCCCAGTTTAAATACTAGAAACACCATCAAACTTAGCTTTTTGTCTCTCTCTCACGCTCTTTCTTCTTGCCTTCTCGAGCCTTGTTGTTTTTCTTTTAATCATGCTTCTTTAGCTTTTTAGCGTGCTCTGGCTTACACGCCATCTCTTCCAAAAAACAATGAGGGAGAAACGCCACCTGGTATCATCAAACTTCTATTTCTTTATTTTGTTTTATTTTCCGTTGAGAGTTTCTTGTTTTGAGTTAAGTTTGCCTAACGCGCATCTCCGAAAGAGTGCCATCTAACCACGCCATAACTTCAACTGCAGCCCACAGCTCCGCGTCGCCAGCCAACGACCAATCACTGGCTTCCCAAGACTGAACATCAAGCCAATCAGAAAAGCGGGAAAACCCCTTTCGGCAACCAGACAAGGAAGGAAACCCCGCATCACAGGAAAGCAAGTACCTCCAGATTCTAGCTGAACTGGTGCATTTAATATAAATTTTAACCTCACTGAGGGACTCAATGCGAGGGTTAATTAAGTGATTGATGGTTGTTCAAATCTATACAATGGCACATATTGCTGTAAACATGGGATTTCACATTTTCATTCTCTTAAAATAATTATTTTCCTCACTTTCTCTCTTTCTGCAAACTTGTGTGAATGTGTGTGTTAGATTAGTGTATATGTCTTAGATTTATCCAATAAAACCTTATTTATATTAAAAAGAGAAGTATCTTGTGTTTCGTGCTCACAAGTTAATGTCTTAAACTACCAATCTTGTTACTGTGCTAATTAATAGTGTTTTCACTATATTTTGGATATAAATATCCATTGCAGAATTGATGTCATACGGCTCGTTCACTGAATCGCTGGCCGTCTCAGGGATCAGCCGTAAAACAGTGATTCTGTCCTAATTCCCTAACATATTATTGGTGGAGTTCCCTTTAAAAATCTTAAATGGTCCCCAAAGGAGAAGTGGATGAGTGCAGCTAAATTGACCTGTTTCCCTTACACCCTACACTATAAAATAGACGCTGAAGTGTAATCAGTCACTTGTCCACAGAATTAGGATTTTCTGTACAGTGAATGGCACGGAGTGAACGCTATAGGGAATAGGGAAGATTTCAAACAGTGCAAATCTGCTTTCATTGAGGAAAAAAAAGAGAAGGTCTGGTTTCACACTGGGTACCACGCTAACCACCGAATCCCACAACACACTCTGCTCTGGTCCAGAGACACGATAGCACGGAGTGGATCACATGTGCGAGTCGGTGCAGACCACAAAATGTGTCTGAGCTATTTGAATTCTACACAGAATGTTTTTTATAGCAATATGGATGAGATTGTGCTTGGCATACCCTGTCAAATGTGGAACCTTTAAGGAGCTCAACGGCTCTGAACGGCTCTAGCCAAGTGGGCGAACCAGCTGTGAGTGATATAAACTAACGATATTGCTATTTTAAAAAAAGGGCGGTGTGCGTTGATTATATCCCGCCCGGTTTACTGTTTCAGTTTTAAAAGACGTCACACCTGGAGTAAGCTGCGTGGTTTAAGCATTTAAGGGGACCTTAAGTACAGTGGGAAAAAAATATTTATTTGATCCCCTGCTGATTTGGTAAGTTTGCCTACTTGCAAAGAAATGAAGGGTCTGTATTTTTTTATGGTAGGTTTATTTTAATGTATAGAGACCGATTACCAACCAAAAAATCCAGAAAAAACACAATATATAAAGGTTAGAAATTGATTTGCATTTCAGTGAGTGAAATAAGTATTTGATCCCCAAGCAAAACATGACTTAGTACTTGCAGAAACCCTTGTTGGCAAGCACAGAGGTAAGACGTTTTTTGTAGTTGGTCACCTGTTTTGCACACATCTCAGGAGGGATTTTGATCCACTCCTCTTTACAGATCCTCTCTAAATCCTTAAGGTTTCTTGGCTGTCATTTGGCAACTCGAAGTTTCAGCTCCCTCCACAGATTTTCTATAGGATGAGGTCTGGAGACTGGCTAGGCCACACCATGACCTTAATGTGCTTCTTCTTGAACCACTCCTTTGTTGACTTGGCTGTATGTTTCGGGTCAATGTCATGCTGGAAGGGAAGGCTGAGAGGACATGACGAGGTCTCGCCAGATTTAAGTACATGGCCCGTCCATTTTTGCCCTCAAGCCGGTGGATGAAGCGTTCCTGTACCCTTGCAGAAACACAGCACCAAAGCAAATGTTCCACTCCGTGCTTGACTGTAGGGATGGTGTTCTTGGGGTCATAGTCAGCATTTCTCTCCCTCCAAACACTGCGAGTCGAGTTAATGCCAAAGAGCTCAAATCTGGTCTCATCTGACCACAGCACTTTCACCCAAGCCTTCACTGAATAATTTTGATGTTCTTTGGCAAACCTTAAACGGGCCTGTACATGTGCCTTCTTGAGCAGGGCACCTTGCGGGTGCTGCAGGATTTCAGTCCATTGCGGCGTAGTGTGTTGCCAGTGTTTTGCTTGGTGACTGTGGTCCCAACTGCCTTAAGATCATTTACAAGGTCCTCCCGTGTAGTTCGGGGCTGATCCTTCACCTTTATCATGATCATCCGTACCCCATGAGGTGAGATCTTACACAGAGCTCCAGACCAAGGCCAATTGATGCTTGTTTTTCTTCCATTTCTGAATAATTGCACCAACAGTTGTCTCCTCCTCACCAAGCATCTTGCTGATGGTCTTGTAGCCCATTCAAACCTTGTGCAGATCTACAATCTTGTCACTGACATCCTTTGACAGCTCTTTGGTCTTGCCCATGGTGGTGGGAGAGGTTGGAATGGAAGATACAGATTGTCTGGACAGGTGTCTTATACACCTAACGAGCTGACATTAGGAGTAACGTCTTAAAGTGGCAGGACTAATCTGTTTTCCACATGGGCACATAACCAATCTGTGGGAGCCTGAATTCTTGCTGGTTGGTAGGGGATCAAATACTTATTTCACTCACTGAAATGCAAATGGATTTTTAACCTTTGTATAATGTGTTTTTTTCTGGATTTTTTGGTTGATATTCTGTCTCTATACATTAAAATAAACCTACCATAAAAATTACAGACCCTTCATTTCTTTGTAAGTGGGCAAACTTAAAAAATCAGCAGGGGATCAAATAAATATTTCCCCCACTGTAAATCACTCACCTCACATTGCTCCTGGTGGCCTGTGTAATGCAATAACTTTTAAATTACTTTAGAAGTATATACCAAATAACTAATTATTAGAATAGAGCAAAACAACTAAGGAGCATATATGGTGCTGCTAGAAAGACTTGCATTATGTCACTTCTCTGTACGGATTCAAAAACAGGGGTTAACCCTGTTTAATTTTCCAGTTTATTTCAAATAACGTCTCGGTTACGTATGTAACCCTCGTTCCTTGAAGGAGGGAACGGAGATGTCACGTCGGAGGACCGACGAATTGGGATAATCGCTTAGAGGGACCAATCTACTTTGAGTGTAAACTAAATGAGCCAATGCACATTGGCATGCGATTATTGCATCCAGCTGCTGCTGATCACAGCGTGAGTATAAGTAGGCAGCAGATGCAGCGCATATTCAGGATTTCGCTGAGGAACCGAGCCGGTGACCCGGCCGCTCAGCGGTGGTACAGGAGCTGTGTCTCCGTTCCCTCCTTCAGGGAACGAGGGTTACATACGTAACCGAGACGTTCCCTTTCAGTCGGTAACTCCCGACGTCACATCGGATGACCGACAAAATTAGGATCCTACCAAAAGGCCACAGCTACCTCCCCTTCCAGTGTCCTGTGGAAGCCACCTGCGCCCTTACTTTTTGGCGTAGGCCAGGGCTTGTACAAGAGGACCAGCTACTGCTACTATGACACTTTCCACTGAGTAAGACTGGATAACACTGGGGAACGCACCCGTTCTACTTGGAACAGGGACGTTACGGAAGCTCGAACCTTCCCGAAGGAGGTTTCGGAGCAATACACATATGGACATCCCTTAGGTGCATATGGAAGAATGGAGGTGATTGAACCCTCTTGGAATGGCAGAAGTATGCCAGGGAAACACGGGCTCGAGGCTATACCACGGACTTTACACATATGAGATCCACTTAAGTCTTACATATGGAACACAGCCTTCTACCGGTTCTCGAGGATTCAGCGAGCGAAGGCCTGGCGCCGGACGCTCCGCCACGTCTGGCTGCCGAGGGGACGGAGGAGCTCAACAGGGTCTACTATACGGTCTCTCTGGAGCAGATTTAGCAAGCCGACCCGGAGCCGGGGCCACTCAGTGCTTCTACCCGTTTTAGGTGAGAACACAGGAGGATACCGGCGCCACATGAAGGCTATAGAATCTAGCGAATGTGTTAGGGGTCGCCCAGCCCGCAGCCCTACAGATATCTGTCAGCGAGGCTCCACGAGCTAGCGCCCAGGAGGATGCAACACCTCTAGTTGAGTGATCTCGCAACCTGAGCGGGCAGGGCACACCCTGTGTCTGATAAGCCAGGGTGATGGCATCCACTATCCAGTGGGCCATCCTCTGCTTTGAGACGGCATTCCCCTTCTGCCGGCCTCCGTGACAGACAAAGAGCTGGTCTGAGGTCCTGAAGCTTTGCGTCCGGTCTACGTAGCACCTTAAGGCTCTGACGGGACAGAGCAAAGTTAGGGCTGGGTCTGCCTCCTCCGAGGGTAGTGCTTGGAGGTTCACCACCTGCTCATTGAAGGGAGTAGCAGGAACCTTGGGCACGTAGCCGGCCGGGGCCTCAGGGTTACCTGGGAATCAGCCGGCCCGAACTCTAGGCACGAATCGTTGACCGAAAATGCGTGCAGGTCCCCTACCCTCTTGATGGAGGCCAATGCTAGCAGGAGCAAAGTCTTCATTGAAAGGAACTTCAGCTCAACCGCCTGCAAAAGGGCTCAAATGGGCCCTGCTGTAGTGCCGTGAGCACCAGCGTCAGGTCCCACGAGGGAATAGAGGGTGGCCGTGGAGGATTTAACCTTCTCGCCCCTTAAGGAACCTGACGACCAGGTTATGCTTCCCCAACGACCTCCTTCTACGGGGTCGTGGTTAGCAGCAATTGCAGCAACATAACTTTAAGGGTGGAGTGAGACAGCCTTCGCTCCAACCCTTTGTTGCAAAGAGGACAGCACAACTCCGATCTGGCATTTTTCGGGGGTCTTCTCGGCGAGAAGAACACCACTCAACGAACAGGTTCCACTTCAAGCGTAGGCATGTCTCGTAGACGGTGCTCTTGCTGAAGTGATGGTGTCAACTACCTCTTGGGGTAGGCCACTCAGAACCTCTGCGTCCCGTTCAGGGACCGGACATGAAGTTTCCAGATGTCTGGACACGGGTGCCACAGGGTGCCCCAGTCAGTAGAACCTTCCTGAGAGGAATCTGCCAGGGAGGGGTTGTCGCGAGGAGCATTAGTTCAGGGAATCAGGTCCGGGAAGGCCAATAGGGTGCCACCAGCAGGACCTGCTCCTCGTCCTCCCTGACCTTGCACAGCAACTGTGCAAGAAGGCTCACTGGGGGAAACGCATACTTGCGAAGGCCCCGCGGCCAGCTGTGTTCCAGTGCGTCCGTGCCGAGTGTTCCCCCGGCCAGGGAGAAGAACAACAGGCAGTGAGAGGTTTCTGTAGAGGCAAACAGGTCCACCTGAGCAGCTCCGAAACGTCCCCAAACCAGCTGGACCGTCTGTGGATGGAGTCGCCATTCTCCCGGGAGGGCGGGCTGACGTGAGAGCTCGTCGGCTGCTCGATTGAGCTTGCCTGGGATGTGAATGGTGCCAAGCGACCTCAGATGCTTCTGACTCCAGAGGAGGAGGTGGCGGGCGAGTTGCGATAAGCGACGGGAGCGCAGACCACCTTGTCGGTTGATGTACGCAATGGTCGCTGTGTTGTCCATGCGGACTAGTACATGCTTGCCTCGTAAGCGCCCTTGAGACGGCCCCGGGCAAGGTGCACTGCCAGCAACTCGAGGCAGCCAGTGCAGTTGGGGCCCCGTCCAAACCCCTGACACTGCAAGCCCGTTGTACGTGGCCCCCCAGCCGGTGGTTGAGGCATCCGTGAAAACCACAGAATGCCTGGAGACCTGCTCGAGGGGCACTCTTGCCCGGAGGAACGCAAGGTCTGACCAAGGGGTGAAGGTTTGGCGGCAGGCCGGTGTAACTTGGACCCGGAAGGTGCCGCGTTGCCACGCCCACCTCGGGACTCGGCCATGGAGCCAGTGCTGCAGCGGTCTCATATGGAGCAGCCCTAGCAGCGTAACTGCCGCTGCAGCTGCCATATGCCCCAGGAGCCTCTGAACTGTTTCAGTGGGACCGCCATCCTGCTCTTACCGAGTCCCCTCCATACCGGGAAAAGAGATCCTCTGTGTTGGGGAGAGTTTGCTCTTTCCCCAGTTGATCCGAAGGCCCAACAGGCTGAGGTGTGAAAGTACCAAATCCCTGTGTTCGCACAACTGATCATGAGACTGCTTCGTGCTCGTCAAGGTAGTTGAGAATGCGAATGCTCTGTTCTCTCAAGGGAACAAGGGGTACCTCCGCAACTTACATGAAGACACGGGGCAACAGGGACAGCCTGGAGGGCAGGACCTCATACTGATATGCTCGTCCTTCGGACGCGAACCACAGCAATGGTCTGTGGTGCGGAAGGGTCGACACATGAAGTACGCGTCCTTCAGGTCGACCGCTGCAAACCAATCTCGGGGACGGATGCACCCGAAGATGCGTTCCTGCATCAACATCTTGAACGGTAACCGGTGAAGGGCCCGGTTCAAGACACGCAGGTCCAAGATTGATCGTAACCCACCGCCTTTCTTTGGTACAATGAAGTAGGAGCTGTAAAACCCCGTCCTCATATCGGCTTGAGGGACCGGCTCTATCGCATCCTTCAACAGTAGGACTGTGACCTCCGCCCGCAAGACAGGACTATCGGCCACCTTCACTGTTGTGAAGCATATGCCACTGAACTTGGGGGGGGACGCTGGGCGACTGAATCGCATAGCCGAGCCTGACGTTTCGAAGGAGCCATCGAGACGGGCTGGGTAGCTCAAGCCAGGCTCCCAGACACCGCGCTCGTGGCATCAACAGAACTACAGGCGTACCCGCAGTGGGGCAGCACGGAAAAACGCATGGACCCGGCCCGGGCGTCTCTTTGCCGTTCCGAGGCGGGGTCTGGGTGTGTGCAGCACTGACCTGCGTTTGAGCAGAGGGTTCGTGGGTAGTCCGTTGGTTCGTCCTCTCGATCCGCCCACTGCTGCTCACTGGCGAGAGAGGGGGGTGAGTGTGATACGCACTAGATCGTCCACAACCCCCCGTCAGAAATAGAGGAATTGCTCTTTGTCGAGTATTTGGGAACAACCGACTGAGAGGTCAGTGGCGGAAAAAGATTCTCCGCCCGGCCCTCCTCCGGGGGAGGGAGTGGTGTGCTTACCATCTCCTGAAGAGCACGTCCCTTCACCTCTGGGTCGCCCGTCTCCGGGCCTCTTGCTCTCTCGCTTGCCACCAGGTTTGGCGGGGGCCTGGACGGGCGGGGCGGCTGCCCTGCGACCGGTTCCACGGCACAGCTTTGCTGGAGGCCGTAGGAGCGCTTTTCTTGTTTTGGCGGTGGCAGGGGGCCCGCCCTCGGCGACGGCAGCAGCTGCAGCTGCACGCCGGGGCAGGATGTACCTGATTGGCCTCAGTCTGCTTTGGTCAGCGGTGAACCGCTGGGCAAGTTCTCCACCGTTTCGCCGACAGGCCGGCCTGGGACACCGGTGCGTTCAAGAATTGTGTCTTGTCCGTCTCGCGCATGTCAGCCAGTCACAGCCAGAAATGGCGCTCCCGGACCACCATAGTGGACGTCGCACGACCCAGAGACTGCGCCGTAACCTTCGTCACTCGTGGTGCGTGGTCCGCCGCGGTGAGGAGTTCTCTGCGAACTTCCGGGTCGTGACCACCCTCGTGCAAGTCCCTCAGTGCCTTGGCCTGGTGCACTTGCAATCACGCCGTAGCGTGTAAGGCGGAGGCAGCTTCTCCACAGGTCGTATAGGCATCGCTGGCCAGTCGAGTACCTACAGACCCGGGAGGGAGGCACGGTTCTCCCTGCCGGTTGGAGGCGGTATTATGACACAACTGCATCGCAACCGACCGCTCCACCGGGGGGACCCTTGTAACCCCCTAGCTGCCCCACCATCGAGGGTGGTGAGGGAGGAGGATCCAGCAAATCAGTTTCCGGCAGTAAAAAGGTGCCGTCCATCGACCTGTTGAGCTCCTCATTCACCTCCGGGAAGAAAGGCACCGAGGAGAGAACCAGCGCGGACCACCCCGAGAACCAATCGTGCAACCTTGAGGGCTCGGGACACGGTGAAAGTCTTCACTCGAGCCCTACCCCTACGGCGGCCCGGGAAAGCATAGCCATTATTTCTGGATCCAATTCAGGCCTTGCCACCATCCCGGAGGGTGGCAGCGCAGCCTAATCTTCCTCTCCATAAAGCTCTGGCTCACCCTCCGATGCGGCAACCGACATCTGATCGTCGGGAGGACTCGAAGAAACAGGTGGTACCCCCCGCGAGGGTCCAGCCTGCTCTTTTTGAGAGCTCCGCTGGTTTCGAGTGCCGGCGGGCTTGGGCATCCCCTGAGGGGAATTCCTCACCGTGACCGTAAGACCAGTCCGCCCACCGCCAGAAAAAGGACGCCCCCGGCTGCCACCAGAGGGAACCCTAGATCTGGGCAGTGGCACGGGCACTCCGCCCCCTTGCAGGTAACGGAGTCCGGTCCGCAACTCCGAGATGGTCATACCCCCGCAATGGGAGCATGAGCCATCCACGAAGGCCACCTCAGCGTGCTTGATGCCCAGACAAGTGAGGCAGCGATCGTTACCATCACCCGGTGCCAGGTAACGACCTCATCCAGAAACGCATGGGTGATACGTTGTCTGTAGCAAGACCCACATCGTCTTTATAATGACGTAACGTCAAGTTTGCCAAGCAACGTCGTCTTTAAAAAGACGCACCCGAAATCGCTCTTTTAGGGGAAAAAGCTCTTTTAGCGTGTGCTGAGGCGCACAGGGGAGATGATCATCTGCAACACAAACAGGGGGTAGTGCAGCCTGATGTGTGCAACCCACTCGACACGGGAAACCACCACCGCTGAAGCGCCGTCCGCCAACACGAAGAGCTCTCCAAGAGCGCGCTGAACTCGTTCAGTCTTCATCTCTCAGTAGAGTAGTCAGGAGCAGACGGCTCCGAAGCGAAAAGCTGAATATGCGCTGCAACTGCTGCCTACTTATACTCACGTTGTGATCAGCGGCAGCTGGATGCAATAAATCGCATGCCAATGTGCATTGGCTCATTTAGTTTACAGTCAAAGTGGATTGGTCCCTCTAAGCGAGATCCCAATTCGTCGGTCCTCCGACGTGACGTCGAGAGTGACCGACTGAAAGGGAACCTCAAACATGCAGCTGTTGCAGTCTGCATCTAAATCAACTACTGTCTATTTAAGCTATTTAAGCGTGAAGAAATGCTGTTTATACAACAGAGTATATAGTGGCATAAAAATTTCTCAAGTTGGGATCAGACTCGAGTTACCTGTTTAAAAATACGAGTACATATGCTCTACCATTTTACCATGTGCTTTTTATGTGGTTCACCACCACTGTTAAAGCGCAAATAGACTCACAGTACCAATAGTTACTACATGCTACACATGACCTATTCTGACCTATGTTGTCTGTCTTCCTGCTTTCTATGTTCTGTTGGTCTGCACTGTACATTCCAAGCAGCTGGATGATTCCCTTTGTTTCTGGCCCTGTGTATGTAAACCCCATTTTTAACAGAAAAAGAGTGAATATTAAGTGGATTTGGTTTATTGAAAGATTACTTAAATTGAATTGATTGTTGAATGTAGACCTGGTTAGTGCATGAGAGCATGTGAGCAGATTCACATGGAGTCTGCACCTACAGAACTCATGAGAAAGCTCTGTAGATTTCTTCAGTATTGCACTACCTGTCAATCACAAAGCTTTTCCCACATCCCCCAATCCCTTGAACTTAGTTTATTACATATTTTGGCTAATTTAATTATGTTTTCAGATACCAATAAGGGCATGGTACACTCAGCTCATTTTAAAACATATCACCATGTTTACTATCTTTCAATTTCTGAAGTTTACTAACTCCAATTCCCCCAAAAAAGTCTGCCCAAAAACCATCTGCAAATTCCACCTGGGTCTGCTGATAAGGCACTAATCTTTCCTAAACTCTAAGCCCTTCACATCCAATGTTAACAACAAAACACTTTAGGATTCCATACAAAAATTACATTATTATAGAGTAGATAATATAGGAAAGTTTTGAATTGTTTCCTGCAAAGTCTAAAACAAAACTGAATTGAAAGGAAAGGGATTGATTTTTACTTTATTTTTTACAGAAACTGCTGGCTTAAAATGTTCACAGTATTACAGGCAGTGAACATAGATACAGTTGGTTGGACATGCATAAAGACCTGTTCACACCATCAAGAATGATTGAATTTGTCTATCCAGACCAATGTGGAAATGAAAATGTTTGTTCACTATCTGACAGTAGGTGGCACATATATGTGTTACAATAAACACAAAAATTGAGCTTGCCATGATAAGGTCAAACAGCATTTGCCTGATTTTTATTAATTAAGATGTCTGTCAAACAACACCAAATACAAAAGTACAGAGAAGGAGAGCTGGGTCCTAATTCATCCTCTACTATTGACCGTTGCTTAGCAAGTAATCTGTGAGCGTACATAGTTTTCTGCAACAGTAGCAACGGGCACATGACCAAAGGCATTATTCTTATTGATTGGACAGTTTTCTTCGCAGCGTGATGGAAGAGATTAAAACAGCTCTCAGGTAAAAAAAAAAAAACATTGATGGCATGAAAATGTTCATTTCGGTCTGAACAAGTGCATTAACTGCAGTTCATTCTAATTAAAATGTGTATCGCATCTAATTTTTCAACGAACAATTGATTTTTGCAGAAGTTACTGGGATCCAAAACAGCACTGGACCCTACTGACTTTTATTGTTTGGACAAAAAAAAAAAAAAAAGTTGTGACAGAAATTACATTGTTGGATGAACCATTATTTTAAAAATACCACACAATACACTAAAAACCATACAAAACACCTTCACAGTCAACTCTGTCATTGAGAGGTTTCATGAGGTCAATAAACAAGTGGCAGCATTCCAGAGGTTCAGGGAGCAACTCAAACAATCCACAAGATTCTCAGGGAACCTTTCAGGTCATGACTGTACTCATGGGTCACGAGATGCTGCGTCCCCTTGCCATACTTTCAGCATGCCTGTGATTGATAGAAGCTCCAATGTTTTGTTCTGGGTATCTTATATAGCTTCCACTGTACGCTGTCACTCATTACAGGGTGACATTGCACCAGTGAGATTGGAGTGATTCAAGTGTTTCAGACAAAATCACATGGCAATGTTCACATAGTATCATCATCAGTGCAGCATCTTGTTCCCTTCTCAGGAAACAATGGCTGCAGTCATAACTCAGTTTCTTCACACTATTTTTCAATTTCTTCTTCTTTGTTTTAACTTTGATGTTTTACTGTGGATTTAGGCTATGTATAAGGTTTGCAACTTCATTAAAACAATATTTGAACTCCATTAGACCTATTGCTTATTTCACAAATTCTCAAACCAGCATATCACAAAGAGCAATCTGGGCTGAGCGAGTGACCCTGAGCAGACTGAATGAGCAGAGTGGAATCTTAAGAAAAGGCACTTTCTGTTCTGTAGGAAATACTACCACTCTGGTCACATGCTGTAGTGCTGGGGAAGTGAAGTCTAGAGGGGGGTTGGTCTGCGTTGGGCTTTCATTGACTTTATTGCAGCAATGATGAGATACTGTACATACTGTACATCTTATCACACACTGCCAGCGAAACTCTGAAGCCACACCCCTTCACTAAATCCCCCACTCCCATTGTGCATCTGGATCTGTGACAGTGATAGGCGGGTGTGTCACAATAGTTAACTAAGTGGCTCTTCTTTGTGTAAACTAACAATGGAGGGGGTGACATCCACATTTGAAATTTCTTTACTGTCTACTCATTAGCACATGGGGGTTGGCAATTATGATACAATGATCAATGCATGACCTATGGTGCACACAATTACTGTATGTCTTTCTCACAGTGCTTCAGATGTCTAATTAGCCTTCCTTCCATCCATTTGCCTGTCTGTCCGACTACAGTACTTTCCTTCCCTCCTCCCTTTTGTGCTCAATCACAAAAAGGGTGATTCATGTGAGAACCCTCCATAAAGAGGTTTTAATTAGAAGTCAGATATTATTATTTCAAGAAATTGAAAGCATTCCTACTGGCTTGTCTATTTGTCTTGTGTTCTGGGAGAGCTGTGTGTGGCAGCAGGAGAGGGGTTGTGATCAGTTCTGTGTTTTGTGGTGTGATCTTTGTTAAATAAATTAGTATATTTTAATTACCAAAAAAAACAACATTATTTTATATGAAAGAGTTAATTTGTATTTTATTTTTACTGGAAAAGCATTTTAGTTTGACTTGTGTATGTATATAATATTATTAGATCTGATAACATTTTAAGCTGTCATATGGTTGTTACAACATGCCCTGCCGATGGGGTATGATGTCACATTTCAATTCTGTTCTTTTAGGGTAAACAAAGAAAAAGGTATACACTGTATTAATGAAACAATACCACATATTTGTACTAGACAAGTGTGAAATCACTGTGGATAAAAAAATTATACTCTGAACCACATGTGGATTTACACAAACTGATAAGTCAATCTTTGTTAGTTTTGCCCCGCTCTCCCAGTACCATATTGATATGCACATTTTAAAAGCCTCTAAATTATCAACATGATAAAAACTTTGTTTAAAAACCTGTTGTATATAATCTACTGCATGCCTTCTGTCATCTAATTAATATTTGATACTTTTTTTTTTAGCAAGTAAAAGGCCTTTTAGTGTAATTGTGAAAACGTCCCCCTTCAGGTCATGGTACATGTGTCTTTTTCTGTGAAATCTTTTACAGATTTATAAAGAATAATTATATTTAAATAGCAATTTCCATATTGTAATTTAGTAATATTTCAAGAAAAACACTTACTGGACTGAAGCAGTTTTGTTTTACTTGAAATGTATCTAATTAGACTTTTGATGCATGTTTATTATCCTCCATTGTGTTGCATTACATTATGTTTATGTTTATTATTAAAAAATAAAAAAACAAAGCATTTAAATATAATCTTACTAAGACATATTACTGGGATATAAAGAACCGCTCTATATTTACGTATATGCCATTTTTAAGTAGTGTTGCTAGATTCATTGATTGGAACTTCCGCTTACTGTTTGGCACCCAACAGTATTGTTATAGATATATAGATAGATAGATAGATATAGATAGATAGACAGATAGATAGATATAGACAGACATATAGATAGATAGATAGATTAGATAGATTAGATAGATAGATAGATAGTATAGCTGCCGATTCTAGATAAATGATAATCCAATTTTTTTTTCTCAAATAGAGATCACGATTCTCCCACAATTCTGAACTAAACAAAATAATGTGTGGCAAAATAGTATTGCTGCAATCTATTTAAAAGTGTTTAATTAATTTGAATGAATTATTAAACATTTTAATATACACTACCAGTGCCAATTAGGATTGCAAAATTTATTACTTTCATTTAGCAAGGATGTTTTAAATGGATCAAAAGTGATGATAAAGACATTTCTAAAGTTACAAAAGATTCTATTTCAGATAAATGTTGTTCTTCTGAAATCAACAGGTACATTCATTTTAACCTATATTCAAATAGAAAACTGTTGTTTTAAATAGTAAAAATATTTCAAAATGTTACTGTTTTTACTGTACTTTTGATAAAATAAATGCAGGCTTGGTGAGCAAAAGAGACTTATTTTAAAAAAACATTAAAAATCTTACGGTTCAAAAACTTTTGACTGGTAGTGTATATGCATTTAAAATATAATATATTTAATACACCAATTTAATATTACAATTATGAAAAAGTTGTTTGAATCAACGATTCAACCACTCACTCATAAACCTACTGGATGAATCAGCGTTTTTGAATGATACTCTTGAATAAATGATTCATTCAATTATACATTTTTAAGTCACAATGCGATCGACACAAACGTTATGTGGCAGTTACTTTCAAATGCGGATTTGCTCTATTTTGGTCGCGTTACCATAGACATCAATGTTTATATCTGAATTATAAACTTTCATCCCAGTATTTCTGTGATAATATGAATGACTGTACACTCTTAAAAATAAAGGTGCTTCAAAAGGTTCTTCAAGCGATGCCATAGAAGAACCATTTTTGGTTCCACAAAGAACCATTCAGTCAATGGTTCTTTAAAGAACCATCTCTTTTCTTACCTTTTTATAATCTGAAGAACCTTCTTTCGCCACGAAGAACCTTTTGTGAACAGAAAGGTTCTTCAGATGTTAAAGGTGCTTTATGGAACCATTTAGACAAAAAGGTTCTTCTATGGCATCGCGAAGCACCTTTATTTTTAAGAGTGTACGACAGAAATAATACTGTGTAGTTGAAAAGACTGTTTGTGAAGCTGTTTCTTAACCAAAAGATTGTTAACTGCTCTCGTTGTTCAGCGCGCGCGAAGCATATTTGAATGATCCGGTAAGACTTTGTCAAAGGTTTAATAGACACAGGAGAATCGTTGTGATTTAGAAATGAGTTTGTGTGGTTGTCTGAAGCGAGATCGCGATCTTTTAACGATTAATCATGCAGCTCAGATAGATAGATAGATATATCAGGCTTTACAGAGTTAATTACCTGGATGAAAAGGGAAATTACTTGTGGTACCCTTGGTGCATGAATAGCCCTGAAAGTCCCCGAGCCTTTAGTATTCAATTTACTGTTGTTGAACAGTTCATGGGAGGATACTGAATTGCTCTTGATTGATACTTTTTTACTCTCCCTGGGCCAACTGAGTAAAAAAAAAGTTTTCTTAGTCAGCAGTGTTCTAGACTTTACAGAGAAATGCTATTGGACCATCCATTAGCATACATCTTACCATCCAACTCCTAACCACTTGACCATGTCTAATTAACTTAACATATGCTTTTCTGTCACAATGCTTGCTGTACAAGATTTTGATGATTAAAAAATGTATGCTGTTTTGATATTCACTCTAATATTAACAGTTATTGGCCAGTATAATATGCTATACTGTTATGCTCTGGATAACATAGATAGATTTTAGATCTGTTTTACAAATATTACTTAACAGTGTTACTGATGGTCCATCTCATTATCTCCATCTATTCCTTGACTATGAAGGTCAGTGGTGTGAACACGTCCATGAGCCGCAAAAGAGAGCACCGGGTTCTTCTCATGGTGACCACCATGGTGATCTTCTATCTGCTCTGCTGGCTGCCTTATGGGATCATGGCTCTGCTGGCCACTTTTGGAGCCCCAGGACTGGTGACTGCGGAGGCTAGCATAGTGCCCTCCATCTTAGCGAAGTCCAGCACGTTCATCAATCCCATCATCTACATCTTCATGAATAAACAGGTGAGCATAAAAAAGGGTGTAGTCCTAGGGTTTGACATAAAGCTTGGCTATAGTATAAAATGGAAGTACACAAATTTATCTTTTCATCTAATCATGTTTCTTCACTCAAAATGTGATCTGTTCAATGATCAGTTTCAACTTCTACTACTAATATAGTACATTTCAAGTTATATTAAGTAGCATGGGTGAACATCATGTGCTTTCAAATAGTACATAACAGTTTGTACAGTTCACTTTGGCACTAATTTGAGAACCTTGATGTCATTTTTCTACTCTAGACACAAAACACCACCAATTTTTATGATTGCAGACACATGTAACCTAAGATCATAAAACCTAATATGAACCTAAAATTAGATGACTGTTTATTTATTTCATGACAATGATTTATCAGTTAAATTTAGATTTATCAGCTGCTCAAAATGATGCTATGCCCTATATGTAATTTCATAATAAAATTGTGATTTGAAGCAATAATTATGCAAGTGAAAGAATTATTTTTAGATTTGAATGGAGTGTTTTGATAATTGGACAGCCTGTGTTACAAATGATATCTGTTTTGAGTTTAGAGTTTTGCCAAATGACATCAAGGTCCTGGAATTAGTATCATATTTGAGCTTACATGACTGATTCCTGTTGCATATGGGGGACACACAGACGATCTCCAGCATAGTTGTGAGCCCCCTGGACCTGTGGACCCTATACGATCTTACCAAATAAAATGTACCTTTATTTATTTATTTAAACTTACTTCCATTTTAATTCTGCTTAATTAATTCAACTTACAATTCAGCATCTCATTTGCTACTAATTTTAGAAAAAAGCCTTCTCAATTCAATTATGAATTATGCAAAACCATGTGTTGCATTTAACACTAGAGATAAAAATCCTGGCTCTGGTAAAATCTGCTGTTTTTTTTTTTTGTGTGTACACATTCCGTGTGGACCTGCTCAAAACTGACTGATTCTCCAGATTTTTGCTTACCCACATGAACAGAAAGTAGCTCCATCAAAGCGGAGTGTGCTGAGCCATTCAGTTATGTTCCGAGTCTCCAGAAAGTGGGTGCCAGTGATGTTGTGGTCCAATCAATCTACATTGTCAGTTTGATAAAACTGATGCGACTGGTTTACTGGTGTACTCTCATGTGAAACAATCCAATTCATTGTTCTTGTTGCACCAACAGTCAAAGTGTCAGTGCAATGTGGCACTGATGGAGAGGGTAAATAGTATTTATACAGGTAAATCAAGCTTCTGGCAACGGAGGAGAAGGTAGACTGTTAACAATCCCCTAACTCAAATAAATTTGACTCTGTTTGGCTCTAAGAGATGGTTTTTAGGGCAAATATGTTTTTTTGCCTTCTTGCAGAGTGTACCGATGTGTTGCCTTGATGCAGGAAAGCAGGTCTCACTGGAGAAAGATGGAATGCCATGCAAAGGTCATAACCGGCCTGTCAGCTCTGTAGTTTGAAAACCACATCAGTTAGATGCTCAACTTCCTCTAAATCTCAGATATATTTCACTCTAGGCACCAGAGTCTGGTTTGATTGAAGGAGCTTGTCATTTGTCTTGTCTAGTGTTATGTACAAACCAAAGAGCACAACATAAAGTTTCACATTCCATGTAGCTACAGAATGGAATGCTAGTACATCCACACTGTGAAAATCAGCCTGCTTTGAAAGATTCCTTCCCTCAAGTCGCTTGTGTAGCCATTATAATTCTGATTAACTTTACCTGCTCATTATTTTCATTAGTGGTTCTTGCTAAGGTATTCCTTAACCAACTCGTTTCTGTGAACCCCTGCTGTACAGAAACATATTGGGGTGTGTTTCCCATTCTACTTAACCCGCTACATAACCACATAACAATGCATTGTTGGAGATATTAACTAGTAGTCTCGACTGTTTCCCCGAAACTAGAGTTACATGGTTGCGCCTTCAGCATCGGGACCACACTGGTTTAACAGTACAGGACTGTTGTTAATTACACCACAAATAGATGGTAAAGGAGTAACATCTGCGAATTAATCAATTCAAGATTGAAATTAATGTCCAATTACATACATGCAGTATGTAATTTCCGACTATCATTTACATTCAGTTTATTCAGCAGCTATCTCCACAACATAATTTCGTACACAACATAACATAATATGCTGCTGTCATGGAATCTGAGGACTACTTACTGTAAATATTTTTATGACCTGTCGTTTTGCTATATTATGATGTTTGATTCATCACGGGTTAATATTGAAATATTAATAATATTGCCAAAGTATCCAATACTAAGCAAGGAAAAAGGTGACTGTGACAAGGAACCTAAACTCAATCTGTGACAGAAATAGAGAAAACTACTTACTGTAAATATTTTTATGACCTGTCGTTTTGCTTTATTTTGATGTTTGATTCATCACAGGTTAATATTCAAATATTAATAATATTGCCAACATATTCCCTACTAAGCAAGGAAAAAGGTGACTGTGGCAAGGCACCTAAACTCAATCTGTGACAGAAATAGAGAAGACTACTTACTGTAAATATTTGTATGACCTGTCGTTAATTAATATTAGATATTAATTCTATTTGATATTAGAGTGCCATTACATACTGGATTGCTTAAATTTTTGCTGAAATCCGAGAGCTTTCTGACCTTGCTATGCTGTAAACCTGCTGACAGCAGTGAGAGGAAGTAATTTTCCGAGTAGTGTGTTCAACAATCGTTTCATGAGAAGTTTGTGAATAAATGGATTTCTTCACATATAAACCGATTAGGTTGTGGGTCATTTTGGAGGACACATGTGAAATAGTTTTTTGAGGACACTTCTTAAACCCACACAAAATAATAAAAAAATCATGTAAAACCCAGTAAACATGAGATTATGTTGTGACATTAGAGCAAAACATGTTAATATGATAACATATGTATAACACTAAATTGAACAGTACTCTCATACGTACCTTTTGTCACAGTAACCAGTTGAGCAGTCTCTGCACTACATTTCCCAGCATCCCTCTTGCCACTCACCTGCACTCTCTTGTCAATCACTCACACCTGGAATCTATCAGTGGATCCTCCTCACCTGTCGCTGCCAATCAAGCTCCCCATAAGAACATGCTCACTCCACAATCTCATTGTCTGGTCTTGCCATGTTTTGCACGACTTACCCGACTCACCTCTCTGTTTACGCTCCTTCAATTACTCCAGCTCCTGGTTCTCCAGCGCTCCACCGATTCTCTGCTCCTGGCAATCCTCCTGAAAGAAAGGAAAGGACACATTACCGTACCCAGTTAAAGGGGTCATATGATGCGATTTCAAGTTTTCCTTTCTCTTTGGAGTGTTACAAGTTGTTCTTAAATAGAAATATCGCGGGGGGCGGGTGGGGGGGGAAAGTTGCAAAGACTAAAGTTTTAATCCCAAAGAGATATTCTTTATAAATGTTAAGACTCATCCACGCCCTCCTAAAATGCCTTGTTTAAACACGCCCCCACATGTTTACACCACTGTGTGGGAAGATTTTCATAACGCTCAAATGTTCATGCAAAGAAAGTAGGCGTAACTTTGATTCTCGCTGTAGTATTGTTTCCGCTGCTGCCATATCGTGGAGACACTGTGTGTTTCGTTGTGAAAGCGAAACTACTTTGTTTGGCCTTCAGAAATCAGTGGTTAAGTTGTATTTACAACACTGTTCCAGAACAGTTCAAACCAAATATTTAGATACGTGCAGCACATTTTGCGGAGGATGAGAACTGTTTCCTGTGAGAGTAGCCTACAATGCCAGTGTTCTGACAAATAATGCTGACTCACAGCCTGTAAGTATGTTTTCATATTTTAAGAATTTGCCACTGAGTTTTATATTTAAAGAGTTTTGAAGCGAGTGTAGAGTAGCGCTTGTTGTTTGTTCTTTTCTCCGATCACAAATGCAGACAGGTTTTATGTTTACACGGCACGATGCCACACAATGCGTAAAAAGACAGTACAAGTCATTATAATCAGTAATTATGTCCCCACTGGATGCTACAAATGCCTCATTTGTATTGGGTTTTCTCTCGTCGCACCGGGACACGGCATGAACATATGGTAAGGGGCGTAACATTTCCGTCACACGCTTGAGGTAAGATCGGCCATCACAATTGTTCACATTATCTCAAAAGGGAATGTATATAGAATAGATTACATTTAATTATGATTAATTACAATTATTTATATCAGCTGCCAGTAGTAACTGTAGCAGAATTAAATTGCCATCAACCAATCTGTTCGTCCAGCTAACATTGTGTGAGTTCATATCAACTCTAGGAAAGGGTATTTCCGTGGCCACAGAAAATACTTTCATACAGTATTAATGCAATAGAGCATGTAGTAAGGATCAAAATTATAAAGAGACAATTAATTTGCAAGGCAGAATCAGAAACTCATGTAGTTTGTGCACAAGAGTTTTATTAACTAAACACTAACACAAACTAGTCAAACAAACAAACAATCACTCATACATGGGAAAAGGCAAATGAGGCTTGATGGATGAAACCATCAGGAAAAACAGAGAATGAAGCTATGAAAAGAGTTAGTTAACCACCTGAGTGAAACCATCAGCGCCATTTTAGAACGGGGTCTACAGCTGATACTAAACCTCTGTTTCGTTTAGTTAAATGTACGATACTTGCATTGCCTTGGCCTGGAACGATGCATTGCCTTGGCCTGGAACGGATGCAGTCTCGGATGAACGTCTTGATGGTTTGGAGATTCGGTGGTGTAGGAGTCGTGATCACCACCTTCTGGGTTTGAAGAGTGATGAACTCCAAAGATGTTTTGACTCGATGGTGATTGGGAGTTTCTTCCCAGTGGAAAATGAAAAAGAGCTAAGAGAGACATCAGCTGAGATCCTAGGATCTTTGGTGAATGGAAAGACAAGGCCACAGGCCTGTCAGGAACTTAGGGTGTCCTTAGAAGGGTGCTAGCTCACATCCTCATCTTCTCTGTATCTAGCAGAACCGCAGACTGACTGAGGCGGTTCACTGATGTGAGAGCTTTATCTCCTATTGAGCTCACACCTCCGGGGCATCAAAGAGCCAATGGTGTCTTTAACTTTTGTATGGGGGAGGAGGGAAGGGGAAAAAGTTTACGACCTTTTTCTCCAGCTGGTATTTTGCATATGTAATTCAATTGGGTGTTGATGCACAAACTAGTAAAGATTCTTAGAACATTAATATGTCGGAGTCCAGTGCAGGCTCCAGCCCCTTGAGCGGAGTCCAGTGCAGGCTCCAGCCCCTTGAGCGGAGTCCAGTGCAGGCTCCAGCCCCTGAGCAGAGTCCAGTGCAGGCTCCAGCCCCTGAGCAGAGTTCAGTGCAGACTCCAACCCCTGAGCAGAGTCCAGTGCAGGCTCTCACCTCAGAGCTCTGCCAGGATTCTGCTCTAGTCCAGCGTCCGCTCCTCCAGAGCGCCTCCCAGTGTTCCCTGCTCCTCTATCTGAGCACAGCCTGGATCCGGCATTCTTCACAGAGTTAAGCCAGGGGTGCTTTCTAGTTCATATATCTGGTACCACTCCTGCCCCAGTCCAGGAATCCATCCCAAGGAATGCTGTCCCTAAACCCGTTCCAGAGAGTGAGAGGTCCGACTCTGCTCCGGAGAAGGAATGCCCTAAGTTCTCTCCTGAGAGTCGAGAGATGGTTCTAACCCCTGACCAGAGTTGGGAGATGGCTCCAAATCCCGAGGTCTACCCTGAGAATATTCCAGGTCCTGAGTCTAGCACAGAGAGGGCTTCCATTCACAAATACTGCCCTGGACCAGCTTTACTATCTGAGCACAGTTCAGTGCCGACTTCAGTCTCGGAACACCGAACCGTGTCCGCTCTCATCCCAGAGCTCAGCCAAGATCCTGCTCTCAGTAATGAGTTCAGCCAATCTCCTGATCATGCTCTAAAATTAAGCCAAGAATTTGCTCAAGCTCATAAGTTCCCCCCAGAGATTGCTCCTGACCTTGAATCTGCTCCAGAGCCTGTCCCATTTCACGAGTTAGTTTTAATGATTACTTCTGTCCTGAAGGCCAAGGTGAGTGTCCTGCCATGGCCAGGGAGGCTGTCTGTGAACCTGCTGCCTACCCTGTCGCAGTTGTAGTGGCCGTTGGTAATGTGTCTGTGCCCTATGTTCCAGTTACACCTGCTCCTCCCTGGTGGACCTCGGCTCTGTCTGCTCCGCCCTGGTGGGCTTCAGCTTCATCTGCTCCGCCCTGTCTGTCACAGTCACCAGTTTAGCAGTCTCTGCACTACACTTCCCAGCATCCCTCACCTCTCTGTTTACTCACCTCCCAAGTACTCCAGTGATCTTCTCCTGGTTCTCCAGTGCTCCACTGATCCTCTGCTCCTGGCAATCCTACTGAAAGAAAGGAAAGGACACATTACCTCACCCAGTTAACCTCCCCATCCATTTCAGTTACCGGAATACTTCTTTGCACATCAATGTCTTGTCTGCACCTGCCTCAGCCTTCATTAAACCTGCTGTTAAATTGGCATACCCTTGTGTCCTGTCGTGTTTGCTGACACCTTTTTTTTTTTTAATCCATTAAATATTTTCTTTTAATTAATGTTTGTATTGAACACGGACCATTGCTTTATTCATTATTTCTGATATTGCAGGCTCATTTTGTAAATGTAAGCATTTTAAATTTTAAACAAGTGTAAACTTGGTGCTTAATGAAAAAACTGTCACATTTACAAAATCAGGTGATTGTGTTCACTCAGGTTACGTGTCTGTTAATTTTCTTTTGACCTAGTTCCCTTCTGAGGGAACTTTGAACTGTGTCCTCTAGAGGTCACTATTGGGAACGCCTTTGGTGTGACAAGTGTCTGAATCATACATCTAAACACGACAATAACATTGGCCGACGACAGCTTATGACACCTTTACTGGCGCAACCACCGTATAAAAGTGTGCTGGAAGAACGCGTTATCCTCTTCTTTGACTTCACTGACCATTTGTTTATGTTAGGGATAAGCTAAGAACGACTAGGAGTGCGAGAGCCAGAGGCTTTATTTCTTGTGAGGGATAAGCATGCATTAAATGCCCTCAACTCAAGAGGAGATGGTTTGTGCTCATTGTGATGCATTCGCGGGACTACTGAGGGGGATGTGAGTATTTCACCATTTACCTGAGTTTGTAGATAGCATTTGCATGAGTGCATTCGCCTCTCGAGGGAATAGCGATGCATTCATGGCAGCGGTTTCCATTTTCGCTTGATTTCCGAGGTAATCTAGCACGTGGGCGGAGCGTGTTTAGCTCCTGCGGGAGCTAAATGCATGCTGTGCGTTGCGGTGAGAATTGTCTGCACATTGCCCATGGTTCGCAGTTGATGGCCAGAACATGGAAAGGACCTGACTGGAAATGTTTTCCTATCAGTAATTTCCTTCTGTTTGTATAGTGTGGATCTGTTTGCAGTTGTTGGACAGATGATTTATATCATGTCCTTATCAGATAACCACATTATACTGCACTTCGGGAGCCCATTTCGAATACCTTTACATTAATTCAGGGTTGTATGACTCTCTTTGCTCAAGTGTTGGCTTGCGAGCCTCCTTGATGCTTGGTCCTGAACTGAGCTGGTGCTCCTATACCCGCAGTTGGTAATTCCCCTAAAGCCACCCAACTGACCGTGGTTAGATAGGAGCCTCATGCACTTGCATTGCAGTCTCTCATGCTGGACCTATGATGTTTTGGTTAGTTTCTATGTCTCATAGAACTACTTACTGATGGTCCGGACCCAAGCACTCTTCGGACTTCGTCTTCAGATTATATCCGTGAGCTTGAGTCATGCGCGGGAGCTGTGGTTGGTGAGTACGATCCATTTCATCTACTCTATTGCTAGTTTTATGTGAATTCACTAACTAGTTTTTCTCCGCAGTGCTACTTGGACCTGTCTCTGTTTTTCTGACTTTATTTTAGGGTTAGGACCTCTGCGAGCACCTCCCCTGCTGAAGTCAGAACCTCTCGCTGTTGACCGATTGTGGTGATGGTAGTCTGTACTGAGTCTGTACTGGATCCAGGCTGGATGATAGCCCTACATCTTCGGCTTAATGCTTACTGGACCACACAGCCAAGTCACTGGACTTCTGCGAGAGCTTCCTTAGCCATCAAGTCCCCAGTATAACGCTGCAACCTCAGGACTCGCGGGCCCTCCATTCAGGTTGAGCATTTTTTCAGAGTATAATGCTTCGTGACGTGCTCCCTGATGTTCTGGCTGGGTGTTTGCTTTGAGAAGCTGCCCCGGCCAGGACGCGCTACTCATGTCGTTCCCTGAGGGGTCTCCTGAGATTTGAGTCATCCTCTTAACCATCATGCACATTCTCTGAGCTAGAGCTGAGTGGCTTAACACTCCTTAACTCCACTCTGCAGTTCGATAGACGGTCAGGCCCACGGGACCTCCCTGTCACACTGCCCTTATGTTCGAACCAGTGAATCGCCCCTCCGTGGAGTGGGCTTGAGTACACTGCATTCCCTGAGGTACGCGTAAGATGAGTTTCTGCTGAAACCCTTCCTGAGTGCTTCGGCTCTGAGGAGCAGTAGCTCTTCATGCATGAATGGGTTATTGGGTCCTGTTGTTTCTACAGGTTTTCTTCGGGTCTGGTTAAATGGGACCCATGCTCTCTATCGAGGGAACATCTCAGGTTACGTATGTAACCATGGTTCCCTGAGAAGGGAACGAGACACTGTGTCCTCTAAAAGTTTCGCCATGCTTCGGACACGAGCTTCAGATGATGAAGCAGATGACGATTTTTTTCCGGTGCCCTTTTATACTGTGTTCAAGTCGGTAAAGGCGTTATAGGCAGTCACCAGCCAATGCTATTGTCATGTTTAGGAGTATTCTTCAGACACCGGCCAACGAGGCATTCACCATAGTGCCTCTAAGTACGCAGTGTCTCGTTCCCTTCTCAGGGAACCATGGTGACATGCGTAACCTGAGACGTTTTCCTGAGTTGTCCTGTGTTCGTTACAACCATAATCTATTCAAGATTCTATACAATCTATTCAAATATATGTTCATTTAGAGACAAAAGAATAAAGTTAATCACTGTCTATCACCATCAGTTTAATGTAGTGATTGTGTGCATTTGTTAAGACTGATGAATGGTACACCACAAAAAAATCTTCATTTATCAAGTCTTCAATCTTCAGTTAAATGCCATCTAAATGAATTCTAATTTTAATATTTAAGATACACTTTCTAACAAACAAAATAAACTTTGTATGAAATAAATATAAAAATTATTTTTATTTTAAGTTTCTAAGCAGTTGTACACATTTGACTTTTTTTTTTTTGCATTCAGAATAAGGTCCGATCAATTTCAGCCTATAGGGATACCTGCATTGGATGGCCAATTTCACATGTATTTTGTGTATTTTCAAAATACAAAATACTGTATTTGTATCTAAATACATTTTTTTCTACACGTTATTTTGTATTTGTATTTTAAATACTTTTTCATGTATTTATGCCGATCTCTGCATGTAGCCAGTAAGTATTAACCTACTATCCTGCAGTTTAAGCACTTTCATTGAATATCCGATTTAACCTAGAATGGAGACTGCTTAGATAAAATATAAGAAATTAAGCACCCAGAATACCATAACAACCTCCTAGCAATGCTTAGTGACTATCCAAAACACTCAAGAAACCAACATGCTAAAATGACATTCATAAGACCTTAGAAATTGCATGGCAGTTGCCACCACCAAACCAACATGGAGGTGTGAATTTTGGATGGACAAGCACCACTCTAAACTCTGCAACTCCATGCCCTTCAAAACATACTTTTATCTCTCCTGAATATAATGGTTTGAATATACTTACTGTGGTTTGTGTTTTGACCCAGTCTCTTTGTACAGTTTCTTTTAACAAGTCTCATTTTGATTCTGAATCAGCAAGAAAAAACATCCTTTTATGCTTGATGAAATGGTCATCAGCAAAAATGCAGATGTCTTGACTTATGTTTAGACACTATATCAGTGCGTTTTGTTCAGCTGAGGTTTGTCCAGCATCCTGCTCCCACTTTATAGTCTTTCAATGTCTGAGGACAAGAGGAACACAGCATTCATCCTGCTTGATAAATTACCTCTTTGTTTTGATATGCTTTGTCCAACATCTGAATGTGCTGTTGTTATTTAAATTAATGATAATGCAACACTGTCAGCACATTTCCTCCAGCGTGGACACAGAACTCAAGTTTTGGCTGTGTGTGTCTATTTAGAAAGTACAAATCTACTGCCAACTGCTTTAATCCAAGTTAAGCAAACTTTAGAATAGTTCAGAAAAGATGTCATTCTAGATGCATACAGATGGGCCAAAGGCACAGACAGCAAAGAAACTGCCGAGAAGCATGTAAAGTCATGTCTGTCATTGAGACATCTCTCAAGATCTCTCTCTCTTCATAGTCACCCTTGTCAGATGTGATGTCATATCAGAACTTCTGTCCTGCTTTGTTGCACAGCTTTTATCTGGTGTCTAAAGGATTGCATTTTCTGATAGATTAGTCTCACTGAGCAGTGTGCTTGTAGTGGGTTTAAAACTGACTAGACCTGTGTGCAATTGACCTATCAGTAAGCCAGACCCCCCAGTTACTGTTGCTAACTCAGACAAACAAACAGAGATGCTAACAGTCTTACAATGACAGCTGTCAGTGTGAAAATCTTGTCCCAAGATGCTTTTGATAAATTTTGGGCATTCAAGACCAACATTCAAGTTGGACTTAAATATGCCATGGAGTGATATATAAGATTTAAAATAAATATGGTTGGTAAAAATATTAATTTGGAAGCGAGGGTTTACAGATCACAATGCAAGTGGGAGAAGCCTCATGTTACGGTCATCACGATCACAGATGACAACATACAGGATCAACACTGTTCATGCACCGCAGGGTATAATTAAATTAATTTACATTTAACCAGTTTAATATGGAGAGCCACTGAAATGTAGACCTTTGTTTATGTGTTTTTGACCTACACCAGGCAGATGCATGAGAGGGCGCACCGGGGCTGGAGGACGGGGCCAGGGGGGCTTTGCCTCCCCACGGACATCCCTGTGCCCCCCCTTCGGACCGAGGGGGTAATTGGTCGGAGAGGTTTACTGTGTGCTATAATATGTTTTCTTTTTTGTCTTGTTGAATAGTCTACAACTGCCTGCTGTTGCTTCTGATTGCTTTTAGATGGAAAACTAAAAAGCTAACAATCAAGTCTATCTGCCTTTCTGCTTTGGAATGCGTCAAATGATCTTACAATGCATTTTCGCAGAGGTGAGCCAATCACAGACATGTTTGTTGATTTCTACAATGCAATGGGCAATCAGAGATGTTTAGGTTGGAATCCACCCACTCACCTCTCCAGTCACCGCTTTTTGTCCAGTACTGAGTTCTATCATGTTCGTAAATTCTTTTTAACGAAGACATAAAAAAAGATGAGAAAGTGAGTTGTTTTTCAGGTAACTGAAGAATTAGAAGTCTATTTTGAAATAATCTGCAGATTTGAAAATAACCACAGGGATACAGTAGAGATATAAACCACTTTTTCTTTTTTTTTGGCATGAAAGATTAGACATGCTCAGTGTTCCATGCCACTCAAATTCTGATTGGTGCAAATCAATCAGTGTACTGCATGAAGGATTGAGTGATGTTTCCGGATATTCATCACACTCCAGTCGATGAAGAAAGTGCTACTGTATGTCATTTTCAGTCTTCAATTCCTCCCAGCCCGTAACTATGGAAACTGTGAGTTGAGGCGAGTTGAAGACTAAAAATGCTGTACAGATACAAGTAACATTTCTTGGCCAGCAACATTCATCAGAGATTCCGGGAACAGAACATCTCCGGTGAGTCCGGCCCTGTGTTTTCTCCAATAGTGTTTGATACCTGTGACTCAAATATCTGTTGGATATCAAACTTGATCCACTGAATGTACGGATATGACTTAAGCTATGGATTTCACGTAGTTTTTACTGTTTCATAGTTTTCAACTGACCAGTGAACACCGGTCATATTAAAAATGTTAATGTCTGATGTAGCCAAACTTTGCTTCCCTTTATGACACTTTGAAGTGTTGAGCCATCTATATTTAATATCAATTTAGCACAGCTGTGAAATAATTCTTTACATCTTAAATTGTATTAGACCAAATTAAGTAGCATTGCTGTCATATTAAATGGTGGATGACAGCTGTTGCTGGAGAGGAAAGTTATATTATTTCCTCTTAACTCATTTTATGAAGTAATGCAAGTGATATTAAATTGCAAATTGAAGATTTCATAACTCATCTAAGCACACAGAGAAAATTGAATGTATAAATTATCTTTTTTTTCTGAAACTTCCACTACTACCGAGGCATGATATTATTTCCACTTGAATGTTTTCTTGCCATATTAATCTGATGAAAAAAAAAGTATTATGTGTGCAATATTTTTTTCTTTGGGACTATTAACTACTCTATATCTGTAAAAAAAAATATGAAATGTCATTAATTAGAAAGCCCACCATAAGTTATTTTGTGGTTTTAAGTTTTGACACAGGCAAGAAAAATGGAAGTAATCAAATAAGTATATATGCGAAAAACTATTCATATTTATTTCACTGACCATAATAATAGGCTACACCATTTATATTGCATGTGTAAGCTGAGCAGTGTTAGCAGTAGTTTCAGCAGTGAGCTGAATATACAGAGAAAAAAAGAAAGAAAAATATGTCTGTTGAGTTTGTGTGAAACTAGACCGAAGTAAATATCAGTTTCTTTTCAGTTAATCTGACTGAATGTCAACCACTTAAACAGTTGCTACTGTTTGGTGTTTGTGTTCCATTCTGTGTTTCGTTATGATTTGGATAACAATCAACTCTGTAACATTTCTCAACCGCTTATTCCCAATAACATTTTTTAAATTTTTTAATTTTTTTATTTGCACATTTCTTTAAAATTTGTATGCCCTTGAAGACTTTAATCAAAATAATTAACTTCTCCTCCCTCTCACAACTGTTATGGTAGGGTGCTATTAAAAGCGCAAAACGCAGGAGAAATCCACAGAACTAATCCAAGAGTAAAGGGTAGCACACATCGACATAGCAACAACAAATAGCAGAAAAAAAAAACAAAAACAATCAAATAAACCGGGGAGAACACAGGACTTAAGTACTAAATGACAAATGAGATCATTAATAAACACAGGTGAAACCAAATTAACTAATCAATGCAACTCAGGAAAACTAGGTCAAAGGAAGACTAATGCCAATGTAGCGAATCAGCTCATGGAAAATATGAATAATTAACCATAACTAATTATGATTAATTATTAATATTTTAGATCCACTGTAGATATTTAGCTGACCACTCAGGGTCAACCGTCTTGTCAATTCTAAGAAAGTTAATTTCCTAGTTAAAGGAAATAACCTTCTTACTGTAAAATTCTATAAGTTTGTAACGTAAATCAGCATGATTATTGACTCCGGTTATGAGTAAACAAGGAACACGTCAAGTGTGATACAAGTACGGTTTTCTGAGCTACATAAACACTTAAACTAGTCTAACATACTACATAAACACATTAAGCCGGTCTAACATACACATACACACACACACACACACACACACATACAGTTGGTATAGGAAAGGGTTAAAGTTTAACTCAGCATAGAAAGAGGCATAAAGAATGGATTTTATGGAACACTTTGCATGTATATTCAACAGATCAAAGCCTTCAGGGATACTTCAGATTCTGAGTTCAAACACACCTTTGTAAAAAAGGTGTAACTGATACTTAATGCAACAATTAATAAGACTAAGTTTGATACTTAGCGAGTCTCGGCGGTCTGAAAGAGATGCCTGATGCAAATCTTAAAGCTTCCCGTAGATCTTTGCTGAATTGGGTCGATGGGAAGAACCAGTTTGAGTCAGTGTTACTTGATGAATGGAAAGGACAAGGCCGAAGCCTGGCACAAGCTTAGCGTTTCCGGGAGCGTTTGTCTCACATCTTCTTAGCTTAAGACCGAACCACCAACAGGGCGGGTCACATGGAGTGTGGCCTTTAAAGCCTGCAGAGATTCACGCCACTCAAGATGGGTTCGTCCAATGAGGAAGTCTGAAATCCCAAGCGGGAGTCTGCGTTTATGGCCTTTGTCTGTAAGGCTGGTATTTTGCATATGTAATTCGCTGGAGTGTTGAGGCACGAATTAGTACAGATTCTTAGAACATCAATATGTTGCATAGGTATCAGCATATAATATACACACTTGTTTCGATCATAAGAAGGCCAATTCATAGATACTAGACATGAAAAAGGTGAGGTTATATTAACTAGTGGTCTATGATAACATGAATAAACAGCATACACTACAACAGACAATAAACAAGAACAGTAATGGTATACACAATAACCTGAAGGATATGTGTATTCAATCAAAGAAAGGTTTTCCTATGAATTAATTAGAGAACAGTCCATTTCTCTGGGCATTGTGTGTCTTTCTCATGAGTAAAATGAGGGAGTTTCTCCCCTGCATTCCTTTTAGGCCATAAAACCAGTGATATCATGATTAGTTGTCATGGTGATCAAGGTGGGGGATGGTGTTCAAGCGAAGCCCTGGCATCCAGTCTATTGAATGAGGGGATTGTGACGATTTGTTAATCTAATGAATCATTGATTTGTTAAATCAAATAAAAAATGAGTGTGTCAGATTGGTCGAGACGCTACATATTTCCCCCCTTTCGAGCGTTGTTGTCCGTAGAATAGACAACAACGAGCGATGTCAAGGTGCAGAACAATCGAACACACACCTGGCACTCACGGCTGGGAGCCAGTGGTGGTTTTTGGCTGTTGGTGCCGTGTTGGATGCTGTCTGGTGGTGTGCTGTGGTGATGTAGGCTGTAGCAAGGTGTGGGTCCTCGAGCTTATGCAGCAGGTGTCGAGGCTGTGTCACCTGTCATCCTGAAGTGAGTTAGTCCGGGTAGGATGTTTTTTTGTTGATGTTGTTAGCCAGTAGGCTATCTGTGGTACCCACGATGTGGAACAGCCGGGTTAGACTCTCACTGGTGAGAGTACATGTGGTTCCAGGGATTGCAGGGAACTGCTATGGAGATTCTGTAGCCTGCAGAGAATTTCAGACTGACCTAGGGATGATGGCAGGAGAGCAGCAGGTGGATGTTAGCTCTCTGTTCTGCCCGAACGACACTAGAAATCTGATGTTTGCGGTGTAGCTTGGCTCTTGTGGCGGCACCGACTAGAGCTTGCCTGAGTTGTGTTGGTAGAACTTTCGCTGTTGGGCATGTGGGCCCGATGCTCAATCCAACGTTGTCTGGCTGCATCTAGGGGTGTCGACCGGTTTCAAGGTATGCTCCTCCCTTGGAGGGGCCTGATACTGTGATGCAGCAGGCAAGGAGTCAGAAGTTTGTCCTTCTCAATACTCCTTAGTTGAGTTTTGTTCAAGGAGCTCTTTTGCGAGTGTCAGCAGATCCTGTAACCCAGAAGTAGGCGTGTCCAGCTGTCCTTGTGTAGCCTCCGTTGTGTGGAGGAGGATGTTGTGGTGGACTGCTGTTGGACATACCGTGGTGTTTGCAGGATGAGGACGCCTTTTCCCAGTGGTTGGTCTGGAACCTGGGTCCGTTGCCATGGTGATGGCTCCGTCCTCTTCTGGCTAGGGGCTTTCTGTAGAAGGGTTTTGCATTGTGGCAATGCTGGGTGCCTTCTGGTGCCCGCTTTGGATACTGAGTTGTGAAGTTCAGAATCAGTGAGGTCTTACAAACACCTTTAGTGGAGGCCTTGCTTCTTGTTAAAGGCCTTCTGTGTCAGGTCACGCAGCTGTTGATTAGGCATTGTGCGGCAGGCCTAATGCCTAGGTGCCTTCTTGCAGCTGGTGTCCTCCGCCATTCCAGGGTAATTGTGAGCTTTGGAGTAAGTTTGTCAAAGTATGTGGTAGTAAGCATGGGGAGTTTCAACGCCGGCCCTGCTTGGCGTCTGGGGCAGCGATCAGTCCGTGTTCAGACTCTGGGTCTGAGAGTATTTAGGTTGCCAGATGTGTTGTCTCTGGCCAGCTCGTTGGGGTCTGTGGGGTCACACGGTGTGTGTGTCTGCAGTGATCCTCTGGAAAGGTCCTTGCCACACCCCCTTGTGGCTGCTGATTGGTGACGTGTGAACATTGGCTCTCGCCCCCCCCTCGCAGGTTCAGACTATTGGGAGGGGGGTGGGACTGCTGGCCAGGTGGAAGTTCTTTTAGTGTTGCCCTATCGGTTCGCATTGTGGTCTGACAAGGCCATATTCAGTTCATTTGTGGACACTGATTCACCTCGTGCGTTGCTCGGTTCGCCGAAAATTTTTTTTTTTTTTTTGTGGCAGCTGCAGAGGTTTTCAGGGAGCTGACTTGTGAAGTGTCAAGCAGAAGGCTTTGGCTCCCTTTCCCCCCTTTCGTAGCTGTGCACAGGCGTGGAGGGCTTGCACTGCTGGCGACCGATATTCAGCCGGCTGTCTTTTGCTTAAGTCTATGCGCAGTCGGTAGGACTGTTTAAATTCTTTCTGAACCAAGTCAAGCTCCTTTCTAATTGCTGAGTCAGGGTTTGGACCTCAGCTCTGTCTGTATGCAGGTGGCCTTGTAAGGCCTAAGATGTGGTGTCTCTCTCATTTAGTTCCACATATGTTGTTTTAAGAGTGACTTTGTGTGAAACAGTTCTCTTTTCAAGTCCTGTGTGATGGCTTTTCCAACAGCGCTTGGTGTATAGCAGCTGTTAGAGCCTCCTGAAGACTGGTGATTTCCTTCTGATGCACCATTCTGTGAGGTTCTTTGCATCCGTTCTGTGTTTTCTCTCGTTGAGCAGGTGTCAGTTTTCTGCAGAATTCTGTGACTTGCAGTTTTAGCTCATTTACCTCCTGTCTGAGGCCCTTGAGGGTGTGGGCCGAGGAGAGGATGATGCTGGTCAAGTGTTCGCTTATGTCGCAGTCTCGCTGTTCCTTTCTTTGCCATGGCAGGTCGTTGGCTGCTTTGAGCCAGTGCTCTACTGAGTGTCCAGGTGGTCCTGGTGAGCTGCCAGGGCTGGATGTCTGTGGAATGTCTGCGACATACTGGCACACTTGTGGGAACACCAGAGAGAGAGAGACACAAGGCAAATGCAGGTACGTACAGAGGTGTTAAACTATCTCTAAAGGGGAACGGCTGTGTAGGCCGTGTAAGGTATGACTAGCTGGTGGGAGGCAGCTAGTGAGGTAGGGTGCTATGTTTTTGTGTTCGTGAACACAAAGGAAGAGTTTGAGTAACTTTGTTGAGGGGCCGTAAGCAGGGGTCAGCTGATGACCGGGCTATACTACTGATGGTTCACGGGTTTGGTCACTATGACGAAACTGAAATAAAATAAGATGAACTCAAAAAAAAAAAGGAACATTTTTACCTATTTTAGTTTTGTTTCTAAGAGATATGGCTAAGCAGGTTTCACTTGTGTGTGATGCTGCAATAGACTTCATAACCCTAGGGTTAGGCTGTTAGCTAAACTAGCAGAGACCCACCAAATACCTCGTCAAAAGAAAAAGAAACAGTGGGAATTGTTTCTAGTTTTATGTTAGCCTACATTGTGTTGCAATGGTAGCTGCCCTTCAACGTATTAGGCCTGGCACTGAGGCGTGAGGAGAAGTAGAGAGGAAACAGGGATTAGGCTACTAATAACCTGTATAACTCGTTAAGGAAACAACAGTTGCTCGAACTACTGTAATCCTATCCAAAAACGACGATGGTGATGGTAAAATAACTAAAATAAGGTAAAAGTAAACACACAACAACAAAAAAAACCCCCCACCAACAAAAAATTAAATAAATAAAATAAAAAAGGGGTCCTAAGAGCAGTAGGAAATTTAAAAGGGGAAAGTAATAAACAAAATAAATAAATAAATAAATAAAAATGGAATAAAATAAAAAAATAAATAAAAATGATTTAATTAAATCCAAATTTAATTACAAATCAATTTCGCTGAACTGGTACATTTGTGCTAAACAAATGTAAATAAATGCAATAAATTTAAAAAGAGGTAGAATAAAGTCAAAAAAAAAATAAAGAGAGAGAGGGAGATTTTTTTTTTCCTTTTGAGAGAGGAGAGAGAGGTGTGGTTAGAAAGTTACACTTTACAGCCTATCTAAGTGTTAGTCAGATGCTAACAGTTAGCAGTTGAGGTAAAGGGCTTAGCTTAAGAGTTAGCGTTAGTTACACGCAATTCTTTGTTGACACACAGGTCTGTGAAGTGAATGCTGTTGTCAGATTAACGGAAGAGTCTGCTCACACTTCCGGGGTCAAGTGTTGCTAGGAGACCAATGCAAGCTCATAACAGGTGCATGTGGAGCAGACTTGCACTGCTGTGAGCATGCATGGGAAACTCATGCATGTCCCATACAAATTCATTCATTACTCAAAACAGCACATTCACTTCACAGGCAATGGTGGATTCGTAGTTAGCTACGCTAGAATAACACCATTAATTTTACGTAAATGTTTCAAATGAGCGAGTCATAATGAAATACAATGAAACGTAACACATAATAAGGCCTTAAATTAATGAAATGAGGAGTATAGCTCAGATCACCTACACAGTGCTGAAAAAGGGGATTTCTTCGCCCAAGATCAGACCGATTCATTCTGGTACCATTTATATGAGCTGCTAATCTGAGATTGCGTCGTCAGAAAAAGACCTATGCTCCACTAACAACAGAGATTAGGATTTCTTCGCTAAAATCAGGTTAGTTACTTATCGTACGATTTAAAAACATTATAGCACTGAAACTTTCTAATACCTGTAGGAAGGCACCTTCAAGCTATAGTTTTATCTGATTATATTCAGAACCTGGTGCGCGCATGTATAAGAGTTACGTAAATGTTTCACATGAGTGGTCGATATGAATACAATGATACATAACACATAATAAGGCCTTAAACCAGTGAAATGAGGAGCATCGCTCAGAACACCTACACAGTACTGAAGAAGGGGAATTCTTCGCCCAAAATCAGACCGATTTAATCTGGTACCATTTATATGAGCTGCTAATCCTGAGATTGCGTCGTCAGAAAAAAGACTTATGCTCCACTAACAACAGAGATTAGGATTTCTTCGATAAAATCAGGTTAGTTTCTTATCGTACGATTTAAACACATTTAGCACTGACAATATTACTGCTAGTAGGAAGGTACATTCAAACTATAATATTATCTGGTTTTGATCAGGAACTGGTATGCGCATGGAGAAGAAGTTACTAACTTATGAAACAGACACATAAGATTGATTACTGGGTCTGCTTGCAAGCAATGTTTAAAACGACTCCACCGTTCTAAATTACTGCTCGTACTGCATAAAGTAGGAAACTATTGTTTTCTGGTTAGCTTGTCAAAGTTTCTGGGGGTAGCATCATGCGCTGCTGCAGGGATGCTCGGAAGGGACCCCCTCCTCCCTGTGGTTACTGGAGGTATTATGGTTCTGTCTGCTAAGTTATTAAGCAGAAAGTGTTGGCTCCCCCCATTCGTAGCTTGGTGCTCCTAAGGGAGTTTGCACTGCTGAGTGAGTATGCAGGAGTAGGGTGTCTCTCCCACAGTGTTTCCTTTTGCAGCCTATAAGAGTACCTGAGTTCTCTTTGGACCATGTCAAGTTTGTCTTGAGTGTTGTTCAGCTGCTGGATCAGAGTCTCAATTCTGGCAACTTTGTCTAAGAGCTCAGAATTTGCTGCTTTAATAGTAATTTTGTGTGGGTGTTTCCTTTCCAGGTCCTTTTTGGCTACCTTTTCCAGGTGCTCTTGCTGTTCACCAGCTGTCAGAGCCTTTTTAAATCTATGGATTGCTCCTGTAGCTACATTTTGCTGGGGTCCTTGTGGGCTACCGCTTTGATCTGTTGCTTGAGATCATTTACCTACTGTTTCAGACCCATGAGGTTGTGGGCCAGGAAGATAATGACCTTGGCGAGCTTTGTAGCCACAACTCTCGCCCGAGTACTGAGTCTGAGGCACACCCCTCTCCGCGTCCAGCCGCTTTAGGCTCAGTAGGTGGTCGTCGGGCCTGGGTAAGGGGGTGTTCCTCACAACGCCTGCCCAGCCCCCTTCGGTCTGCATTCTGGGCAGTTAGTCTGAGCACCTGCAACGTTTTGACACACTGGTGTTGAGAGTAAGGGCTAGAGACTACTACAAAATCAAAACAGAGTATGAATGCTAAAAATAGTTTTGGGTCAGCATATGTTTTGCTGAAAGGGACGTAAACAGGATTTTGATTGATGACTTAAGACTACTGTCAAATTATTGTCAAATTATCACTCAGAATTTGCTGACGGTTCCCCAACAGGCTTAATCTCTGAGGTATGAAGGAGAAAAGGGAAAAGCAGAAGGAAAAGGAGAGCATTTCTATTCAGATTATGCTGATTATTTTTGAAAATAAACAAATCAAAAATAGAAATGTCTCTGGTTCCTTTTGAGGTTACGAGAGAACATCAAGGGGGCAAACATGTAAATGGATTTAAAATAGCTGACTTCTATTATAAAACGGGTAATCACTGAATTAGGAACACTCAGTAGCACTCAGGATTAAATGATTTGGTTGGGCAAACACACAATGTTCTGCTCACAGCTGCTGCGTGTTCAGCTCCCATGCTGGGCCATGCCATGTGTGTGCCCCGCCCTCCGTAGCGCGTTATTCACTGTGCCACTAAAAACACCCAATAACTTAATGATTCATCTCTAGATAGACAGTTTAAATGTAATTAAATTAGTTTATTAAATAGTAACTGAGCAATAGCATCAGGAAGGGTAGATCTAAGATAGTTAAATTCGCTGAGATGAATTGAAGATTGAGGAACATAGAAAAAGAAGAAAAAGAAGGAATAGAAATGGAAAAATCAGAAACCAGGGATTAGGTTAAATTCAAATTACTTCACACTGCACACACACACATCTGTATTTAAAAGCTTCACATAAAGAGTGTTAACCCCTAATTGTTAAAGCTATTTGGTAGCTTAGCCTAAAATGAAACTATGCTAAGTCGTGTTAGCTTAGCTGCTTCAAATGGTTTGTTTACAAACATGGCGTGTTGTGCTATGTGACGTTAGCACTTCCTGTGACAAGTTGTTGTCACGGTAACCAATGCATGCCAGTGTAATTAACGCAGTTAAATGTCTGTCTATTTTAAAAAGTTGCCCACAGTTTTAGAAAGTGGTGCTTTCAGCCTTCAAGACTTGCTGCATTACCTAAGCATTTCGGTGAGTGCTTATCTAATGCAACAATAAACTTCTTGCACTTGTTTAAAGAATTACAAAACGTGTTTACTGTAAGTTAAAACCAGTTTAAACATACATGTAGTTATGTTTGCCTCACACATGAGTACTAAAGTACAGTATTACACCTTTAATTTCACTCAGCGAGTGAAACACAGTAATGACCACAAGGTTGCTCGGCTTATATATATACAGACAAAGTGTAGATGAATTGCTTCAATCTAATTATAAACTATAAGGCCTTTATGCTGTAGAAAGGGGAGCAGCGCTCACATCTACCTTGATATAACTGTACTGAGATTTCTTCTTCAAAAAAACAATACTGCAATTTTGTGATTTCATCACTAAAGCATATTACATTATGGTAAAGTTTGGACATGCCGCTGAGCTGAGATTCAGACTTACGCTTTGTCAAGACAGATTTATGCTTTAATACTGAAATTAGGGTTTCTTTGCTAAAATCAGATTAACCTTACACCGATGCCATTAAGCAGGAAATACATAAAGACTCTCACAATTAAAATAGCAGTACCAATTCAAACCCCCACATTATCTGCATCTCAACAAGCCAGCAAATAGGGACACAAAAGGGCATCTGAAGTCACGCCCTATTTTAACCTGGGTATCAAAGCACACACTTTTTTTTTTTTTAAGTTGCCAGTGTAAACTCAAACTTGAGTTTTATCATACCCGCATCTCCACCAAACTCTGTAGCGAATCAGCTCATGGGAAATATGAATAATTAACCATAACTAATTATGATTAATTATTAATATTTTAGATCCACTGTAGATATTTAGCTGACCACTCAGGGTCAACCGTCTTGTCAATTCTAAGAACGTTAATTTCCTGGTTAAGGGAATTAACTTTCTTACTGTACAATTCTATACGTTTGTAACGTAAATCTGCATGATCATTGACTCCGGTTATGAGTAAACAATGAACCCGTCAAGTGTGATACAACGTAAGGTTTTATAAACATAAACACTTAAACTAGTCTAACATATACATACACACACATAAGGACCGGTCTAACATACACATACACACACCACACACACACACACACATACAGTTGGTATAGGAAAGGGTTAAAGTTTAACTCAGCATAGAAAGAGGCATAAAGAATGGATTTTATGGAACACTTTGCATGTATATTCAACAGATCAAAGCCTTCAGGGATACGTCAGAATCTGAGTTCAAACACACCTTTGTAAAAAGGGGTAAATGATACTTAATGTATCAATTAATAAGACTAAGTTTGATTCTTAGCGAGTCTCGGCGGTCTGAAAGTGATTCCTGATGCAAATCTTAAAGCTTACCGTAGATCTTTGCTGAATTCGGGTCAATGAAAAGAACCAGTTTGAGACAGAGTCACTTGATGAATGGAAAGGACAAGGCCGAAGCCTGGCACAAGCTTAGCGTTTCCGGGAGCGTTTGTCTCACATCTTCTTAGCTTAAGACCGAACCACCAACATGGGCGGGTCACATGGAGTGTGGCCTTTTAAAGCCTGCAGAGATTCACGCCTCTCAAGATGGGCTTGCCCAATGGGGAAGTCCGGAATCTCAAGTGGGAGTTCTGCGTTTTTATGGCCCTTTGTCTGTAAGCCTGGTATTTTGCATATGTAATTCGCTGGAGTGTTGAGGCACGAATTAGTACAGATTCTTAGAACATCAATATGTTGCATAGGTATCAGCATATAATATACACACTTGTTTCGATCATAAGAAGGCGAATTCATAGATACTAGACATGAAATAGGTGAGGTTATATTAACTAGTGGTCTATGATAACATGAATAAAACAGCATACACTACAACAGACAATATACAAGACAGTAATGGTATACACAATGACCAAAGGATATGGGTATTCAATCAAAGAAAGGTTTTCCTATGAATTAATTAGAGAACAGTCCATTTCTCTGGGCATTGTGTGTCTTTCTCATGAGTAAAATGAGGGAGTTTCTCCCCGGCATTCCTTTTAGGCCATAAAACCAGTGATATCATGATTAGTTGTCATGGTGATCAAGGTGGGGGATGGTGTTCAAGCGATGCCCTGGCATCCAGTCTATTGAATGAGGGGACTGTGACGATTTGTTAATCTAATGAATAATTGATTTGTTAAATCAAATAAAAAATTAGTGTGTCAGATTGGTCGAGACGCTACACCACGTCACACTGCAGATTTTAGCACGATTTTTCACTCGCCGACAGGTTTTGCGAAATCGCCGACAAATGCCTGAAATCGGAGGCAAATCGGTGCTCGGTCATGCGAGTGACATTCACGCCAGTCGTGAATTGTCAAGAGCAACTTTGAGGGAATCGCCGCGCCGCAACAATTGGCATGCAAAATATCTGGAGCTGTCTAAATACCAGACAGAGCTGTCGGCGATTCTTCCTATTGTGAAGTCATGCAGTGTGTAACCTCCTTTCGCCGATCCATCGTGCAATGTGAACACAGCAGCGACTGACTGCTACCTCAGATAGTCACGCAGTGTGAAAACAACGGCGATCCGATGAGTTTGAAAATCGTGCAGTGTGAACTTGGCATAAGGCAGGAGAACAGGAACACAAACAAAAGTCCATAACCGTGACAACAACGTTGTCTCTTCTCTGATTATGTGTACACCAGCAACCTGTCACTCATATCATATTGCAGCAATTAGCAAATAATAATGATCCAATGAATTAATCAGTTCTTGATGGAGACAATCAGGTCCCGGCCTACATTGCAATTTCCTTTCCGCCGACTCTGTATGAAAGCAAACAGTATCTCTGCCACAAAGTAAAAAAAAAAAGAATTAATTTATGTTAAAAGTCACAATTTCAAGAAACAAAATCGCAATTGTGAAATATAAAGTCACAATTAACTTATATATATACTTTCTAGAAGAAACAGGCTTCTATACTTTTATTCCACAGTAGGAACATTGTCAGTGTGAAAGGACATCACAGGCCTGCTGTTGCTTACGCATGTGGTGTGAAAAGGCCTCGGGCTTTTCTGACCAGAGCAAGATAAATGTGAAAGTCTATGACACAATCAGGGTTATGAATCAATGATGTTCAGTCATGTCCCATTCCACTTTAAAAATGTCTGGGTCAGTTCCTGGAAATGTGATATAACAAACTCCCTGAATTTCTGTGTAGAGTATTTTCATTAGATTTTTTTTGTTGGTTTGTTTTTACTTTAGCACTTTACGCTGTTTTGCCTTTGTACGTGAAATGAAGTGCATGCTCTTCTTATTAATGAATTGCAATTCTTCAACTTCCCATACCCCTATCACGTATCATTGTGTGTAAATGTTGCATCTTTCCATTTCTTGAGGAAATGTAGTTGACTATAAGTATACTTAGCATAATGCGTATACTAAGTACACTACGTTTTCTTAAGGGAAGTGACATCACAAACCTGGCTGTGTCTTTCATTTGAAAGATCACAATGGTAGTCAAAACCACTAATAACAGAAGTTTGTCGTGTGTGTAGCAACTCATAATGTAATAACTGCACATCATGTAAAAACTGCACATAATGTAATAAATATTACACTATTATTGTAATAAAATGTTCATAATGTAATAAAATCTTGAGCTCATAATGTAATAATCATTTTACCTTCTGAGATAATGTTTACTTTAAACTCACCACCATTTTTTTATAATCTATAAAGTATATACTGATAAGAAAGTATAATCAGCGCAGTATAAGGGGCTGATGAAGACACGAGGCGACAGGGATAGCCAGAAGGGGAGGACCTTGTACTGATATGCTCGCCCTTCGAACGCAAAGCGGAGAAACGGTCTGTGTCGAGGGAGAATCGAGACATGAAGTACGCGTCCTTGGGGTCGACCGCTGCAAACCAATCGAAAGGACGGACGCATTGAAAGAAGCGTTTCTGCGTCAACATCCTGAACGGGAGCTTGTAAAGGGCCTGGTTCAGCAAGCGCAGGTCCAGGATTGGTCGTAACCAACCGCCTTTCTTGGGTACAATGAAGTATGGGCTGTAAAACCCTGACCTCATCTCGGCTAGAGGGACCGGCTGTATCGCATCCTTCACCAGCAGGACTGCAATCTCTGCACGCAAGACAGGAGCATCATTGTCCGGCACAGAGGTGAACCGAATGCCCCTGAACTTGGGAGGGCGCTGGGCGAATTGAATTGCATAGCCGAGTCTGATGGTTCACATGAGCCAGCAAGACGGCCTTGGGCACGCTAACCAGGCCCCCAGCGACCGAACAAGCAGGACTAGGGAGACCACCGACGTACCCGCAGTGGGGCACCGAAGTGGAAAACAGGGACCCAAAACCCGGAGGCCGACCCCCGTAGATGTCCGATCGGAGTCGTGCTTTCTTTCCTGAAGGATGGGTTGGAGCGAAGGCTGTCTCCCTCCACCCTTAAGGTGTATGTTGCCGCCATTGCCGCACATCACGAGGCAGTAGACGGTAAGCCCGTGGGGAAGCACGACTTGGTCGTCAGGTTTCTCAGAGGGGCAAGGAGGCTAAATCCTCCGCACCCTCACCTGTTACCCTCTTGGGATCTCCCCTCGGTCCTGACAGCCCTGAAGGAGGAGCCCTTCGAGCCTCTGAAGTCAGTAGAGCTTAAGGTTCCGTCATTAAAGACAGCGCTCCTCACCGCATCGGCCTCGGTCAAGAGGGTAGGGGACCAGCAGGCATTTTCGGTCGACAATTCATGCCTAGAATTCGGAACGGGTAACTCACACGTTGTCCTGAGACCCCGGCCTGGATATGTGCCCAAAGTTCCCACCACGCCTTTTAGGGATCAGGTGGTGAACTTGCAAGCGCTGCCCCGGGAGGAGGCAGACCCAGCCATCGCTCTGCTCAGTCCCGTTCACGCTTTGCACACTTACGTGTACCGTACGCGGAGCTTCAGGACCTCAGACCAGCTCTTTGTCTGCTTCGGAGGACAGCAGAAGGGAAAGGCTGTCTCCAAAAAAAGACTTGCCCACTGGTTAGTGGAGGCTATAGACTTAGCTTACCAGGCCCAACGGTTACCATGCCCATTCGGAGTGAGAGCTCACTCTACGAGAAAAGTGGCATCTTCTTGGGCATTGGCGCAGGGCGCCTCGATAGAAGACATCTGTAGAACTGCCAGCTGGGCGACTCCTAACACTTTTGCGAGATTCTATAATCTCCGTGTAGAGCCCGTGTTCTCTCGTGTACTCGCCTCAGTTAGACAGTAACACTGGACCCGCTTTGTGTCGATCATGCTTGCTGCACCGTTCCCTCTCTACGGACCGGATACGTGCGCTTTTTTGCTTCTCAGTTCAGTTCCCCATGGCGAACCCTGGTGGAGTTCCTCCTGCACCCTCGGTGGTCAGGCGTGGCGGAGTGCCAGACGCCAGGTTCAGCACTCGTGTGTATGCCCAAGGTCAGCCCTTGTGCTGGTCTAGGTGCCCGTGTGTAGTGATTCCCCTTCGGGTCATCCCACATATGTATTCTTCCACGGTACGGCTCCCCTCACGGTAAGCCCGTGTCTTTCCCTGGCAGTTGTTCTCTGCCATCTCTGCTGCGTAGTCATCTCACCCCAGGCGGGTTGAGTCTACCACAGGGACTTCCATATGTAGCACTGCCCTGGGCCAGTCCATATTTGTAATTCCACATGATACCTCCTATGTGCGGGATGTGGCTTCCGTAGCGTCCCAACTGGGTACGCTTTCCCAGTGTTATCCAATGTACCACTGTACGGAACAGCAGTGGCGGACACCTCTGCCTAGCCGCTGTCCTATCTTCCGCCCCAGCTGGTGTGGGGGGACTTGCTGGCTTCCGCAGGGCACTGGAAGGGGTCAGCAATAGAGGCGTTTTCCATACGGATCCCAATTAGTCAGTCATGACTGACGTAACGTCGAACGTGACTGACTGAAAGGGAACATCTCGGTTAGTTGTGTAGCCCTCGTTCCCTGAAGGAGGGAACGGAGACGTTACGTCCCGTCGCCACAGTTGCTGTACCACCGCTGTACGGCCGGGGCACGTAGTCTCGGCTCCTCAGCGAAAAACTGATGTGCGTTGGCGAAACACGCACGCCAACTGTCATTGGCTTGTTTAGTTAACACTCGAAGGTGATTGGGCTCTCGGGCGAGATCCCAATTCGTCAGTCACTGACTGAAAAGACACATGACTGCAATGATAGAGCTTGGAATAGCCAGGACAATTGTTAATATAACTCCAACTGGAATCGTCTGAAATATGAAAGTCAGATACACCTAGGATGCCTTGGGGGTGAGTAAAACACAGCCTAATTTTCATTTTTGGGTGAACTAACCCTTTAAATTATGTAATTTTTCACTTTAATACAAGCTATAACATGAAATGTACATCAGAAAATATGTTGAAAAATAAAGTACAACTTACTACCACACATCATTTCTGTGCCTATAAGGTTCAACCAGGGAAATATTTTGAAAATATTTACATGTACTTACATGTATATATTTATATAAAAATTATATTATACCTAACATACGTTAATATATAAACATAACATATTTTTTAATTATATACATGCATGGGTGTGTATTTATATATACATAATAAATATACAAAAAACACATATTTTATGCAAACAAAAAACATTTATTTTGTATGCAATTAATCATGATTAATCATTTGAAATCACTAATATATATATATATATATATATATTACTGTATATAATCTATATAATATATCTATATATATATATAGATATATAATTCATAATTAGAAGGGAAACTGTATTTTAATTGGTGCCTAAAACTTAAAATACTGTTTCTGGGTCAATGCGACTAAGGATGAGTATATTTCATAATAACAAAATAGTAAGCTTTTATATATATATATATAAAAAAAATTATTTTCATTTTTTCTTATGAATAGCTTATTTTACATAAAACTACTATTACGGTTTGTGCTCAAATGTATTATGTTGAAAGATAATTATTATATTGTAAACATTGTTTTAAATTATGTGCTGATATTACCTCATGAACTGTGATTACATTATAAGTTGCCACAGTGTGTTCATAATGTAATAAATGTATCATACAATAACCTATTACATTATGTGAAAAATTGTTATTACATTGAAAAATTATTATTACATTATGAGCTCAAGATTTTATTACGTTTTGAGAAAAATTTTACATTATGAACATTTTATTACAATAATGTAATACTTATTACATTATGAGTTGCTACAGTGTGGCAGGTGCAGGGTCTTTACATGAAAAGCCCCTATTTTTTTAAATGATAATGTTTCACTCTTGTCTGAAGAGCAATTTGTTTGAGAGCATTTAAAGATTTGTTTTTCCCTTTTTGTACCATACTTCAAATGTTCAGACTTTTAAACTTTGGCCCTTTCAATGTGCAAAGTTGATAAATGAATTGTCTTTATTATAATATTTTTCTTAAAATGTTACACTGTATGTTTGTTTTAATTTCTCTAGTCTTCAACTTTGTGTTACATAAAAACAGACCCATTAACTGATACAGCACAATTAAGTCTGGCTTTGTGCTTTATTATGCCTGATTATTACTATGTCATTTCACTGATTATTTGCGTCGTTAATTGTACCATTACCAGTGACCCCCCCCCCCCCCAATCTCTTTTTCTCTACTATGAATGGAAAGGGCACAATTACTTCAGATTACTCTCAGACATTTAATTACAGCCATGGAAATTATTGAGCAAGTATACATTATCAGCAATTATTCAGTTTCTAATTGTATAATTGTTCTGTTTAGAGGTAAAAGTAAAATGTCATTAACTGGGAATTTGATACCATTTAGAAATGGCACTGTTGATGACTGTGAAAAGGATAGCAGTCTCTTTGCAAATGGCAGGACAGATAATGGGGATGGAAGAGAAGGGCCCTTTTCTAATCAGAATTCCATTCACAATGTACAATGCATGTCAAAAAGTAAATTAAAGTGTAAAGAACTAGATGCATATTTCCTGCAAACTGATACTTGCATGTGTTGCATATTTTAGCGTTGTTGATCTAATGCCTTTTACTTGTTTGTCTGGGTTTATCTGTGTCAGTTCTACAGGTGTTTCAGAGCTCTTTTCAACTGTGACAAACCCCAGCGAGGTTCCAGTCTGAAAAGTTCTTCAAAGGTAACTAAACCTGTTCGGCTTGGACGGCGCACAGACAACTTCACTTTTGTGGTTGCTTCATTGGGACCCACAGTGCTGCCCAACCAGGCAAACCCAGCGGAGGACGGCCCTCTATCAACAGATAATGCCAAACCTGCTGTGGTCTCCCTTGTGGCCCATTATAATGGTTGAGAGTTATTCTGCTTCAAAAAATGGTGACACTTGAAGAAACTTTTCACACAAAATGAGGGAAATGCAGTGTGAGATTTGGAGGATTTCACAAGGATATTGCGTATAAGTAGCTACTATAACAAACGGGAAAATGAAAGAATCCCGAGTGAGCCTGATTTTGTGGAGTTTATTTTTATGCTCTACCGTATATATGTGTCTGCTATCCAACAACAGGGTGTTAGATTCTTGCAATAATATGTAGCTAGCCGTTCCTAATTTTCTTTGAAATGTTTTCAGATTCTGCTGGTGTTAAGATGACTATGTTTGTAGACCTGTCCAAAAGGTCTGCTGAGAGAAAAAGACTATTCTCAGTACGGTAAACAACAGCTGTCAAGTGTTTGAAAAACACTATTTTTTTGTAATAGTCCTGATGAGAAAATATTTGTATAAATGTACAACTTGTTCATTTTTGAATGGTATTAAAACAAAAGGGTTTTTCTACATCTATTCATTTTTTTCATTAGAGAAGATGGGTATGTCTTTTTTTTCAGTGGCTTTTAAACCTTGTAAGCACTGTTACTGTATGGCCTGTGAATGTATGTTATAGTTTCTAAGTTTCATGCTTTTTAATAATATATATTATTTGTTTTGTGAACATATAGTTTATACGTATTTGCTAATTCAAGCATTTTTGCTCAGATGTTTTACAATTACATGGTACAAAGTATAGTGATGTTTAAACCAAACAGAGAGAATAATAAAAAGGTAAAGAAAGGACAATATTGTATTGTGTTATGACAGTTAACAATTTAGATTGTGTGTCTGCAAATCAAGACTTGTTATACATAATTGCATTTTAAGGACACAACTTCATTGTAGCAATTACACTGATGTAGGAAAGTAAAATATTGATGTATATTTACATGAAAAATCTGGTCTGTATTATACCATTTATTAATTCTCTATATGATTTCAATGACAAACACTTCTCAATTTTTGCCTTAGAAGTTATTATAATTTGTATTGTTAGTGTGAGGATGGAGATTCATGTGCTCCTGAGGAATTCCAGCTTTATCATTCAATTAACATATCAAATTAGTCACGTTCTCCAAACATATTCCATTTAGAAACATGTACATCTGAATTTACAGTGTTCTAGATGAGCAGAACACAAGTTCAAGGGTCTGTAATGTTTTGAGAGTAAGATGTTTTTAAAAGCTCTTTTAAGCATTTTATTCAGCTTACTTCTGTGTGGGCTTCTATAAATGAAGAATGAACTTAATTAGTTGTGCATGACCTGTGTTTATGTTCATTCACCCATGCAGAAATGCTGTAGTCATATTTGTTTGTATTTGCAAATTTTATGTTTGAATCAGTAATGCAGTAAATATCAGAATAATGCAAAAAGAGAACTCCACAGTTACACCAGTATTTTTGCCTTGCTAATGGCAGTATCTCAATATAAAGGAATGCAGGCAGGCAGGACCTGCAAATCAAGTGCAAATACTGGAAATCATCTACTGTAGCTTCAGACTGTTAAAAACTTTTCATTAAAACTCTACCATACTTGTGCGATTAATAATAATAATGTGAAAGAAACTAATTATATAAAAAATGTTTACATCATTCATTTATACATTTCCAAACATCACATGTCCACAAAATCATATAGAGGATGAAAGCATACTGCTATGACCTTTGTGCGTGCAGTGAATATGATTTAAAATGTATTATTTTACAATATTTATCTTTGTAAAGTGTGAAAATCTCAAGCCAAAGTTGTTACATTTGAGATCTTACACACATTTTGATCAATAAAGGTCTTTTGAAAGCAGTGTGGCCCGTTTCACATAAAGTATGATAATTTATTTTTTTTTGGCCTTCCACGACATAACCTCTGGCTTCTGTCAACAGTCAAAAGTCTCGTAAGTTTCATCCATCCCTTAGATGTGGAGAAGATGATTATGTGATTTGACAGAACGGCAGTGTGTGAAGAAGGTAAACTGTCAGTCAGGCAAAAGTTGTGACAAACTTGTAATTTGCCATGTGATATTTCAGTTTTTCTTTTTTAATAAATCTGCAAAAATGTCAACAATTCTGTGTTTTTCTGTCAATATGGGGTGCTGTGTGTACATTAATGAGGAAAAAAAATTAACTTAAATGATTTAGCAACGGCTGGCTGCAATAAACAAAGAGTGAAAAATTTAAGGGGGTCCTGAATACTTTCCGTACCCACTGTATATACTGTATATATATATATATATATATATAATATAGATCTATTAATCTAGATATATATTATATATATATTTATATATATAAACCATAATAAAAAAACTTTAAACAAGGAACAAACAGTCAGCAGGCAATTTGGGAATTTATGGTTAACCAACTGATGTCATCTCTCTGAAGCCTTATTTTTCATGAAGTTCAGGTCCTGATATTCATGACGGTTCCCGGTTAAGCCTTCAAAGCATTTAATTAAATGTCTTTTTAAGAAGGACAAGACACTTTTGATGTTAGGCAGAATTAGTTGCAGAGAGCTTATCTTGGCACCTTGAAGCAGAAAATTGGTTAAACAAGACAAATACCATCAAAGCTGTTTGTAGTCCATGTGCTCATACCAGCACTACACTCTTAAAAATAAAGGTGCTTCAAAAGGTTCTTCACAGCAATGCCATAGAAGAACCATTTTTGGTTCCACAAAGACCCATTCAGCCAATGGTTCTTTAAAGAACCATCTCTTTCTTACCTTTTTGTAATCTGAAGAACCTTTTTTCACCACAAAGAACCTTTTGTGAAATAGAAAGGTTCTTCAGGTGTTAAAGGTTCTTTATGGAACAAAATTTAGACAAAAAGGTTCTTCTATGGCATCGTGAAGCACCTTTATTTTTAAGAGTGTAGTGAAGTCACAAACACACTATCCCTATAGGGCACATTTAAGAAGCACTTACAAGTCTAGACTAATCAACTCCCAATTCATTACAGCCATTCACAGTCCTTCCCTTATAATGAAGGATTAAACTAATTAACATTTAGTAAAATGATGAGGAGAATGTTGCTTTTTCTCTCTGGGAAGTGCCTGGAAATAAGTCATAAGTATGTTTTTACAGGTTGCATTCACTGCTGGCAAAGATGAAGTACAGTCTGTCTCAGTGATAAATGGGCTCAGTGATAAAAAGCCACAATGAAACACATAGAAGAAATCCTGAGCCATTTTTCCTCCCTCAGTCCCTTCTGTGAATGTTACAGAGTCCTAATAAACTGAGCACTCAAATTGAAAAAGGTAAACCAGTAAAACATAAAAATCTATTTATTTTACATTCCTCTCAGATACAGTGCACTCCACAAATAAGTAAGCTGGAAGTGAAGTATTCATCTACAATTACGAGCACCTATCTATGGGGTATTGTCAAGAGGAAAATGAGAAACAAGAGACCAAAAAATGCAGATGAGCTGAAGGCCACTGTCAAAGAAACCAGGGCTTCCATACCACCTCAGCAGTGCCACAAACTGATCACCTCCATGCCACGCCGAATTGAGGCAGTAATTAAAGCAAAAGGAGCCCCTACCAAGTACTGAGTACATGTACAGTAAATTAAAATACTTTCCAGAAGCCCAACAATTCACAAAAATTTTTGCTATGGTCTTGAAGTATCTCATTGTTGAGATAGTGAAGTTGTGGGTTTTGTTAATGTGAGCCAAAATCATCACAATTAAAGATTTAAAGACTTAAACTACTTCAGTCTGTGGTCATTGAATTTATTTAATACACGAGTTTCTCAATTTGAGTTTAATTATTGAAATAAATTAACTTTTCCATGAAATTCTAGTTTATTGAGATGCACCTGTATATAAACACTTTTGCATTTGCCTTTTTGAGTCTTCAAACTTTTTGAGTTTTCCTCTCATCTTATATGTAAAATCATTTTAAGTTCAGTTTCATTTAGATATGACCGAAATGTATGATACAGTATATGAATTGTAATTTCTGTCGTGACAACTCTCGGATGGATTGGCATGGTAATGAACATGACAATGTTAATGTATTTGGTCTTGGCAGAATAGATCAGCTATGCTGCTGCTGCTGCTGTGGCAGAGCAAGTACCAAGACATGCTACTGCCAATACATTCACAACATGCTGCTGTGAGCATGTAAGAAATACTGTTGGCACATATAACATATATGAAATAACCCCATATAGCATACATGAATCACTTTGTAGCAGATCTATACAGGTGGAGCTGGGGAAGGTGGAGGGTTTCTGAAGTGCGCTGCAACTGCTACCACAAGCATTAGCCAAATATTTGAATGTTGAGCAGCGAGCTCATTGGCTACCAATACAGGAGAGAACCAATCAGCTGTGACGTGATAATGATGTCATTATGTCATACTGAGTTAGCTATATCGGACTGCGCCATCTAGAGTTTCATGCCAGAACTTTGTATTTCTGTCATGACAACTCTTGGAGAGATTGGCATGGCAATATACATGACAATGTTAATGTATTTGGTCTTGGCTGAATAGATTTGCTACGATGCTGCTGCTGCGGCAGAGCAAGTACCGAGAATTGCTACTGCCAATACATCCACAACATGCCGCTGGGAGCATGTAAGAAATGCTGATGCTGCACATATAACATATATGAATAACCCCCCACAAAGCAGGAGACACAGAAATGAACAATACAAGCCACTATGTGCATGTGCTGAGTATAAGGATACAACTGCTGCGTCAGTGCACATGCATATGCCCACACACATGAGATTAACAGAGAGGAATAGAACAAGACAACCCCACAAAGCAGATCTACCGCCAAGACATATGTACTGCTGCTGCTCCGAAGAGCCATGTGAACCGCATGTATAACTATCTATGTGTGTCTGGGCTACCACGCTTAGCACTAGGGATATGACTGATGTAGCGGGGCTAACCACAAAGACGGCTTAACCTAAATCAGATTGTGAACTATGGTAATGTCACCAAGTGTTAACGAGAATATCAAATGCCAATACGATCCCAAGCACCTCCGAGCAAATATAAATTAGTCTTTTGATAACTGTCATTAATGTAACAATATTAATGACTGCTGGCAAAATCACTATGGACCCCTCACATCCAGCACACTCCCTCTTTGAACTGTTGCCATCTGGTCGACGCTACTGAGCACTGAGCACCAGAACGGCCAGACACAGGAACAGTTTCTTCCCTCCGGCAATCCATCTCATGAACACTTGAAAATAACCGTGGAACACACACTATTTATACACTCAAACACTTATTTATCCAGCTCTCATACTCAGTCTACACCTACAATTTGCACATAATATACAGTACCTGTACATACATCTGTCTATTGTTATATACATGTACATACAATTGTCGATTTGTATATTTTTATTCCTTATTTACTTGTTCTATTTTTTATTTTTATTTTTTTATTATCTGTTTTTTGTTCTGTCACTGTCATTCTGTTACACTGTGGAAGCTTCTGTCACGAAAATAAATTCCTCGTATGTGTAAACATACCTGGCAATAAAGCTCATTCTGATTCTGATTCTGATATTCTCTAATTGTATAGAGCCGTTAGGATTGACAAAAGCAAGTGCTTTTGATGGGAGCTGAAATTGACCGCACACTCAGCACAGCTAATGAAACATCAACCTTAGATTTAAAAAAAAAAAAGTGACATTGAGATTACGCCAATGAATATAGCGAACCCCAGGTGAAATGCATACACGGGAATGCTTATTTCATTTAACCTGTTTTAATGTACTATCGACATGTCGTCAGGGTGATTACATGCTCTGCTACCTAAAAAAACTATGCGCAAGTGCACCTATAGGTCAAAAGCTGCTTTAAACGCAAAGGATGGTCACACTAAATGTTGATTTAATTTAGTTAATAGAAGTTAATTGATAAAGAAAATCTATTTATGACATTATTTTTTGGCAGCATCCTCATTTTACAGCATTTTTACACAAGTGCCTAAAACTTTTAAAAGTACTGTAGCTTCGCAGGTAGGTTTCTTGAAGCATTTTGGAGACGTTGCAACAGTTCTTCTGGATTTAGTCTGTCTCAGTTTGTTCTGTTTCTTCATATCATTCCAGACAGACTTAATTATGATAAGATCATGGGCCTCATTTATAAAGCAAACGTTCACACAGATTTGTTCTTAGAGTGTGCGTACACTCAAATCCACACCAACGCTCATATTTGTAAAAACTGCCTTTGATGTAGAAATGTGCTTAGCGTCACGTCAAGGTCTGAGCAGATGTAAAAACTTTTTCTTGTCAGAGTAGTTCAGGTTTTTGAAAATATAAGCTGTTCTCGCAACTCGCTGTTCTACATGAAAGAATTTGGACGATGACTGGTGATCTTTTATATGTTAATAACATTACTTAGGAGTTGTTTACAAGGCAGAGAGCTGAAATCATTCAGTTGAGCGCAAGTTCATTTGCGATTCATAGATTTCACATCTGAAAGAGAGGCTTACGTGCATTGTTTTGTCGGTGTTTGATGAGACTGGCCAGGCTCGTGATACCGCTGGCAGCGGTCCCGCTGTTGCCGAAGCACAGCGTAGACTGTTGTCATGGGGAACGCAAGTCGATTTAGCCTGCCCCGTGGTTTTTAACCCTGGAGAGAGAGCCAGACGCTTCATCTGTCTTCGCCTGAGGAGGTTGACATGATGAACGTCGACACAGAGCAGACTGACCACAGTCCCTCGCAAATGAGGAGCTAGTAGAGGTTGTGACTCGTGCTGTAGCCATGCTTAACATCGTCTGGCCAGCCGAGAAGCAGGACATTCGTCCGGAAAGTAAACTCGGCGAACGTCTTCTGCGAGTCCGATCACAACCTTCATGTTGGGACCTTCCATTCTCCCCCGATCTCCAAACAGGTGGGCGCTGTTTTTTTCCCCCCCCCCCCCCCCCCCCCCCCCCCCCCCCCCCCCCCCCCCCCCCCCCCCCCCCCCCCCCCCCCCCCCCCCCCCCCCCCCCCCCCTTTTTTTCCTTCCTCCCCCCCCCCCCCCCGCCCCCCCCCCTCCCCCCCCCCCCCCCCCCCTTTCCCCCCCCACCCTTGGGACAAGCCATACTCTTTAGCCCCACCGTTACAAATTATTCTAACATCATTGGGTTGAATAAGAAGGGATATGGGGCGATGCCAGCGGTGGAGCAGACACTCGCGAGCTATCTCTCCCTATCTCTCCCTATCTCTCAAGGCTTCAGCATTGTTCCTGAAGGCCCCGAAGCTTCCCACCAGGCCAGTAAGACTGACAACCAGCCTAGTTGGGACAGATTTGTCCCTCCGGGCCACCAAGAAAACGACCAGAGCCATCGGCCGTTCCATGGCAGCTCTGGTGGCCACGGAGCAACATCTGTGGTCTCTCCGAACTACAAGACAAGGACAGATTCTTCCTGCTGGATTCTTTCTGGCCTCTTTGGTGGTGCAGTCAATACTGTCGTCAAGAGGTTTCAGGAGGCGAAGAAGCAGGCGGCGGCATTCCAGTGCTTCCTCCCTCGATGTCAGGTCCTCGGGGCTGCTGAGCGGGAGTAGCCCCAGCCATTGAGCTCCTCATACCACCAAGCCCAAAAGCAAAGCGGTCAAGGTCGTACGGCGAGAAGGCAGATTTGCAGACCTTTATTCTCGCCAAGAAGTCCTCGGCCAAGCGGTCCTGACAACCCCGTCAGGACCCTGAGGGCAGCCCCCCCCCTGGGGAGGAGAGGTACACACCTCAGTATACAGTGCCCAATCCTCCTCAGTGCCCTCAGGGGGCCACTCTGACACCCCTGCCACCCCTGTTGCTTCAGGGCTCAGTGGGCCCCAACGAGCGTTTTTCCCAACTGCCACCCAGCATCGGTACAGCATGGGATTGCTCAGCCCCTTATGAGTAAGGAGGCCATAGAATGTGTTCCCCCTCTCTCTCTCTCTCTCAATATGAGAGTCAGTATGAGAGTCAACATCATACAATATGATGTTGTATTAGATGCCATCAGAGAAGATATTAACATCTTATCAGAGACAGCTTCAGCCCATTGCAATGAATATAAAGATGAGTGATTGTTATTCAAATTCCTAGCCATTTACGTCTGTCCACATAACTTGGTCTAAAATTAAAGCAAAACGTAAACATTGCTTGCCTGCTTTACATAACTGATGTTTCTGTAGCTCAAATGGTGGAGTTTGGTTCTAGCAGAAACACTGAGGTAATGGGGTAAATTCCCTGGGAACACACAAACTGATTAAACCTTGAATGTATAGTAAATTGCTTGGGATAAAAGCATCTAGATAAATGCAGACTGTTGATGTTATTTACTACATAGCAAACAACACAATTTACAGCAGAATAAAATAAAATATAAACAAATATAAAACATTATCTGTAACAGTTCTATTCATCACAGCACAAGCTGGCATATGCTATTTTTACTTCACAGACTAAAGTTCCTGTTGACCTGAAGGAAATATTCCCTATACTGTAATACACAGTATCTCTAGGGAGCTCCTCTCAACAGGGTGAAAATTTCTTAAAAGAGTTCTAGTTGCTATTTGCAGATGACCTTATTGGTCTGAGGTATAAAGCTGACCTGATACTGTCCACTTGGCCTGGTTTTTGATGGGCTGTTTGGCAGAAAGTTCATAATTTAAGTATGTCACTCTCTATAACTTATTTTCCATATTCTCCAAGTCTTTGAGTTTCTCGCATTTTACATTACACATACACCATAATAACGTGAATAATGTGAACCATGATGCATTCACTTTTAAAGCATACAAGTGTTACAGGGCACATACTGCTATTCTCCTAGTGTCTTCTTCCATCAGGGAGTCATGATCATTTTCATAGGCATAGTTCAGACACTGGCTCTGACTGAATATTTCAGTTCCAGTCAACATCTGGAAGGGATTTCCACACACATGGGCACACTATTATGATAAACTATTCACTATTATACCCAGCCAGGTGTCTCAGGGTGAGGTAGTACTTTACATCCCCCATGATTATCCTGACCTTCATGTCATTTTTTCAATATATTATAATACTTGTGTCAGAAACGAGACCGGGATCCAACTGCAGGTGAAAACAAATTCAAAGTTTATTGAACTGGGATAACAGAAAGTCAATAATTCAGCCGGATGGCAAAACCCCAGCAAAAAGTCAGTTCAGGTCAGCGCGGAGGTTAGACCAGCTGCGGTCGAGCCCGCGGGGAGGGGAGGCGGCGAACCGGCAATAGAATGCCGTTGATGAATCCCAGGGGTGGTAACAAGCGTGGGCAGAGAGGAATAGGAGGGAACTGCCGAGGAGAGACAGGCCTGTGAGTAGCGAGAGCCAAGGCTGGGAGCCGACCAATGTTCTAGGGAGGCAGGAGGGTAGAAAGGGGAGGGTGACAAAAACAGGAACGCCAGACCGACTAGACTAGAAAAAATAAATAAAAAACTGATTCAGACAAACACAGCATGGACAGAGATGATCTAAGCTGCTGCACAACATATTATGGACTAACATAAGATAGCATCCAAGAGGGCCAGATAAAGGGAAGAATAATGAGGACAAAACGAGGTGCAGGTGAGAAGGGAGAATTAGATAACAGGGATAACGAGAGGGGCGGGGTGAACACCAGGATGACAACAGAGAACATGCCAAGCCGTGCTCCATGATAACAAAGCCCAAGAAGACCCCACCGAAATCATGACAGTACCCCCCCCCCCCCCCCCCCCCCCAGGAACGACACCCGACTCAAAGGGGGGGTTTTTCCTTGTGTCCGGCTGAAGTCCTCGATCACCGACTGATCAGAATATCCCGAGCCGGAACCCAAGTCCTCTCCTCCGGACCGTAACCCTCCCAGTCCACCAGCTATGGAAACCCCTGCCACGACGACGAACATCTAGTAATCTCCTAACAGAATAGACAGGAGAGCCATCCACTAGACGAGGGGGAGGGGGGGGCAGGGGATGAAATGTTGGCATTACGGCGAGACCTGAACACAGGCTTGACCCTGGATACATGAAAAACAGGGTGCACCCGACCAAGAGAGGGAGGCAACTTGAGCCGTACCGCTACCGGATTGAGGACCTTGGTGATCTGGTATGGGCCAATGAACCTAGGCGCTAACTTGCGAGAGACAGCCTTGAGAGGCAGGTCCTTGGTAGACAGCCATACCTTCTGATCACAGACATAACGGGGCGCTGGAATCCGGTGACGATCAGCCGCTGCTTTGGTCCGTCTGGAGGCCTGGACCAAGGCCTTCCTAGCCTTCCTCCAGACACTACGACATATCCGGACAAAGGCTAGGGCAGACGGTACAGCCGCATCGGTTTCCTGAGAGAGAAACAAGGGAGGTAGATAGCGAACAGAACATTCAAAAGGTGACATACCTCTGGATGCTACTGGGAGAGTATTATGGAAATACTCAATCCACCTGAGCTGTTGGCTCCAAGAGGCAGGATTGCGAGACGCCAGGCAGCGGAGAGCTCTCTCGAGATCCTGATTGGCTCGTTCACACTGTCCGTTGGTCTGGGGGTGAAAACCGGACGACAGACTCGTAGAGGCCCCGATCTGTCGACCAAACTCCTGCTAAAAATGGGAGACAAACTGGGGACCCCTATCAGAGACCACGTCAACCGGAAGACCATGGATCCGGAAGACGTGGTCAATTACCAGTTGGGCTGTCTCCTTGGCAGAGGGGAGTTTGGGTAGGGGCACGAAATGAACCGCCTTAGAGAAGCGATCCACCACCGTGAGAATAACGGTGTAGCCTCTTGAAGGGGGTAAGCCAGAAACAAAATCTAAGGCTGTGTGACCAGGGATGAGAGGGAATGGGCAGCGGTTGGAGCAGACCAACGGAGGGACGGTTAGAGACCTTGTTCTGGGCACAGACAGAGCAAGCCAATACAAACTGCCTGGCGTCCTGGGCCATAGAGGACCACCAAAATTGCTGGCGGATGGCAGCCAGCGATCTCCTGACTCCTGGATGGCAGTCAACCCTAGATTCATACCCCCACTGAAGGACCTCAGGGCGCAACACAGCCGGCACGAACAACCTACCCGCCGGACACTCAGCTGGCACCCTTCGTCCGGCCTCCTCCACCTTCCGCTCAACCTCCCAGAAGAGGGCCCCCACCACCACACCTTCAGGGAGTATGGCACTGGCTAGGGTCTCCTCTACCGGGTGTTGGCGGGATAGCATGTCGGGCTTAACGTTTTTGGCCCCGGGCCGGTACGAAAGGGTGAAGTTAAAACGGTCAAAGAAGAGCGCCCAGCGAGCCTGGCATGAGCTCAGCCTCTTGGCCGAACGGATATATTCTAAGTTCTTATGATCCGTCCAGACCAAGAAGGGCTGTGCTGACCCCTCCAACCAGTGACGCCACTCACCCAAGGCCAACCTAACCGCCAGCAGCTCCCGGTTACCAAAAAAAAAAAACCCATCCGATGTCGAATTACATTCCCGGGTGAGGCGTGGGTAAAATATGCACAGGGTGCACCTTCCCAAACCTCGGTAATCGATACAAGGACGCAGAGAGCCATCCTTCTTAGCGGAGAAGAACCCAGCACCAGCAGGGGAGGACGAGTGGCGAATGAGACCGGCTTTGACGGATTCCTGAATGTATTTGTCCATAGCCTCTCGTTCTGGACCTGACAGGGAAAAGAGACGACCCCGGGGCGGAGAAGTGCCTGGAAGGAGATCGATGGCACCATCGAACGGCCGGTGGGGGGGAAGCGAGGTGGCCCGGGACTTGCTGAAAACCAGCCGTAGATCATGGTACTCCCCCGGGACCCCAGTGATATCAGCTGCCTCAACCAGGAGACACAGACACAGGAGGAGAGACTGCACCTAGGCAACACTCATTACAAGACTGACTCCAAGACACAATCTGGCTGCGGGACCAATCCACATGAGGGTTGTGCTGAGCCAACCAGGGGTGCCCCAGAACAAGACTAGCATATGGGGACTCCAGGCGGAACAGCACAACAGACTCACGGTGAATGCCCCACACAACAAGACTCACATGAGGGGTGGTGTGGGTGATAGTGACTACAGACTGGCCAGAGAGGCCCCAGACCCTGACAGGGGAGGAGAGGGGGATGGCAGGGATGCCCCAGCTCTTGGCCGTGCTACAGTCCAGAAAGCTGGCCTCGGCACCGGAATCAACCAGAGCTTTGCAGGAGTGGACCGAGTCTTGGTACGTGACGGTAGCAGAGGGTTGGGTGCGTGACTGAGGGGAGATTAAAGGAGAAATGCCCACCAGGACTCCCCGTCTGACTAGTGGGCCTTGGCTTTTACCGGACACAACCGAGCAAAGTGGCCCGACCTCCCACAGTAGAGGCATAGACCCTAGACCAGCCTCTGTTTTCTTTCTTGAGCCGACAATCGAAGCCGCCCCAACTGCATGGGCTCAGGTTCACCCAGAGAGGAAAGAGGTGGTGAGTGGCTCCTCAAAGGCTGGGGTTCCTCCAGCCCCCAGGACGAGCAGGGAGCCAAGCGTCGCTGACGCAAGCGAAGGCGGCTCTCAACTCGAGTAGCCAGATTGATAAAGCCCTCCAGGTCTTGGGGTAGATCGTGGGCAGCAATCTCATTCTGGATCTCGAAGTTCAACCCCTCCCTAAACATAGCTCGCAGCGCCCCCTCATTCCAATCGCAGGAAGCTGCTAGAGTCTTAAATTGAATGGCATATTCAGTCACGGAACGGCTTCCTTGACGGAGCCGCACTAGTGTGGATGCTGCCTCATCTCCCCTAACAGAGCAATCAAACAGCCTTGTCATCTCACCGCGAAACTCCTCAAAATCCGTGCAAAAGTGGGCTCTAGCGTCCCAAACGGCAGTCCCCCATTCGCGAGCCTTTCCCGTCAGCAGTGTAATGACATAGGCAACCTTTAACCATTCTGTAGCATATCGGCGTGGTTGCAGTGCGAACACCAGAGAACACTGAGATAGGAATGCCCGACATGAATTCGGATCTCCATCATACAAGGACGGTTTGTTGGCATGCGGCTCGGGCTCGCAGTGAGAAAGAGACAGGGGGACCGCTGAAGCGGAGGATGACAGAACGTCTAGTTGGAGTTCGCAGAAGTGGCCGCTTAATTCCGCCACTTGGGCATTGAGGGTAGCAACCTCCTGAGTGGTGGATGAGAGCTGGCTAGCTTGGTGACCGAGGAGAGCTCCTTGATGAGCTATGGCCGATCTGACAAACTCCTCACCCACTGGATCCATCTTGGTCAGTCCATACTGTCAGAAACGAGACCGGGATCCAACTGCAGGTGAAAACAAATTCCAAGTTTATTGAACTGGGATAACAGAAAGTCAATAATTCAGCCGGATGGCAAAACCCCAGCAAAAAGTCAGGTCAGCGCGGAGGTTAGACCAGCTGCGGTCGAGCCCGCGGGGAGAGGAGGTGGCGAACCGGCAATAGAATGCCGCTGATGAATCCCAGGGGTGGTAACGAGCGTGGGCAGAGAGGAATAGGAGGAGAGAGAACTGCCGAGGAGAGACAGGCCTGTGAGTAGCGAGAGCCACGGAAGTGGGCCGACCAGAGCTCTAGGGAGGCAGGAGGGTAGAAAGGGGGAGGTGACAAAAACAGGAACGCCAGACCGACTAGACTAGAAAAAATAAATAAAAAACTGATTCAGACAAACACAGCATGGACAGAGACGATCTAAGCTGCTGCACAACATATTACGGACTAACACAAGATAGCATCCAAGAGGGCCAGATAAAGGGAAGAATAATGAGGACAAAACGAGGTGCAGGTGAGAAGGGAGAGTTAGCTAACAGGGATAACGAGAGGGGCGGGGTGAACACCAGGATGACAACAGAGCACATGGCAAGCCGTCAAAACAAAAGGCCATGTGCTCCATGATAACAAAGCCCAAGAAGACCCCACCGAAATCATGACAACTTGCACTGGTGATGTATCAACAGTGTTGAGCAAGTTACTCTGAAAATGTAATCAAATTAATGATTACTGATTACTCCATTTAAAAGTAATCACGTTATTGTTCTGATTACTTTATTTCAAAAGTAATTAGTAATTAGTTACATTACTAGTTACGTTACTTTTTTCTCCATTAAATTTATGAAATTCCAGCACGCTCCTGATAAATATTTGTTATTAATGCATCAACATTCACAGAACACTGTTATTTTTATCTAAAGCAAGCGGCTGCTGCGTGCATGGTTTTGCATGGCAGAATGCCAGGAAAGAGCGCTGCATTATCTCTAAAAGACATCTCAGTTCATCGCAATCTCACAAATCTCTGTTATAACACTATAAATGTATGCATAATGAATCTTTCATAATGTCTACAATTCGTGTGTTACAATGAGAGGATTCATGAGCACGCAAATTTCAGTACTGCATTGCTCAACGCTACAAAAACGTGTTATAGCCTAAATAGAAACTCTGCATACGCTTGCCCCTGTTAATCGTTTTTTATTTTATATTAGTTCTTGTTGCTTTTGTGCAATAGATGAATAACAATTTATTTGTTTTAGATATTTTATGTTTAGATATTTCTATTTTGCGGGAGTCCCGCGAATAATTTTATTCTCCCGCATCCCGTACATACAGTGTCTACCCGCGCCGCACTCTGTTGCGTCGGGTCTCGAGGGAGCAGGTCTCTAATCCACTGGCACTTGACTCGAGAGTGCATGTGCTACATCCTTATTACAATCTCTAGATTATAAAACACTGCATTCTGTCAGCAATGTAACGCGGCAGTAACGTATAGAGACGTCAGCTTGTAACTATACTCTAATTACTATTTTGAAAATTATAACGCATTAAATTACTCCGTTACTAAATAAGTAATAATATTACAGTAATGCGTTACTAAGTAGTCAAGTCAAGTCAAGTCACCTTTATTTATATAGCGCTTTTAACAATACAGATTGTGTCAAAGCAACTGAACAGCATTAATTAGGAAAATAGTGTGTCAATAATGCAAAATGACAATAGTAAACACTCATTTTTCAGTTAAAGACAGTTCATCATTTAATTCAGTGATGTCAACATCCAGCTCAGTTTAAATAGTATCTTTGCAATCATGTCAATGATATCGCCGGAAATGAAGTGTCCCCAACTAAGCAAGCCAGAGGCGACAGCGGCAAGGAACCAAAACTCCGTCGGTGACAGAATGGAGAAAAACCTTGGGAGAAACCAGGCTCAGTCGGGGGGCCAGTTCTCCTCTGACCAGACGAACCAGCAGTACAGAAAAATCAATTTAAGATGTAATAAAACAGACGATGAACAATATTAACAGCAATTATTATATGATGCAATCAAACTTATAACAAAATGTGGTAGTTCTGTATGTAATGCGTTACTGCCCAACACTGTGTATCAACAAAGCATTTATTTACATGTAGGCCTATCTAATGTACTTGTCCTTAATTCCTTTGTCTATGAAAATACTCATCAAATTGAAATAATTAATAAAAACCTTCACTGCTATATAAAACTTGTTTCTTGCGAATAAATATGATACAATAAATACATTGAATAGAACACAGTCTTAGGTTAATGCATCAGGTCCTTTACATACTTTGCTCAATGACATAAAAAAAAAGAATGCATTTCAACTTTTGAAAACATATTTATGGTTTGTGTTGCATAGTCAGGTTGGTTGGCCTGTGCCATATATACAGTGGGGCAAAAAGTATTTAGTCAACCACCAATTGTGCAAGTTCTCTCACTTAAAAAGATGAGAGGCCTGTAATTTTCATCATAGGTTTACCTCAATTATGAGAGACAAAATGAGAAGAAAAAACATTCAGAAAATCACATTGTAGGATTTTTAAATAATTAATTGGTAAATTCCTCGGTAAAATAAGTATTTGGTCACCTACAAACAAGCAAGATTTCTGGCTCTCACAGACCTGTAACTTCTTCTTTAAGAGGCTCCTCTGTCCTCCACTGGTTACCTGTTTTAATGGCATCTGTTTGAACTTGTTATAAGTATAAAAGACACCTGTCCACAACAACCTGTTCAAACAGTCACACTCCAAACTCCATGGCCAAGACCAAAGAGCTGTCACTCTTTGGAAACCAGAAACAAAATTGTAGACCTCCACCAGGCTGGGAAGACTGAATCTGCAAAAGGTAAGCAGCTTGGTGTGAATAAATCAACTGTGGGAGCAATTATTAGAAAATGGAAGACATACAAGACCACTGATAATCTCCTTCAATCTGGGGCTCCACGCAAGATCTCACCCCGTGGGGTCAAAAGGATCACAAGAACTGTGAGCAAAAATCCCAGAACCACACGGGGGGACCTAGTGAATGACCTGCAGAGAGCTGGGACCAAAGTAAAAAAGGCTACCATCAGTAACACACTGCGCCGCCAGTGACTCAAATCCTGCAGTGCCAGACGTTTCCCCCTGCTTAAGCCAGTACATGTCCCGTCTGAAGTTTGCTAGAGAGCATTGGATGATCCAGAAGAGGATTGGGAGAATGTCCTATGGTCAGATGAAACCAAAATAGAACTTTTTGGTAAAAACTCAACTTGTCGTGTTTGGAGGAGAAAGAATGCTGAGTTGCATCCAAAGAACACCATACCTACTGTGAAGCATGGGGGTGGAAACATCATGCATTGGGACTGTTTTTCTGCAAAGGGACCAGAACAACTGATCCGTGTAAACGAAAGAATGAATTGGGCCATGTATCGTGAGATTTTGAGTGAAAACCTCTTTCCATCAGCAAGGGCATTGAAGATGTGGCTGGGTCTTTCAGCATGACAGTGATTCCAAACACACCGCCCGGGCAACGAAGAGTGGCTTCGTAAGAAGCATTTCAAGGTCCTGGAGTGGCCTAGCCAGTCTCCAGATCTCAACCCCATAGAAAATCTTTGGAGGGAGTTGAAAATCCATGTTGCCCAGCGACAGCCCCAAAACATTACTGCTCTAGAGGAGATCTGCATGGAGGAATGGGCCAAAATACCAGCAACAGTGTGTGAAAACCTTGTGAATACTTACAGAAAACGTTTGACCTCTGTCATTACTAACAAATGGTATATAACAAAGTATTGAGATGAATTTTTGTTATTGACCAAATACTTATTTTCCCACCATAATTTGCAAATAAATTCTTTAAAATCCTACAATGTGATTTTCCTGGATTTTTTTCTCATTTTGTCTCTCCTAGTTGAGGTATACCTATGATGAAAATTACAGGCCTCTCTCATCTTTTTAAGTGGGAGAACTTGCACAATTGGTGGCTGACTAAATACTTTTTTTCCCCACTGTATATATATAAAAAAAATTTTTTTTCTAAAATATTTTCACCTTGAGATTTCTTAACAATATGCGCACAGCAAAGTTTCCTCCTACTGGAAAAGAACTGGCTGTGTTCCCATCTACTTTCTTTAACATTTTGCCAAACCAGGAATTACTCCTCTACTATCTCTTTTTCCATCTCTCTCCTACACACACACACACACACACCCCACACAACACACACACACACTTTCTAATCAGACCGCAACTCTTATTAAATCAGTATGTCTCTATACGCGTCTACAACACCTCTGATAGTCTACTTTTTTTTTCAATTGCTTACACACAAAATCTTTACTTGTCACACAATTTCTGAAACCTGACACTCAAACACCAGAACCACACACCAAATCTGCAAAACCATACACTAATTATTGGCCTTTGACTCAGTTTTCAATTTTATAAAACACTTTTTACAAAACACAACACACAATTCTCTATGTAACACAAACATCTAACAGGTTCATCAGCTGGGGAAAAAAATTGTTCTGAAAGTGATTCCTAAGATATCGTTTCTTGGTGCCTTTATCGTTATAGCTGTGGTGTGGACTTTGTGCTATTCTTTAATATTGACAACGATTTTTTTAGAACTATATCTTTATCGTTATCTTTATAGTTATCGTCCTTGGTGTGAATGGGCCTTAAATCCATTGGTCAAATTATATGTATGTCATAGAAAAAATAACTGTAATCTGATTATAAGTGTTTTATAATGTAATATAATATAAAGTACCAATATAATCCAAATTAGTCTTCACAGCTTCCCCTCCTTGACCATCTCTCCATAAGTCCTCTTTTCCTCTTTAGTGTCCCAGTATTACTCACTGCTAGGATAATGTAGTAAATGGGATAGCAAGAGAACTGGAATGCATGCATCAGCTTCAGATCATGATGGGGCCCTTGATCGCCCAGAAAACAGATGGTGCACCTCACCTCCTTTGCCCCATTAATCATCTCACCTTTGACATTTACTCCAAATTGCAGTGGTGGGATCAACGGTTGATTCTTGCCCCACTCCCCCACTTTTATCGGCTGCTCCCCCGTTGAGAAAACATCGCTCACGCTTTTAGATAGGGCTGCCAAGGGTTCGGATCCCTCTCCATTCCCATCACTTCCATCATGAGCTCCTCTGTGTCCACAATTAATGATAATGCTTTTACTCCTGACCTGAGCAATGTGAACCTGGTGGCATGTTAAGGGCAAATTATGTTTTACACCACAGTCATTTATTAGTCCTGAGCTCACCCTGACTCTCAGAAAGAATTAGAAGGACATATAAAATGGCTGTTGTATAAACAAGGAAATGGCTTTTCTGGACAGATAGAAAAATATGTAGTGTTTTCACCAGAATTATGTGATAAAAATAATAAAAAATATATTTTCTATATTTTCTTTTTCTAGAACCTTTTCTTAATATTCTAACATTTTTTGATGCTGTCAGAAATATATTAATCAACCTTTTTTATTTAATTGACTTACGTTAAATAACAATAATAACATCTAACATTCCTTTAGAAAAGAATGATGCAATTCAACACGGCACCAACACAACACAAGAACAAAATTATGCTTGATCATGAAATGTCTTCATGACACTTTCAACGCAATGAACACTAAATTTACAAATAAAATTGAGGAGGCAAGCCTTATAGTTTAATTGCACTTCTGTACACTATTAGCTGTTGTTTAGAACTAGGCTATTAGAACAATTTAATTTAGCCTAATGGTTAACCTGAGCAACGATTGCAGGTACAATCCAAAAACAGGGAAAACTAAGACAATTTCCTCTTTATCCATTTAGAAGTCAATGAAGTCCTTACTGCAAAAGGCCTGAACATGCCATAAACCCATGCTGGTCAGTTTAAGAAGTTATACAGCACACTGAATTGTCGTCAAGAAAATCCATACATATTTGATTGTGCCAATATTAGATGAGACCTCATAAAATGGTTTTGAGAAAAGGGAAATGGCAGCAATTTCAAAGATGATTCAAAACAGCTACTGTCAAATTGATACTTTAAAGGGGTCATATGATGCTTTTTTAAAGATCATTATTTTGTATATTTGGTGTAATGAAATATGTTTATGCAGTTTAAAGTTCAAAAAACACATTCTTTTTCAAATATTGTACATTATTGTAGGTCCTTTATGCCCCGCCTCTCTCAAAGCTTCGTTTTCAACTAAGCCCCCTCCTTCCGACAAGCGCAGTCTGCTCTGATTGGCCAGCGGACCCAGTGCATTGTGATTGGCCAAACTGTAAATTTGGAAATGTAACGCCCCTTACCATAAAATCGCAAGCTTCAGCTTTCAAAATAAATGTAAAGACAGAACCCCTAAGCGGAACAGAGTCTCGTGACAGACACAGTGATGATGCTGGTATGTGTGCAGTACACAAGCCGCGGTTAAGACAGCTGACTCCACTGTGAATTTGACTCCCCCTCTCCTCTCTCTCTCATCCCAACTCCTCCCTCTCGTCTCTCTCTCTCTCGCTCTCTATCTCGCTCTCTCTCGCTCTCTCGCGCTCTCTCTCTCGCGCACACACACACGATGCGCAAAACTCTACATTTGAACAGTCAATAGCAAATACTTAAACTAATAACAAAACATAGTTATAGTGGCTGATTCAGAAGCGCCAGATTAACCTAGCAAAGTCAGAATTACCTCCTCATGAACATACCTTCATGAAACGGTCGTCCATACATCTTGCTTTTCTGTTTTAGTAAGATTAACGATTCCGAAGATGCATCTACTTTCAGAAGGCCAAAGAAAGTGCTTTTGCTTTCACCTAGAAACCCACAGCGTCTCCCTGACATGACTGCTTCAACACTAACTGCGGTTACTGAACCACGCTTCTTTCTTTGCATGAACATTTAGGCCGCATTATGCTAATATTTCCACATAGTGAGGTATATATTTTGGGGCGTGTTAGAACGAGCCGTTTTAGGGGGGTGTGGGTGACTCTTAACTTTTATAAAGTATAAAATATCTCTTTGGATTTGAGACTTAGTCTTTTGCAACTTCAGGGATCTTATCTATGCACAATCAGCTTGTAACCCTCCAAAGAGAAAGGAAATCTTGAAATCGCATCATATGACCCCTTTAAGTAAATCGAGATATAAACATGCGTGACCATTTCTACAGTATATCACTTTTATGACATTTTTTGGTAACACTTTATTTCGATAGTCCACTTTAGACATTCTATTAACAGTAAGTAACTTTGTAACTACATGTCAACTTGCAGTTAGTAGAGTATCAGTAGACTATCTGCTTGATATCTTCTAATACTTTCTTTGTCAACTTATTCTACTAACCCTAAACCTACCCTAACAGTCTACTCTGAGAGTTAGTAGACATGTAGTTGCAAATTAATGAGAATTAGTTGACATGTAGTTACAAAGTTACTAATAGTTAATAGAATGTCTAAAGTGGACTATCGAAATAAAGTGTAACCCATTTTTTTTTTTGCATTTTTACAATGGCTAAATGTAGTGGTCATTGTATGGTAAGGCATGTTCAGCTGTGTTCATTACAGCATAATGAGATGTAATGTATTGTGCAATTTTGACATGATATGAAGCACTGAACCTTGTACATATTAATTAATTCTGATACTGATATATTCAAAATGCGGCTAAAGGTTAGAGAAATTCAATTTACATTGAATATTGAGAGACAGCTTACAAATGATTTTTAAGGGAAGGGCAGAAGATTTGATTACAGCATGAAAGCAGTAATTTATTGGTCACAAGTAACGCATAGAAGTGTAAAGTTTTTATATACTACCATTCAAAACTTTGAGATCACTATGGTTTTATTTTTTTTGCTTTTTTTTAAATAATAAGTTAATAGTATTACCCAGCAAGTTACATTAAATGTGATTATCATCCAGTGCCACAGTAGGCTATATGTAAAAGAATCAAGGTATTTTGTGTAGTCTGTTTGCTGTGAGCCTTATAAAACAGAAAAGGATACATACCTGCAAGTGTTTCCCATTATTCCAATTTTTGCAGATCCTATTTTGAAAACAAGAGAGAAATTGGATCATTTAAAAAGCTTGAAAAATGAGAATAAGTGAGAGCATCAGAGGCTTAAATGAAAGTTGTCAATGTCTGTGCTAGATGCTCTCACAGAGGACGGACATGGTTTTTACCTGGGAAAAGGTGCATGATAAATCAAATAAATGCTGAACATCATGTCCTTTTTCATCACTCCAGGTCTGTAAGACATTTCTAGAATGTACACCTTAAGAACAGTAGAAACACTTCTCAAGGTAGCATTTGTAATTGACAGTGACGTTAAAAAAAGACAAAGGGTTTACCTGATTTTGCTTAAAGACACTCATGATATTCTCAATCATAAATTCATACATATTTGTGCTTTTTGAATGTTATAAAATGAATGAATTAAAGCAACAACAATACCTGAAGTCCATTCCACAATGACTTCCTAACTCACAACATCGGAGACAGCTTGTGATTTAACTAATGTCTAGACTAAAATATAAGGACAAATTTATTCTACTAATTGAGGAGGAATAAATGACTGTTTTATTGCATCATTTGACATTATCATTTGCTGCTGAGACTGAAACAGATGTGTTTCATAACTGAGACTGAAACAAGAGGTGTCAATCAAGCTTATTTTGATTTTACTCATAGGTCTGAATGGCATTTAATTTAGGTTGCTCAATTCTTCAGTGACCTTTTAAAATTAATAACTTTAATGCCATTTCAATAATATGTATAATGCCTCAGGGGGAAGATTTATTAAGAGTAATGGTAAAGGTAATATCTGGAATCATCTTTAGAAGTTATGATTTCATGTTTAATATGGCAAGTCAGCGGACTGTCTGATATATCCAGGGGAAGGAAAGAGAGACAACCAGTCTTAAAAACATCCTTCAACTTCTCATCCGTATTCTGCCATCTGATAAAGCTGATCACTTGGAGTAGAGCTAGATGAAAAGGCTAAAAGGAGTAATGAGGACCTCTAAAAAATTAAAGCATAACAGATTTAAAGAACAAAACCACTGATGTGTGTGAAAGTAAAGAAAACATGGAAATGTAGGTGAAGATAGGGGGCAAGAAGAAGAAATAAATGCGGAAAGTCGGAATGAGAATAAAGCAATGAACTGCAAAGCTGTGCACACAACAAAGCACTGGTGTCAAGAGAAGGTAAGCATCCTTTACGTCCTCTATCTGAAGAAGCGTTCACTAATTTTTCATTCCTGGGAAATATGGACTGATGAAAAGGGGATGAAACCTTTCTTTCTGCTATTATAAGTCTTCTATAGCATGAGGGACAGCTTAGGATTCATTAGGCTGAGGCATTGCTAAGGGCTGACATCTCATTCATTACTCTAACCAAGGCCTCTATATTTATTCAGACCTTAATGGCAGGTGATGAAAGCACCTGACAAACTGAAAGCAGAGGGGAAGAGGAGATACAATGCACTATGGAGCATTAGGTTGAATGAAGCAAAAGAAAGATTTAACCCCTTATGTCCCAGTCAGTATTATATGTGCGGCTGAGGCAATGAGCCAGATACTGACTGGTAATCATAGGCTGATATTCAGACCAACACCACAATTGCGAGTGTGATATGTATTGCTTTTATACCCAGCGTATTAGTTTGACTTATTTGCTAAATAACTTCAAGAGTGAGAAAAAGTATTTTCCTCTTTTATTCTACTTTCCAAAAATGGACTGCCCTTGAACAGGATAATCAGAGTCTCCACATAGCCACCCATCCAGCCTCTGAAGGAATCAATAACTGAGGTGTCTGTTTAGGGGGACCTCTGCACCACACGACTCATTTCAACTCTTGTGAGGTGAACTGGTGCACAACAACAAAGATGTCCATCATAGTTCAACATCATTCATGGATTTTACAGTGTGCTGAATTTATTACCTTAAAAACAAGCAGAAACTCTTCCCCAAAGAAAACTCCCATCTGAAAAGACTTGGCAACTGTATGTTACTTCCAACTGTTCCCAAAAATGCAGCGAAGTGAGGCAGAGCGGAAAATGCTGTTATGATATTTTTAAGCTGTTTCAGCTTTCTGTTTCATTCTCATTGGTCTCTGAGGAGACCTTTTGTTTGTTTGGTTACACTTTACTTGAAGGGGTGTGCATAAGACTGACATGATCTTCATAATCATGACATGAAACCTACATAATCATGACATGACACATGTCATGAATATTAAGGGTTTTAATGCATGTTTATGACAACTGTCTTTAAGGGTCATTCGTTCAGTTATGTAATTTTTAATGCAAAGATAACATTGTTTGAGATGTCTTTGTATGGGCTTATGGTTAGGGGTAGGGTAGGGGATAGGGTTTAGGGTAGTCAAATAATGTCATATTTGCATTAAAAATGACATAACTGAGCGAATGACACTTAATGACAGTTGTCATAAACATGCATAAAACCTCCTTCATATTCATGACATGTGTCATGTCATGATTATGAAGGTGTCATGTCAGTCTTATGCACACCCCTTCAAGTAAAGTGTTACCGTTTGTTTTATGGGAGCCTCTGCTGTCTTTATGTGAAGTTGGGGTCATTGGAGCAATATCTCTGATCAATGCTCTCTTGGCATACTTCTACCTCCTCATACCTGATCTTTGAGCGAAAACTAACCTCTGACAGTGCTAAATATTTAAAAGTGTGTCTCCTTGTTTAAACTTTTATTAGTTCTTGGATATGTGACAGAAGAAGCACAAACCCACTCAACAATAAGATGCAAAGTGTAAAGAAAAGAGTACAATTCTCTAATAAGCACATTGAATGTAATGAATGTGGACAGGTCTATACTAGATATGGCAGTGGGTGCATTGGAATTTCTTAGTATCTTGATGAGCAAGTCCAGAGCTAAGACCTCTTTCCTGAGTCTTCTACAAGACCGTCAACAGTAGAAGATGATTTATGAGCCACAGTAACAGAGGTTGTCTACTAAAACCTATTCCATATCTAGAGGTGTTGCTCATACAGTGAATGAGTCAACAGAGACCATATAAAAGATATCAAGGAGACTAGAGGAGCTGAATAGTTGTGTAACAATCCTGAACTTTTATTTGGAGATTTACGCGAGGGCATTTGGTAAGGAAAATCTGGTGCAAAATTCCACAGATTATGGAAAACTGTTCCAAATCCGTTTGACTTTCTTTCTTCAGTGGAACTCAAAGGATAAAATCTGAAGAATGCCCTGGGCTTTCTGAAATGGTGCCAAGCAGTGTTGGGTGTAACTAGTTACTAAGTAATTAGTTACTGTAATTTAATTACTTTTCCCTTGAAAAGGTAAAGTAAGGGATTACTCTTATTTGTTATGTTATTTAATTACAGTTACTTCTTATGTAACTGAACTTAATACTGCGTATAGACTGTAGAACATTTATATACAATACAATAGTGGATTTAACATCAACATTTAAAGTCTAACCTTAAAATGCATGCTTTTTATGTACTCTTCTCACTGTTGAGTTAATAAGAAAATTGGTAAACACTTTAATGTCCAATTCTCACTAATAACTAGTTGGTTATTAGCATGAATATTACTGAGATATTGGCTGTTTATTATTACTTAAAAAGCACACATTAATGTCTTATTCTGCAAGACTTTATTCTAAATCCTTAATCCTACCCAATTCTTAAACTTAACATCTACTTTACTAAGTATTAATAAGCGGTAATTAGGAGTGTATTGAGGCGAAAGTCATAGTTAATTAATAGTGAGAATTGGACCCTAATCTAAAGTATGACCAGAATAAATTACGTAGTTATCTATTATTTATATGAAAGAATTAAAATAACCGTTTCATGCCTCTCCTAATATCATTAACTTGTCACGGTTGATATAGGATTTAGAAAGTAATTAGTAATAAGTAATTACATACTTTTTGGAGAGAGTAATTTGTACAGTAATCTAATTACACGGTTGAAGATGTAATTAGTAACCAGTAATGAATTACTTTTTTAGAGTAACTTACCCAACACTGGTGCCAAGTGTCAATGCCACTGATCACAAACATCATTGACATCTGACTTGATCTAATATTGTTTTTACAATAAGGGTTCATTGGTTAACATTAGTTAATTCAGTAGGTATCATTAACTAAACATTTTCAATATTTTACACACACATTTATTAATCTGTTATTGTTAATTTGAACATATTCTATTTGATTTATAACATTTCATGTTATGAACAAACATGGCTTGTGAATCAATGTTCCTGTAGCTCAATAAGCAAAGTATGCTATTCTTAACACCAAGGACATGAGTTTGATTCCCAGAAAATATACAAGTTTGATACACATGTTGATGATATACAAAGTACGACACTCTTGATTAAAAAAATAAATCAAAAATCTGATTTCCAATTTAATGTTAACCTATATTAATAAATGCTATAAAACTTTATATTCCTTTTTAGTTAATGCCATCTAATACATTATTGTAAAGTGTATAATTTTGGGGTGACTTGATCCTTATATTCTTATATTAAAAACTCAGATTGCATTAAATGACACTGTTAACATGCAGTTGGACTGTTTGTAATAATTTGTATTAATTCAATTTGTAAGGCACATTGTTATTTATCTCTTTTATCTACTGCTGCACACAGCTGCAAGAAATATAAGTCCGTTGCAGTGGGAGCAGCAGCTCAGTATCCTACGAGACATGAGCGAGGACGACTCAGCTGTTTGCTCCATGCAATGTCCCAGTGTAACACAGTGGAGTATCCAAGTGGGATGCTTTGCTCTTCCTCCTGAACTCAGCTTATTGTAGGAAGCAATGTTATTCAAATATGGAATGCATTATGTGTCAAACAAAACTATAGCAGTGTCTCATGAAATGGAAATGGGCCTTATGCGTTTTATAAATATATATTAACAAAATATGACATTTCATTAAACTAATTTATGACAAGTTGTGCAGCATGCTCCATTAGAAAGGGCCTTATCTTCCTGATGTTTTTGTTTTAAAAAAACAAAAAAAATGCAAAACCTGCATGAGCGAGTGGTGATCTTTAAAGGTCAGCTGTTCATTATGTTCAAGATTATGCCAAGATTTCTGACTGAGGTTAGTTAGAAGTTTAGGGGAAAATTGTTGATTGAACTAGCTGATGGTGAAAGGTGAGTAGAGTCGGAAGTACGGTAAGGGAGTGACATGGAAAAGCAGAAGCTCAGTCTTTACAAGGTTGAGCTGCAGGTGATGTTCTTTCATCTATGCTGAGATGTCCATCAGGCAGCCTGAGATCCCGTGCAGCTACTGTTGGATCATCTGGTTGAAATGAAAGATAAAGCTGAATGTCATCAGAATAACATGTGCCTGTAAGATGGGACCCAGTGATGTAGTGTATAGGGAGAAGAGGAGGGGTCCAAGAACTGATCCCTGAGGAACCCCGTGACCAGCTGATGGTCTTGGCTTGGATACGTCTCCCCTTCAGGGAACCCTGAAAGACCTACCTGTGATGTCAGATTCTAACCAGTGAAGTGGAGTTCCTGTGATGCCAAGTGAAGGATGTGATGGTTCATGGTGTCAGAGGTGGCAGACAGATCCAGAAGAATGAGAACTGATGATTTGGAATCAGCTTTTGCAATCCACAGGGCTTCAGTGACAGACAGTAATGCAATCTTAAAGACAGCAATGGCCACTTTTGAAACCTGGTTAAAGTCCAGCTGGTTATTCTGTGAAAAGAAAGACGATAACTGGTTGAGAGGAGAATGGGGAAAGGAGGAGAGGAGATTTGAAGCAGTGGATGTGGGAGGTTATGTGAAGCTAAAACCATAAGCAGCCAGTTTTTAGTTCCAAACATTTTGCTAACTATTTTACTGTGTATGTATATTGTTTTATAAAAAGAAGTACTTGTGCTGTTTTTCTTTTCTTTATTTTTTTTTTTCTTTTAAAATAAAACAACTTGTTTCACTATTTTGATATCTAATGCAATGATACATTCATACATTTTTAAATGTGGCTTATGTGTCCATGTGTCAACATGATGGGAGCTTGTGCAAATCAATTCTTTTTTGTTAAATGAATGCATTCTGTACCTGCATCAATAATCTCTCTATTGCTAGACAACAACAATCAGCAATGGACCCTAAGCGATCATATAAATGCAACAATAATAATACAGTGGGTCAACTGTCACTTGCAATACCCGTAATATGATTGCAGGTCATCTTGTGGTAATGTTTGTGGTAATGGCCAGCTTATCCTTCAGCGGCAGAAATGAATTATAGCTCCAGTTATCTTTTTCAAGAACATGAGTAGAGTGAAAGCCAAAAGAATTATATTTCTGCTGTGACAAGATTATTTAAAAGGTGACGTTAAATAAAAAAACTAGACACTAAAGCCTTGATCTATTCAAAGATAGATGTTCACCTCACAACCTGATTGATTCATGCCCATTTCACAGTATTGGTTATGTTATTTTCCTAAGCATATATCATCTACAGCTTTGAATATATATTATTTGTTTTTTAATTTTATGGGTAAACAGTTAAATATAAGAACTGTGTACTTTGCTTTATCATTTCTTTCTCTAGTAGCTTATTAAAGTCAAAGCATGAAGTAAATACCTTAACAGCGCATCTTTTGCTGAGACCTTCAGAGGCATTATTTATTTTTTTGTCTAGCCAAAATTATTGTATAAATGCCCCCAAAGATCAGTTCAGTCACTAATCATGGATTTTATCTTATTGAAAACTTAAAAGCTTATGTGCCATGCTGCAGTGATGTTTTATTGAATATTACTGAAACATAATTGAACATATTGTAGTAATATGTTTCTACAAGAAAGCTGAAACATTCTGAACATATTTAAGTGTAATCCCAAATCCTCCTCCTTTGGAGTAGCTGGAGAGAAATAAAATGATGCCTCACTACCGAAAAACAGATGGCATCAATTGAAATAACATGTTGTATGCTATCAATTCATCTCAAGCACTGCAGTTATTGCTGAGGAAACTTGTTTATGGCTCTCTGCCTACACAGTGGAAATTTTGAAAATCTGTCTGGAGCCATACAGTAAATATCACTTTCAAGTCTGAAGTATCTCCGCTCCCTCAAAATCCATTAGATTGTTCTATAGCAATCTGTTTTTAAACAGAGTGTTAAAGCTAACTATACAGTACATAGCTTTTCTGCCTTATAGACTTTGTTTTAAAACAGAATGGTGGACAGCATACTGTACACATTATTGTTTACTTGCTTTGCCATAATGAGCTTAAAGTCATTAGCGAACCAGACCTGTATCTGTTCTCTATATCAGAGATGAAACAAGTTTAATGATTTTGCATGTAGGGACATAAATACATGTTGGAAAGAGACCTGTCTGTGCAGCCAGACTAACTCGATAGTTTGTTAGTTTTCAAGACCTACTGCAAACAAACAAACAAGCAAATAAATAAATAAATAAAAAGTGGATTGTGTTAGGGAGATTAGAGCCCGGGCAAGAGCTATGTGTCAGCACTTGTATGAGAAGAGACCAAATGCACAAATGCTTGTTTTCTCTATGGTTATACTTGTTGTACTGGTTATACTATACTAGTATAAATTACACACCTACACATTGAAGGTTTCTATCATAATGACTGATGAGTTGTTATTTATTATAAGTTGTAACATTTACATCAAGCGATATATCATGTGTTAAATGCTTTGGATGGTTTGATAATGGTTTGATAATTTTTACAATGGTTTGATAATGTTTGTTATATTTTGCATCATGCTATGTAATGATTGTTTCTATTGTTGATAATAAATATATAGAGATATATATATATAGTATTAGATATATATATTATAATCTATATAATATTATATATATATTATATATATATATATATGCAAAGAACAGTTATTGTTTTTTTGTTTTTTTTTTGGGCAGTATTGGTGGAAATGTCTCAGAGCTCTTTTTGCAGTCTATCTAAGTCTGTCTAAACTGGGTTATGCAAATTGCAAACAAACATAATATTCAACAAAATCAGAATGATGGATTTAAAAAAATCATTGACAAACATTTTGTAGAGTGTCATAAACTGTAGTTATTGATTATTATTAATTTGACATGTTATGCAGTGAAGCCAACTACTATATAAACTCCTAACACTTTTCTTTTGTGACACTGTACAAAAGTCAGTTTAGGACCTAGATGACTTTATAATAATTGTTCTAACTCAACTGAACTGTAGGCTGACAGCTGGTTTTCTTAAGGGCATATTTACAGACTGGTTTCTAAATGGCATATTATCTCTAATGTGTATCTTTGGAGTTTGTAATCTGGCCAAAGACAGAAAAATGTGGGTTGTCATATGTGGGTTGTCTCAAGCAGGTGAGATGAACAGGTGTCACTGTGTTTAGATTTTAGATTTCTATTGATTGAAATACTCACTCTCAGTCCTCCTTTTTGAGAACTGTACGAGATGAATGGGAGCCCATCAGGGAGATATCAAGACAAACATTAAAGTAGTTCAAGGCTGACAAGAAAATAAAAGTCATCCATCAAGCACACAGCTACTTACATTGCTTGTCAAAGGAATGCAGAGCCTGGCACTGTGTAATACAAGCCAGCAAACTGTAGTCAGGACTACCGAATGCCATCGAAAGCACAAAGGGCACTTTTATTTAGTGATGATGCGTGCTGATCCAAAGATCTCACACCTTGGACTTAACTGTCTTTATAAAGCATTTGGAATGTGTGTGAGGTACTCCTGATCTATAACTCAGACTGACCCCAACAGACCACCACAACCATTCAGCATAACACACAGCATATATTACATCTGATTCACAGACAGACTTTTCTTAACCTTGAAGCTCTGCAGTTTATGGTGGACAAGGCCATGTTTATCTAGTTTGTCCTCCAGATTGTAACTAATGAGTATTTCATGCAACCAGTTCTACTCGGCTTGCTCTGAGAAGACTTTGCGTTTAATCTGTTAACTTGACTAATTGCAAGTACTTGGAGTTCTGGGCACAATGATAACATGGCTCAGAGAAACAAAACAAGATATGTTACTGTAATAACTCCAGTTTCTAGATCACCAGTATTCTGTTCAATGCCAAGCAGAAATGTACAGAGTTTTTAATGGCCTCCCCTGAGCCTTTCAGAAAATAACTGAACATTGTAGAAATTCTGAAAAATAAGGCCTTTTGTCACACCCATGGACGTTTTGTTGTGTTTTCTTCCCCCATGTGCTCTGTTTGACCTTGTTTTCCCTCATGTTTGATTGTATCATTTAGGTGTGTCATTAATTATCTTCATTCGCTTTAGTATTTATAGTGTAGTCTGTCCCGTGATCCTCGTCCGGTGTTGAACATACGTCTCTACGTGTCTCCAGCCTGTTCGTGGAATTACCCTCGCTATTGTGGATTTATTAAAGATTATTGAACCTATCTCTTTCGTCTTCGTTGTGCATGTTTGTAGACAGAATACCGGACCTAGAAGTGTTTTTGTTAGGCCAGTTTTTCTTTTGTTTCATTATGTTCGACCCTGAGCTCAGCCAGCCATCACCCCGCTTCATGGAGCATTTTGAGCCCACCGCTGACGACGAGCCATCGCCTAGGGGTGCGACAGAGCTGAGGATCACCCTGGAGCCAGAGCCCCGATTGTCAGTCCAGGTGCGCGAGCTGGCTGCTAGGTACGTGACGGTGGAAGTGTCAGTAGGGAGCGAGGGCACAGAGTAAAACCGCTGAGGGTGAGCTATTGCTGAACTCTGAGGATAATGTGGAGTTATATGCGGATAAGCCTCGTCTTTTCCCACCATCATCATCTGTCTGTCCCGTCACGACCACAGAGGTCGTATTTGACCTGTCTGTCTGCCTTGTCTGTCTGGAAGTATTTGTCTGCCCTGAACTATATACCTGTACTATAACGACCATGGAGGTTGTTCCCCTTTCGCTGGCACTCACAGTGCTGGAAGTGGCCTTATGGTGTGTGTGGGCAGCACACACAGTTCCTAAGCCCCCTGAGCATCCTGAACCCCCGTCCAGCCTCCCTCTCCCACAACCTCTGCACCAGTCCTCACCAGCACTTCGCGGACTAAGTCAGAACCTCAGAAACCCTCAAGCCCCACCATCTGTGCAGTAGGATAGCTGCGGGTGTGCCAGTCTCCATCGGCGTCATGGCTGGAGGATCCCTTGTTCTCTCCGTCCACGCTCTTGTCCGGACTTGCAGCGGTATGTGCGGAACCAGCGGCTCACAATGATCCTACGCTCGTCCTCTCTGCCGTGGCCCGTCAGTCCACCAGGTCCTTTCCGGGCTCCCTGGTCCCTCCGGCTCCGCCCCTTGGTGCAGTAGTAAACCATCCGCGGCCTCGGGATCAACTCCTCCAGATACAGATCGTCCCTCAAACCTCTGGCTTTGTCAGGCTCCTCCTTCCCTCTGGCTCTACCTCGGTCCTCTATCACTCCGGCTCCACCGCGTCCTCCCGGATCCCTTCCTTCGCCTCGGTCACCAGAGCCATCTGCTCTGCCTTTGCCCTCCGGATCCTCCCCGTCGCCATGGCTCATCAGCTCTCCGTCTCCACCTCAGGTTCCACCTCCACCTACTCCGCCGTCGTCAGTCAGCCCCCTGGAAACATCAGCCCTTCCTCCACCATGGCTTCTCCCTCCATCGGCTCCACCGTGGGTCGCCATCATGGCTGCGGCCTGGGTCCCACCTGGCTCCTCCTGCTCCAAGTCCCTCTTGTCTTCTCCCTGGCTCCTCCCTCCATCATCTCCACCCTGGCCTCTTCTGTCTCCTCCCTGCCGGGTGTCCGTCCTCCACCCAAACCTCCTCCAGTATTGTCTGCCTGCCTTCCTGCCAGCCTTTTGCCACCCCATCACCATCCCATATCCACTCCTTTGTCCTCCTCCTAAGTCCCCCTCTGTCCCTCCCTGTGTTGTTTCTGCAGCGCGAGGTCATGCCTTCCGGGAGGGGGGGGAACTGTCACACCCATGGACGTTTTGTTGTGTTTTGTTCTCCCATGCCTCTGTGTGATCTAGTTTTCCCTCATGTTTGGTTGTGTCATTTAGTTAAGGTGTGTGTCATTAATTATCTTCATTTGCTTTAGTATTTATACTGTAGTCTGTCCTGTGATCTTCGTCCGGGTTTGAATGTACGTCTCTACGTGTCTCCAACCTGTTCATGGAATTACCCTCGTTATTGTGGATTTTTTGGTTCAATAATCTTTATCTCCTTCGTCTTCGTCATCCTGTATTGTGACTTCTTTAAAGTGTTTATTTATTTATTTAACGAAACAGATTTAATTAAAAAAAAAGAACAGTGCAAAGTGCAAAAGTTTGGATGACTAAAAAATCAGCAGTAATTCAGCATTGACTCAGATGTATGAGTCATTAGATGATAGTGATTGTGACTGTCAAGCTCCAAAAATCACAAAAATACCAACTTGTAAAATTATGTTTGGCAAAATAGCCAATGACAAACCTAAAATGCATGTTTACATATTGATCATATACTGTCTAATTGACAAGAATATACGTCCATTCATTCACTATAATGCTGGTCCTGTGTAAGACTGGAGAGATGCTAAAACCTACTAGCTAGGATGTTTCATGCTATTCATTTTACAGCAATGAAAGCAATATAACTGGGAACACTTCACTGCTCTAAAGTAGTTTTACTGAAATGTGCAACAGCCATGCATAATATCTAGCATTCCTTTGTCACCTGCACTAATTTTCATAAATAATTAGTCAGTCATAAATCAATCAGTCAATCAATCAATCAATCAATCAATCAATCAATCAATCAATCAATCAATCAATCAATCAATCAATCAATCACCCTCCGGAGGCCTTTAAGTCAAGTCAATTCAAGTCACATTTATTTATATAGCACTTTTAACAATACAGATTGTGTCAAAGCAACTGCACAGCATTAATTAGGAAAATATTGTGTCAAAAATGCAAAATGATAATAGTAAACACTCAATTTTCAGTTAAAGGCAGTTCATCATTGAATTCAGTGATGTCATCATCCAGCTCAGTTCAGTTTAAATAGTTTCTGTGCAATCAAGTCGACGATATCACTGGAAATGACGTGTCCCCAACTAAGCAAGCCAGAGGTGAGGCGACAGCGGCAAGGAACCAAAAACTCCATCAGTGACAGAATGGAGAAAAAAAAACCTTTGGAGAAACCAGGCTCATTCGGGGGGCCAGTTCTCCTCTGACCAAATGAAAACAACAGTTCAATTCCAGGCTGCAGCACTGCAGAAGGAAACAGGTCAAACCTGGTTCCGGTGGTTGTTCCACGACACGTGGGCCGTCTAGCGAGACAACGGTCCTCACTGGCAAAATAGGAACCCACTGAAACCCCAACCCGGGGAAATGTCTTTTATGGAAGCACTCATTTAGGTGCCGATATTCCGATGACATTCAGGGCGGTTAAGGTCTCGACGGACTAGGAATTCAACATCGGGCTGGCATGTACTGGAATGCCGCGATGGAGACTGCAAGGACCATCTGGATTGGATATAGAATGGATTGGTGGCTACAAGGTGACGTCGGGATAAGAAAGAAACGACTAATATTAGCTAGATGACATTCTTCTACCGCTGTAGCAATTGCAGCGAGGGTGTATGGGGCAAGTGTTCCCTGAGTTAACGGTTGCCACTAATTTGTAATGACAGCCTAAACATAAATTTACAGATTTGAAAAGTTCAATGTGTTGTGTGTATGTGTTAAGCCAGTTTACGAGATGGGTCTTATCTAACGATGGTAAACTGACGGAGTGTGTTTGCCTCCCGAACAATGTTAGGTGGGTTATTCCAGAGTTTTGGCGCTAAATAGGAGAAGGATCTGCCACACGCAGTTGATTTTGATATTCTTGGTATTATCAAATTGCCAGAGTTTTGGGAACACAGCGGACGTGGAGGACTATAATGCAATAAAAGCTTGTTCAAATAATGAGGTGCTAAACCATTCAGGGCTTTAAAAGTAATAAGCAAGATTAAATCTATACAATGTTTAATAGGTATCCAGTGCAGTGTTGACAGAACCGGGCTAATATGGTCATACGTCCGGTTTTTGTTAGAAAAATATCCATATTTAAAATGTTATAAACACTTTTCTCTAACTTCCGCTGACTGTCATACGTGCAAGCCTTTCCGGCGGATGACGTAGGACGTATGTGTTGCGTGCGTGCCTCTGAGGTATGCTAGTCTCGCAAGTCTTTTTAAAGGAGCAAAGGAAGAAAAGATTCCTTACTTTAGCAAAGGAAAACCGGTCTCCTCTTGGCTTATACCGAAACTCTCTGACATTCTTCTTTACAAATCCTAGTTTTGTACTTATAATTAGTGACCGGCATTTGTTTTTGTTCCTCTCCGCATTCGTCATAATACGCAATGCATTAAGTGCTGCGTCTTCTGCAGGAAACGGGCTTCGTGTATGGACAGTCAGGGAAGTGAGAGAAAAGTGGTTATTAAATTTGAAATATGGATAATGTTTACAAAAACGCATGGATTCTCTACATGAGGCCTTTATTCACCGCCCGGAGCCGTTTGAGGCACGTTTTATTATGAATGTGCATGCTTTTTTTGACGACTTGTGGACTGTTCAACTGCCACACCCGCTGACTGCAATGATAGCGCTTGGAATAGCCAGGACAATTTTTAATAAAACTCCGACTGGATTCGTCTGAAAGAAGAAAGTCATATGCCTAGGATGAATATGGGGGTGAGTAAAAACAGAAGTAATTTCATTTTGGGTGAACTAAGGCCTTTAAGCATCGGGTGGAATTGAGATAATCAGGAAGATTACTTACAAAGCAGTGTTTTGTGGTTGAAGTGATGGTTCTAGCATACTTGTAACAAGGATTAGAATTGACAGTTTTAGCTATATGAAGTTTGCACAAGACTAGATAATGATCTGAGATATCATAGCTTTGCTGCAGTATTTCAACACCATTAACATCAATTCCGTGTGACAGTATTAAATCTAGAGTATGATTGCGACAATGAGTAGGTCCTGACACGTGTTGTCTAACCCCAATAGATTTCAGAATGTCTATGAATGCTGATCCAAATGCATATTTTTCATTATCAACATGGATATTAAAATCACCAACAATAAGGACTTTATCTGCAGCCAGCACTAACTCGGATATAAAATCAGCAAATTCTTTAATAAAGTTTGTATGGTGCCCTGGTGGCCTGTATACAGAAGCCAGTACAAACATCACAGGGGATTTATCATTAACACTTGTTTCTCTGGATAATGTAATATGAAGCACCATTACTTCAAACGAATTATAACTGAAACCAGACCTCTGAGAAATGCTGAAAATATTGCTATAAATTGTAGCAACACCTCCCCCTTTACCTTTTGGATGTGGCTCATGTTTATAACAGTAATCTTGGGGGGTAAACTCGTTTAAAATAGTGTAATCATCTGGTCTTAGCCAGGTTTCTGTCAAACAGAGCACATCTAAGTTATGATCTGTGATGATGTGATCATATCATTTACAAATACTGCTTTCGTAGCAAGGGATCTGATATTCAATAAGTCAAGCTTTATAATTAGTTTATCCGTATTACATCTGTTTTTTCTTTGTTGAACATCAATTAAATTGTTACTCTTTAATTGGTTTGGACATTTTTTTTTGTATTTTCTAGTTTGGGGAACAGACACAGTCTCTATATTGTGATATCTAGGTGAAAGAGTAACTATGTGCTGAGAATTAACTGATTTCTGTGACGTGAGGCAAAGTGACGTTTATACAAAGTCCCTGTAACCAGAGTTTGAATTGAGTTAGGGGTGTTGAGACAAAGCTTCCCCATGGAATTTTCTGTATTTTCACTGTTTATCCCCCCCCCCACTTAAAATTGTGGGTGTGTGTTGTGGGGTTTTTTTTTTACAAACATATGCGGGGGGCCTGGACATTTTGTGATTAAAACTGCTGGTGGTGCAGGCACATTTTTTTAAAAATTGAATTAATTAATTAATAAACGAACAATTATAAATGAATGAATGAAGATGTTAATTGCTTTGTTCATAATTGTAAAAAAAATTAGTTGAATGATTCAGTGACTCACTCATAAGGACAGTAGGTGGCGGGTTAGTACGTAAAATATAAATAATTAATTAACTAAAGAATCTTATGAAAATCGTATAACTTATTTTTGCAATAATAATTGCAGTGTAAATGTATTCATGTCACCTGTAGGATCTCTGTCTTACAACGGACCCACTTACATTATTGAGTCACACATGAAACAGTCACATTCCATTGAGACAAATGAAGTACCCCTATGCAACCAGCTGCGGTCGTAAAACTCATGCAGAGTCAGTGAAGGGTTGAAGCAGTTCCTGGCCTATTTAGCGTATCTCTCAAGAGACTCAAATAGAAGACAGTGCTTAAACCCTAACTCAAATGGGATAGAGGGGCTTTTCAGGGACCAGATGCATGATACCCTTGACCGTTTAACACATAAATTGCTAAATCCGATAAACAAAAGAGACAATTTTAGAGCTCCCTGTCCAGCAGAAGGATGGCAGATCCACACTCGCTTGACATGGGCATGACCTCAGGACACCTCCCCTTTTCCCCTGCATTCCAAAGGGGACGCATTCTTTTACCACTTTCCAGAAAAGCGTGCGTTTCTCCTGTCACAGACAAAGACAATTCACAAGACAATCTTTTAAAATCATTTAAAATATCGGAGCAATATACTCCCAAATAATATTTCTTCCTGTTTGATACGTTATTGAAACCATGATATCTTAATCTTTGCCTTATAACTTTTCCTATTAGCAGATAAAGCATTTAATATGTGTGTAAGATATGTGAAGTTTAGTGTTCAAGTAAACTTGTGATAATTGCAGAATATTGAAATAAGTGAAAAGCTGTTATTTCAAACAGTATGTGTTGTACGACACTATATAGGAGTTATTAACAAAACCAGCAAATCTCAATTTCTCCACATAATAAATGGGGGCCTCTTGTTAATGTATGCACGCTCCGCCTGCGCAAAAAGGCGATTGGAAGGTCGCGTCGTGGGACGGACTTATGCAGCGGAACAAAACTCAATGCAGAACAGATTTGCTGGCTTGCTGTCGCCTTTCGCCGTGTTAGAGCAGTCCACCTTGTGTGCTCATACACTTACCATCACGCATCACGGAACTCCGAACTCAAACACTTCCGGGTGAAGCTCGTAACTCTGCCGAACACAAAGCTTCCTAAAGCAGTCATCTCTCAGAAAACCCGAGCTCCGCTGTAACCGGCAACCAACTAGTCCAAGGGGTTCCCAAAGAAAGGACGTCATCCAAATGTCACCTCAGTGACCAATCCGAAAGCTCCAGGGTTCCCTCAGCAGCCATCCAGGAAACCCGTGTCAGCCACGAATCATCTCAGCTTTTCAGCTGTCAACCAAGCAGAACGCAAGTAACAAACAAAATCTTATCTCCACTGAACTGGTGCCGAGCTAATTTTAAGCAGTAAACATAAGCCAAATATCTGCTTTGTGAATTCTCTCAGGTGAATTTAAATCACTCGAGTTAGAACTTGAAACTTCATGCAACCCCATCAACTCTCATTCTAAAGATACTGTAAGTTTGTGTGTATGTGTGTTTTAGCTTAAATTTATGTAATCTAGAATAGCCAATAAAAATTCATGTTTCATTTATAAATAATCATCGTCTGGTGTCATATAATTTCAAGGTTAAAAATTTGCCAAGATCAACGTTACCTCTCTAAGAGCTTACAAATTATTAACCCGTGGCCAGGGAGAATATACATATTCAATTTGTTAAAATATATTGAGGTCACGGCTCGCTGGACGACCCTTGATTTAAAGTATAACATAACGAATTTGAAATCGGTTTAATCAGGTGGACTTCGAATATTCAGATCCGAGTCCTATCAAAACCTGAATGAATGACCATAACTTAATGATTCCCTTAAACCACTTTACGTAAATCAAAGTCATTAAACCATCTGAGCTGCATTAAGCAGTCTGTGTAAATATACATCGACGCCACTTGGAGGTATATTGATGCAAGCAAACAATGCTTGTAACTCAAACATTGTGAGATGGAATGTTTTCACTTGCAATTTCAGCACACAGTAAGCTAGCAATCTTTAAGCAATGTTGCATTGTAAGGTCAGTATCCACTTACATTATTATTATTATTAGAGGATGTCATTCGCTCATTACCAAAACTCCATGTTTGACACATTCAAATCTTTAACATGAAAATTATATCCACACATCTTCCAAACAAATATTCAATATTATATAACAAAAACTGAGGAAAATATTTTCTGGTGCAAGGCTTACACATTACTTTAAATTATGAGGAACAAAGTTTTATTTAAAAGGTCAGCATTAGGGCAGTGACTATAAAGAATCAGAATATGACAAATTAGCAAGAGTATTCTTCCAGTGGCACTGTAATTCTCTAACCCTGCCTCTGTAATTGGTCTCATAAGTGTAATAAGGTCACATATCTCTACTCGCACTGAAAAACTAATGAACCAAAATTCCAAGGTGTAAAGTTGAATTTTTTGCTGTAAGAGTTGTCAAAGTTTCTGGGTCCATCTGAAACCCAGAGTTCTTTTAGAGAGATAACAAGATTCCTCTCCAGCACATGGCCGAGGGTCATCTTTGTAATTAGACTGGATTATTTTAGCCCTTTGTTACAAACTACTCCATATAAGGTAGTTAGTCACTGGAGTCTGCAAATCCAACTTTGTGTTTCATTATCACATCAATAGATTTACATTCTTCAGTTTACTCTGCTTTGTTGCCTTTCTTAAGTGGGCTGCGGTGGAAACAATATTACCACACAATGCTGCATGTTGACAGCAATGCAGAAAACATCTGGTATCCAGCCTCCATATTAGGTTATGTCTTACGTGAAGTATTGTCAGATCAGTAAAATAATTGTTAGGAAGGATTCTATGAGGTCTTTTGATCCCACTCTTTAATGCCAAGTTAACATAGCAGACAACCAATGCAACAATATCACGGGATAGCTCACAACCCATTCACAACTTCACAACTGTTTGCGAGTTCTTGTCTCAGCAGAAGTCATGTCATCAATTCTTCTGAAAATAATAAACAGTCCCGAGGTAATATTTTGCATTTATACAAATGTATTTGAGAGAGTGAAAGGTAAAGGTGAAAGATATGCATGCTGAAGCAACTTTATGTCCATAAGAATGTCACAGATGTGAAAAGCTAAATAATCAAGACACATGTACTTCCAAAGCATTTGGTGACCAGGTCTTTTGTGGAGCAATTGTTTATTGATCACATGTGTATTCAGCTGTAATTAAAACCCTTGAAACAATTAGGTGTAGAACCAACTGAATTAATCAACTGTATTAAATAAATTCTCTCATTGTGTTTTTAACCTAATTCAACAAGCCAATAAAAAGTTTAAAAAAAAAGGTCGGCCAGTTTCTACTTTGTCTGAGGAACATTTGAAACTGCTGGAAGAACTGTCGTATGGCTTTTATTAACACTATCAGTACATTATACCATACATAAGTTGTTTTAAAAAAATACTCTCATGACCTGTATGAATTTATTTTTCATTGTTTTTGTCCATACAATGAAAGTCAGTAGAGTTCTTCAAAACAACTTTGTAAAAAAACAAAAAGGTAAATGATGCTGATAGAGTGAATAATGACAGATTTATTTATTTATTTATTTGAGAGAACTGCCCCTTGTGAGAAAGCAATGCACGTAATTAATTTAGTTATCACTTGAAATCTTCAAATCTAGCATATCTATATTTTTAAAGTGTACTTGCAAACAGATTAATATTAATGAGATAAAAGGCCACTTTTACTTAGAGTACACTAACATACTAAAACACATGTAAAGTATTTGATTATTATTTTAACTGTAATATTTTATTCAATATTACATTATTAAATTTAAAGTCATTATTACAAATGTGTAATTACAAATATGTAATTATGTCATAAGGGTCATTTTTTTCAATTTCAATCTGAATGAATAAGCTTTCCATTGATGTATGGTTTGTTAGGATAGGACAATATTTGGCTGAGATACAACTATTTGAAAACCTGGAATCTGAGGGTGCAAAAAAATCTAAATATTGAGAAAATCACCTTTAAAGTTGTCCAAATGAAGTTCTTAGCAATGCATATTACTAATCAAAAAAGTTTTTATATATTTACAGTAATAAATTTACAAAATGTCTTCATGGAACATGATCTTTATATTCTAAAGATTTTTGGCACAAATGAAAAATCTAAAGTTTTGACCCATAAAATGAATTGTTGGCTATTGCTACAAATATATCCTTGCTATGACGGGATTTGTGGTCCAGGGTCGCATATATTTAAATACACGACATACATGTTTCAATAGAAATTACAAAGTATATTTTAGCTTACAGTGAATGCTTGTCTGTACAGAGATTAGACAGTACACTTAACCATATTTCAAAGATAATACTGTATATAATAGATAATTATGAAATTACATATAAAGATGCATTTAAGACACATTTAAGTCCTACTTAAGTGGGTCAAAAGAGCACTCTTTTGTTCAACAAATTGTATTTAATATAAATTGAAACTATAATAAACATGCAAGTAGTATCCGAAAACATTACATTCTGTTTAAACCATATTCTTTTAAAGTATATTACAGGCTTCTTACACTTTAAAATTTCATTGATATCTCTCTTTTGTTATGAATTTTGATGAAGTCTCTTTTATTTGAGACTTACATCCTGGGACAATGATGGGAAGAATAATGAGAAGGGCTGTGAATTGTGTCAACAAAAAGCTAATAGAGACCAATTAAGATGATGGATATCTAAGATGAAAACAGCAGTGATCTTTTTTTTTTTTCGTTGGAGTTGAGCTTTAATTGGCCAGGTTCTCAAAAACCTTTTAAAGTGAACACGTATCAGACTTGTATCAGTACAATGGTTCAAAATAAATACACATGTCAGTGAAGTGGATGGAAAAGTGTGTGGAAAAAAAATAAAATGCTTCTACTTGTCATTGCATAAGCCTCTGTGTAATAAATCTCTGTGTAAGGCCATTTAGAATACAGACCTACAATGTACCACAGCTATTAAAGGGTGAAGTTCTCACTAATCCAGGTTCATTGTAAAATGGTCTACTGTATATGTCTGCACTGCAGATGTGAAAAAAAACAAGTTTAGTCTTATACATTTTTGAAACAAGACACTTCAAATGTGTGCTGAAAATAAGTAAATTGATTCATTTGAAGAAGCCCATTAGGGAGTACCATGATATTCTCACAAAAATACCTTTATGTGGACAGCAGCTTCCCCAGGCAAGTCTTATTCTTCAAAAGGGTCTAGGAGTACCTGATTTTCCTCAATTTATTGTCAATTTTGTGTGTATTATTAAACCAGGATGCATATAAAAGATTTTTGTTGAGACGTGACTAAGCAATCATATTGCGAGGACAATCTGGAGAAAATGTGCTCAACATGACATTGTGAATTGCATCAGCATCAGCTCAAGGTTTACCTTGAACACCTGCAGTAATCCTTTCTCTCACTGCAAATATTACAATACAATTCAATTTCTCCTTATATAGCCTGAGGTACAATTCTTCCATCCTCTCTGATTTTGTGTTTGACCACAGCAATACTGTTATTATTATTATTATTATTATTATGACAGTTATTGTTTCATATATTGAAATTGTTATGCCACAATATTACTTATTCATAATTTACTTTAAATAAATTAGAAAGAATTTAAAGAATTAAGTGGTAATTAATTGAAAGAGCTTTCGTTAAAATATTTTTATCTATAACCTTTACTAGATCTACTGCTCTGATAAAAGCAGCTTGTGTGTGCATATAATTTCTTCCATTATTCCAAGGAATCAAAGTTGGTGCCGTAAGTGAGTTAAGAATTAAGATGGAAGTATGGAATTATAACAATTATTTTCATGCTAATTATCCTTTATCAATACCTTCTTTACAGGTCTGCTAATTTTTGGCCATCTGTTGTACTAATAAGCCAGTCTGGAACTTCTGCTTCTGGCATCTAACCAAAGCTAGTTTTAAATCTGTGCGATTTATTGTAGATTTTAAGGTAAAGGTTGAGAATGTGAGTACTTGAGATGGCTGACTAACACTTTAGTGCTTGAGTTATGAAAAGCTTATTACCAGATGAACAAGTACTGCCCCCATCTGGTTGGTTTTTACCATCGTTCTTCCAGTTTAATTTGTGTACAGATATGCCATATTCTGTAATAAATGATGGCTTAAATGTTTTGTACAGGCTGATCTTTCTTAATAGGACAGAAAATTCTGCTCCAAGGAAACTAAATTATGCTATTAGTTTTTCATCAAATATGATGGGACCAAGACACTACATGAATAATGTGTTTTGTAATGCAGATGAGACATTTATAAATAATAGACAATTACAGATATTATCTTACCAAGACAACACCATGTAGTGAAGTCATTAAATGCACAACTTTGCTTCCAGAATGAGACTTTCTGACTCCTGAGTGAAAATGAAGAGTGCATTAGGAATTTTAATAACTGTATGCACAGGGTATATTGAAACACTAACACTTGCTATCTGTAACTAAATACAACAATGTATTATTATTTCAACTACACTCTTATTGTGTGCAATTTTAAACTGTGCCTACATAAAAAGAGAATGGTTTTGAGAATTTAGTTTAGTGCATGAAACTTCACTGAAGGATAAAGGAAAACTCTGCCATGACACTTGATAATTATGTTTCTCTTGCTTACATTGCATTCATATCATACTGCAGAAAATAAACTTTCTTTTAACAATGTATGTCAGACTAGTATCAGATTGGATAAAGTGATCTGCTGTTCAACGAGCCATAAATACATTTAGAATTTAGACTTGGATAAATATAGTTCAGAAAAGTCCACAGTGATGACAGCACATCACCAACAAAGGCAGTTGCATCGCTCAGTGGTGGTTCTTAATGTTCTGTCCTTCTGGGAGACAAACACTTACAGACCAGGTAAGAAAGCCAGGTTTTCATAGAATTATTTTAATATAGTCTATATATCAGCAAATATAGGTTTGACATCACTAAAATGTTTTGAAATTTCCAAAGCCAATCGCATCAAGCAGTTTAGGTTTAGAGTTAAGTTATAACATTGTGTTCAAAAGTCTTAACAAAAAGTGAAACAACTGATACTTTGGGAAGTGCAACATCTCATGTTTTATATATGACATACAACACAAACATATTTATAAGTACAACATGCTTATTTCAATTCTTGGATATTTCATTTGACATCAGTATGACGCTGCTATGGAAGATCTTATTGGGAATCTTTCTCATTGGACGACTCAGTCAAAGTCAAGACCTTCTAGAGGAGCATAAAGAGCAGACAGTGTTGGATGAAGGGACTGAGGGAGGAGAGGACGTGGAAGAGCCTGAGGGTCTGGGAACAGATGTCAGTCAACCTGATCATAGACAGCCATGTGCCATGTGGATGGGAGGTGTTCCTGGCACACCTGGGCACAGTGGAAAACCTGGAAGAGATGGCAGAGATGGGCGTGATGGACTGAGGGGTGAGAAAGGAGATAAAGGTTAGAGTAAGCTCACTTTATACAGTTTGGAACTTTGCTAGATCATTTGTCTGAAACATACAGTGCTTCTGACTTCTGTAAGTGGCATCTGTGAACAAATAATTATAGACCCCCCCCCTTTTCAGAATGACATGAACTTTCCTTAGTGATTTTTGCAATTCATTTTAATTAAATTGTCAACATGTAATCAAAATGTATCTCTTAATTTTCTTAATGTTACTGGTGTTGTTTTTGTGAATGATTCATGTTGTTCCATGTCTGAAACCACCTTTTATCTTGATTTCAGGTATTTACCAATGGCTTGTTACACAAAGCTATTTAAACAAACTCTTAGTTTCAGAGTAGGTTTAGAGTTGAAAAACAAACAAATCCAACCCAATTTAGATGAGGCCTGTACCATGAAGTTAGTTGAACAAACTCAGGGTAACAGGACACACAAAACCAAAACCAATCCAACCAGGCTTTGTCGGTACCATTGCACTAATCATAAGCTTTTCTTGTCAGCTCAGGCTTTGATCCTCGAAAATATCTGGAAACTCCCTACTACCAAAACCAGCTTTGTGAAATAGGTCACAAGAGATAAGGGCAGTGTAAATAATGTTATCCAATAATCAAACATTAAACATAAATGTTTAAATAGTATTTTCGCTTCACATCAGAGTGTTGATCTTTACCGACTGAAATAAATTAATTAATTAACTTAAAGTAAAAATTGACTGAAAACAAAATGTTTTTGTTTTTTTTCTAAATAAGAATTATTTATCGTATGCTGATGAAGCTTTTGTTTATGGTGAAATTAAGTTGTAAAAAGCCATTGATATAGGGTACACTGAAAAAATGGGGAAACCACACTTACTGACAAATGCACTCAATTATATAATTTGTAATCTATAAAACTAAAATGTTTATCTTTCAAAGTGGAACTTCAGTCAGTGTTGATGCTATGGCAATTCCTCCAGTGTTGCTGGTATCTGAAGCATGTCTGCAAATACGTCAGTTCAATTGGCTGATGGTAGTGACATGACAGAGCATGACGTAAGCAGTGTCATAAAAGGTCACATGTCATGGAATCCCCAGCATCTTTGTCTTCAGGAAGCCATTTGTCTGTGTGTGCATGTGAAAATCTCGACCTCTGTGTGTGTTTGTTTGGAATAGAAAGGGTCTGTTTCAAAGCAAAATGGAAAGGAGGTTTAGAAGATGTCATGCCATGTGAAAGATTACACCAGGTGACACACAGGATTTGTATCATCTGCCTAGGAGTGTAACACGCTCAGTCAGCTCTCAAGGGAGCTGGGTGTGCTCACAGTGAGGAAGCTCTTCTCCTGCCCGGCTCTCTTTTAGGGGGATGGGCGGTGACTTCGATAATAGATTCGAAGATGGAGCTGCCAAAGGAGCTTGAAGCAGGCTTGGCCTTTTCTCAGCCATCCCTCACTAGCTCCGCTGTTCTCATGCCTGATCTGGAAGCCCGCTCGGTGGTCTCTATGATCTGGCGAAGACCATGCAATTGGCCCAGTCTAGCTCTGAGGAGCTAGATGTTTTGGGAAAAGAGGCAGAAGTATCCAGTGAGCTCGCCTCCTCCCTTGACCCTGCTTACAATGAGTTGGTGGAGATTATGGCCCACACCTTGGCCAGGCTAAAGTTATACTTATTGGCAGAGAGAGGAATCAGCTACCAGCAGGCTTGATAAGCTTCCTCACAAGCCATAAATGCTCCCCACGGTGAGCCATTTCTCCTCGATCCTTACCAGGAATTGGTGAGATTGTGGGAGAAACTGTACTCAGCCCGTGTTCCTGCCTCTTCTACATCCAGTTGCATTTTCATGAAAGGCACCCACCTTGCCCTCAAAGCCCTGTCAGACTACATCAAGGCTCATGGCCAAGGCTTAGACAGTGGCCAACAGGCTGGTGGTGCCCTGCACACCATGCTGTTGTTGCAGGCCTATCAGGCCCAACTTTTGAAGGTCTTTGCCCTTTGTGCCACCAGGTAGGTAGGCTGGGCCACAGAGCAACATCTTTGGCTTATCCTTTTAGGGCTCAAAGAGAAAGAAAGATCTTTGCTCCTTGATGCCCCAATCACACATTTTTGTCTTTTTGGCACCACCTTTGAGACTGTGGTCCAGAAGTTAAGGAAGGTGAAGGTTATGTCGGCGGCATTTGAGCTGCACATCCCTTGCCATGGTCAGGGTCCTTCAGTCCTCTCCTCTGACTCTGCTCATATAGTCACAGCTGGAGACAGGGTCAGAAAACAAGCATTGCAGCCCAGACCCTGTCTCTGAGGAGTCATGTTTGAGGTGGCAAACTTGTACGAAGCCCATGAATGATCTTAGGGAAGTAAGACATCAAAAGCCAAAGCACTAGGATCCTTCCAGGCTTCTGATTCTGATCTTGTAACAACCTATTTAATTGAGTTGTACGACTACTAAAGTATATAATGATTCTATTTTTTGCAGGTGAAGCAGGTGAGAAAGGAGATCCTGGACAGAAGGGAGACATTGGCCCTGCTGGACCAAGAGGCTTTCCTGGGAACCCAGGTCTGAAAGGGGCCCGTGGTGAAAGTGCTTTGTCTTACCATTCAGCCTTTAGCGTAGGTCTGAGTGAGCTTGTTCCCACCACCAATGTGCCAATCCGCTTCAACAAGTTCTTCTACAATGACCAGCATCATTATGATGACGTTTCCGGAAAGTTCCGCTGTGCTCTGCCAGGAGTGTACTTCTTTACTTATCATCTCACCGTCTACACTAAAGATGCAAAAGTCAGTCTCTACATGAATGACAAGACCATCATGTTCACCTTTGACCAATACCAAGAGGCCAACGTGGATCAGGCATCAGGTTCTGTTATCTTACGTTTGGAGGCAGGAGATGAGGTATGGCTGCAAGTCTATGGAGATGAGGCATTTGGGGGAGTGTATGCAGATAACACCAACGACTCTACCTTCTCCGGTTTCCTCCTGTATCCTGAAATTCCTGCATCTGCACGGAGACGTTGACAATACCTAAATTAATTAATTTGGTTATTTTTAGCATTGGGAGATGTGATTCAGTTTTGCACCAAGCTATAGTTTTGAGGTTCAGCAGTATTGCATGTCATTTGAAATCCATTTTTATTGCTGTTTTACAGAGCTTCAGACATAATGAATCTGCTTTTGTTCTTGAATGCCTGTTTGAGAATAATAGTATAGTATGTTTGCTTCCCTATAATAACTAAGTGCTAGGGCTGCACAATTATGACAAAAATCATAATTGTCAATTATTCCCTTGAAATTGTAATTGCGATTATTAATTACGATTATCACAATTTACATTGAATGATGTTTATACCATTGTTTGATGCAACGACATGCCATATTTTATATGAAAATAAACAAGCTGAAAACACTCTAACTGAAAAACTTTTAGTGCTTTTCAATAGTATTAAGCCTCAAATGTCAACTATACATCGGACTGTTGCTTTCTTTACATTATAAAACTAAAACTTAAAAGGGGGGGGGGTATGTAGTGGATAAAGGGGGGGGGGGGGTTGCGGGGTAATGTTTATACTAAAACTAAAATGAAAACAATGGAAAAACCCTTAAGATAACATGTAGAAAGAAAAAACACATCTTAAGCACACAGAATAACATGAGGACTTTGAACGATTACGTAATTGTGGCATCCATAATTGTAATCGCGATTAGAAATTCGATTAATTGTGCAGCCCTACTAAGTGCCAAATGATTCAAAATTGTTGATGAATTGCCAAGTTTAGAGGTACCCCCTATAAAATCAAAATGTTACCAGACCAATTTTTAAAAAAAAAAATTGGTGTTGAGGGACAGCACTCAGCATGCAGCTGCATCTTGGACAGTGATTTCAATTAATATATCGACATTTTTATTCTGTTATTCAACCTTTTTTCAACTTTACTTATTTATATATTTTTAAACTTACTGTATCATATTCAATACATGAATTTCTAAGGCCTCTATATTGTCAGCATGGTTATTTAGCCTAGTTGCCCTTTGTCATCTGATTGATAGCTAAACGATTATAGCTAAAAATGCTTTCATAATAGAAAAATTATAATTAAACAAATAATATAGATTTTTAAATCCTCCTTAGGTCATGAACCACATCTTTTTGCTTTTTCTTCAGGCTTTTGAGAAATGGTTTATTTTGTACATCTCTCAATCATCTATACACATTGCATTTGATGTTTTGCCCCCCACAAAGACTACATACAGATACATACATACAGATTATGCTTTAATGTTTGAAATCAGATTATGCAAACTTTGAAATAAATTTGTCTTTAAAAAATATTTATTTATTTATTTTTGCAGGCCAAAATCATTGACCAAAACAATGTTTAATTCTTCAATGTCATGTTTCATAACGTGCACGCAATGTGGATAAACTACAACAGGTAAATGTATCAGCGTAGTCAATGCTGTTTTCAGCTGATGCATGAATTTCACTAAACAATATTTATAGCACCTGTCATCCAATGTCAATCACAATAAGCTTTGTGCTTTGTTACATTCTAATAAACAAAGTATCAGCTTTCAAATTCTGTCAATTTTATCATGAAATAGAGGTGTGTGGGCCCAACACTAAGCAGGTTGTAACACACTTGGTTTGAATATTTCCACACATGCTAACGTAACAAAATGTACAGTATTTACTAGTTGCAATATCAACACTATCTAAAGAAAGAAACTGTGCCAAAATTCATAATCTTTTGTAGATATCGCTGAACATTTATTTAACCATAGCAAAAGTACGTTTCTGGCTGAAGTAAATTTTTCATCTCAGTTTTTAGTGTTTATTTATCATGAGACAAATCTGCTATTATTTTAATCTCCATTGTGTTATTTATCAGTTTAGATTATTTTTTTAATGCTTCGCTAACTATCAGAAGACGCTAACCATTTTTAAATTCCAGTTGCGCAGATGGGGTGTTGTAACACTGCATTACAATGTGCCCGTTATTATTAACGCTTGCTATACTATAGATCAGTGATGTAATTTACACTAATTACTTTCATGAATGTTAATGAGATTCCATGTGAAACAAGTGAATAAAGAATGATAGTCAATTTTCAATGTTCAGGAATTATTATTTCAAGAAATGTAAAACAGTTTGCTCGTCTATTATTTTTTGTGTCATTGTTACTTAAATAATCTATATATAGAATTATATATATATAATATATATATATATATACCAACGTGCCCCTCAGATTGTTTCAATTGCCCCCACCTACTGGGCATGTTGTCACATTTCACTTCCAGCGCACTGGTCTCCGTGGAGGGAATAGACCCAAAGAATAACATATGCCGATCTGGTTCTGTAGAGTATTTAAGACATCCTGCTGCTGCACAAATAGCATATAAAAAAACCCATAGCAGATCTATACAGGTGGAGCTGGGTAAGGTGGAGTGTTTCAGAGGAACTCTGAAAGTGTGCTGTGAAATGCTGTAGTGCAGTGGTTTTCAAACCTGTCCTGAAGTACCCCCAGCCCTGCAAATTTTGTATGTCTCCCTCATCTATCACACCTCTGAAAGTGTGGGGGAAGTCATGGCCTAATGGTTAGAGAGTCGGACTCATAAACCAAAAGGTTGCGGGTTCAAGTCCTCTTACCGTCAGGGATGTAGGTGGGGGGAGTGAATGTACAGCACTCTCTTCCCTTCAATACCACTATTGAGGTGCCCTTGAGCAAGGCACCGAACCCCCAACTGCTCCCCGGGCGCCGCAGCATAAATGGCTGCCCACTGCTCCGGGTGGTGTTCACGGTGTGTGTGTGTTCACTGCTGTGTGTGTGCACTTTGGATGGGATAAATGCAGAGCACTAATTCCAAGTTTGGGTCACCATACTTGGCCACATGTCACTTCACTTTTTTTCACTTCACCTGATTCAACTCATCAGCTCATTAGTGGAGACTGCAAGACCTGAAGTGGCTGTGTCAGATATAGGGAGACATATGTGCCGTGCTGGGTTTACTTCATGGAGAGGTTTGGGGGGAAAACCATGCCTAAAAAGTGAATGCTAACCAGCCATTTAAATGTAAAGCAGCAAGCTCATTGGTTGTGTATGCAACATGAACCAATCAGCTTGTGACAAACTGTTTAATGCTATGAATATTATCAGTTTGCTTTATTGACCCATCAGCCTGAGCCATCTTGAATTTCATGACAAAACTTTGCATTTCTTTTAAATCCCATGTTCTTTATTAGATATTTTACATAGAGTCCTTTAATTTGAGGTTGTAGAGGATTGTCCTGGCATAACTTTGTTCCCATGAATGAATGAATAAATATTTTTATTTTAACATTTTGTTTTATTGTTTTAATTAAAATATAATTAAAGAAATGTTACATTTGTACTAAAATATTTTGGCATTATACAGTGCACATCTGTTAAATGAAAACTATGAAGTGAACAGAATTACATTTAAAAAAGCTTCTTATGTAATTTGAGAACTGATAGCTTCAACAACTATCTCTGGATATTCTAGTGGGACCTGATTGTTCATTACACCACCTTGTGTCTCATATCACACCACAGACTTGCTTTCTCTTGTTACAACCCAACTGGCGCCATGCGTCTCCCTTATTGATTGCACTGAACATGAAAGTATAATATTAATATGAACCTACTGTATATTGTTACAACATTTGTTTTGTCTTGTCAGGATTTATTTTTCAAAAATAACCCACATACAGTGCATTATAATTTTACTTATGAATGCACATCAAATGCAGATCCAGAGTTCAATCTGATCTGTATTGGTCTGCAAGCAATGAATGGATGGTCAAGAGTCTCCCATTGGCCACTGTCCAGCCCCAGCAGCTGTTGCATGGTCTAATTTTATGAGTTTATTTTTAGTCTAATTGGTAAGGACACCGGGGTGCAACAAGATCTCTTTCTAAAACGTGGCCCTCATTTGCAAGATTAAGTATGCTTAAAGAGACAATTCACCCATGAATTAATTCATGTCATTTATTCACTTTCATATAGTTTATTTTCTTTATTTATTCTGTGCTGTGTGAAAGAAAGAAAGAAAGAAAGAAAGAAAGAAAGAAAGAGAATTAGTACACACCGATACTTCAAATGTTGTTGTTTGATCATACTGTGAAAAGTAGGAATTTTATTTATTTGAATTTGTCTCTTGAAATGGTTTGTTGTATATTGAATTCACTATGTAGTGTATATGTTAGAATACTGAAAGACTGTACAAATAAATGATTTAACATTAAAGTAATAATGTAGGGGCAACGTCTGGAATATAATCTCCTCATATAGTGGAGTAATATGAGCAGTGCTGATTAGAAATCCCTCTTATGTCTAGACCAGTCTGACCTTGAAGCACTCACACATTGGTTTCACTATATTAGTGAAGACATCTCATAAACTGCCATTGTTTTAAATTAGGTTATTGATATTTTCTTTTGCCTATAACTCGACACCTACGTCTAAACATAACCCTCACATAATTTTAATATTATTAAATAGTGAAGTGAAGTGAAGTGAAGTGAAGTGAAGTGACATGTGGCCAAGTATGGTTACCCATACTAGGAATTAGTGCTCTGCATTTAACCCATCCTAAGTGCACACACACAGCAGTGAACACACACACACCGTGAACACACAGCTGGAGCAGTGGCAGCCATTTATGCTGCGGCGCCCGTGGAGCACTTGGTGGTTCGGTGCCTTGGTAGAAAAACGATATATCGATATATACTATTTAATATCGATTTAAATAGAAACATAATTTGACCAATTTCTTTGGGTAAGGACCAGTTCACTAGTTTGTGTTTAAAGGCATAGTTAACACACACACACACATACATGCACGCACGCACACACACACCAATAAATTTGCTGTTAATTTACCCACCCTCAGGCCATCAGACCAGATGTAGTTTTTTTCTTCAAAAGAACAGTAAAAAAGATTGTTATATTATTGTGGACATGCTTAAATAGTGATTCACAAGCAGGGGCGGACTGGGACAAAAATTCAGCCCTGGTACTGTAGCCACACCGGCCCACATTACCAACACCGTGACACAGCCCCACACACCGGACACACACATTCACTACTTACATTTGCGCACAGATGGTGAAATAATATAAGCAGTACCATATAAGTAACAGATATTTAAACATTTAATGTATGTGTCTGGCAAACAATGCTTACTACTTTTTAAAGAGCACACGTTTATAACAAATTTACACATACAGTAAAAACAAAAGAAAAAGAATCTGAGGATGTTGTAGAGTCTGTGCTGTCTGTTTATGCTATTTGTCTGTTGTTACCATCATTCTGTTGTTCTTTGTTGTCACTGTCTGTCTGTTGGGTTTTTCCTACCTCTACCACACTCCTCCTTGTCTCTGCTTGGCCTACCGTAGCATCCTTCCTCACAGCACTGGTGTTGAAAGACCAGGGGTCTCTGGCTGTACTGATTCCAGCAACATCCTAGTTAATGAACACAGTATAGGACTTAAAAATGACAGCAAAATATTTTCTCACTGACTGCTCTCAACATTGGAATACACATGGCCACTGCTACTTTGTCCGGGTGTGTGTTCACTGCTGTGTGTGTATGTGCACTTTGGATGGGTTTAAATGCAGAGCACTAATTCCAAGTATGGGTCACCACACTTGGCCACATGTCACATCACTCACTCACCATCTATCACATCACGCCCCTCCTCCTCACTCACTCACTCACTGTCACTCACATGAGTACAAACAAGTAATAATAGCAAAAAAGGGAATAGAATATATAGAAAAAGCTATAAATAGTAGCAGCAGTAAATCCTTTTTGATATACAATTATTTGTGAATTAAAGTATGCTGAAGTGTTGCTAGTATGTGCTGCATGTGCATTTGTGTGTGAGTGTGATCTCTCTCTCTCTCTCCTCCTCTCTCTCTCTCTCTGTGTGTGTGTGTTTGCCACGGGCACAGGTTTCCTGCCTATCCTAAGCGTTTAATTAATAGTTAATTAGAGCCACATTATTAAGAAACTGGCAGCATCTGTATCGGTGTGTGTCTCTCATTGTGTCTTCCTACCTCCATGACACTTGACTTTGCAGTCTACCCTACCTAAGGATTAATTGCATACTGTAAAAGTATGTACTGTATGCATGCTCAATGTTTTATTTTAATATATGACTATCTAGCTACATATTCAAAGTAAAGTTCACTACAAATGTCTATAGTACTATGGCTATTACTATAGGTTTTTGATGTGTTAAGACTATATTGCAAGTAGCCTACATCAGTTTTTTACCCTAAATCCCACTTTATCTGCTGATATTGCAGTCATTCAATTCAGTATCAGGCTCGTTAACACTTAAGTTAACCAGTTATCACTAAGCAATGACATTTTAAAATATACTGGGTTTCTACGCTAAGCTTACAACTGTTTATTACAATGTAGGCTACTGTCAAAAAAAACAGAAGCTAACTGGCAGAAGTAGTGTGAAAATGACTTGTGCTAGCTGTATTTTCTGTTTTCTTCTTACCTCTGGAGCGCTATCTGTCCTCCTCTCCGGTGCACAAGCAGCAGCACCAACCTGTACACCTTTTGAAAATTTTCGTAATTTTAAACGTCATTATTTTAGTCCAGCTGTCAGGACCTAGCCCCTTTTCTCTCTTTTTTTCTCCTCTCAAAGTTTGTATCTGCACGCCTTTCCTTTTTTACCGCCCATTATCTAGCTTTCACGAAAATGACTCGTGTTGTCAATCCCTCTGATGACTGTGTGCTTTGACTGAACGGTTTCGGTCGGCCCCCTTTGTCCCTACGGGACCAGCGGCCGGGATCCGCGATTTGCGGCGTCGTAGCGTGGAGCCAAATGCGGAACTAGTGAATGTTAAGGTATGAAACACGTTATGAAACGTGCGTGCGGAACCCATGTGAGAGAAAGAGGCGTGTAGGGACGTGGTCTAGGTAGAGAACACGCTAGCAGCTAGACTCTAAGCGAAACGGCGGGCGAAAACCATAGGCGCAGAGTTGGCCCATAAAACATGGTATTTGTGATAGATATGGTTGAACGAGGGTGGTGCTTGCACCGCCCACATTAAACAAATGGTCCCGACCCTCTGCAGTTGGCGCAGAATTGCGCAGATGCCAATCTGCCCCTGTGCACAAGTATGATTTTTGCACAGACAAATCTGCCTTTTAATGTCCTCTGTCAATATGTACAAAAACACTTTTCATAAAACTAAAACCAAACTAATTTTGGTTTGTGTCAATTAGTCAGTCAAGTACACATACATAATATTGTTTATACAGTATGTGATTGTCTTTGGCAGGAAATTATTTAAAGGGGAGAACATAATATAGTTTAGTGACGCTGACACAAAAAAATAATATATAGATATAATCTATATATATATTATATACTATATAGAAAGGGCATCTAAAAAATTAGAATATCATGGAAAGTTCTTTATTTTTTGTAATTTATGAAAAAAAAACTTTCTTATATTCTAGATTCATTGCGCACAAACTGAAATATTCCAGAGTTTTTTTTTTTTGTTTGTTTTGTTTTAATTCTGATGGTTACGACTTGCAGCTTAGGAAAATAAAAAATTCAGTATCTCAAAAAATCTAATATTTTCTCAAATATCAATCAAAAAAAGATTTACAAAACAGAAATGTCCAAAGTAGGTTTAATTATGCACTCAATACTTGGTTGGGGCTCCTTTTGCATGAATTACTGCTTCAATGCGGTGTGGCATGGAGGCGATCAGCCTGTGGCACTGCTGAGGCATTATTGAAGCTCAGGTTGTTTTGATAGCGGCCTTCAGCTCATCTGCATTTTTTGGTCTTGTTTCTTATTTTCCTCTTGACAATACCCCATAGCTTCTCTCTGGGGTTCAGGTCTGGTGAGTTTGCTGTCCAGTCAAGCACGAAATCATTTCAGCAAAGCAGTTAGAAGTAGTTTTTGGCACGGGGGGGGGGGGGGGGGGGTGGGCAGAGGTGTAAGTCCTGCTGGAAAATGAAATCATCATCTCCATAAAGCTTGTCAACAGATGAAAGCATGAAGTACTCTAAAATCTCCTGGTAGACGGCTACATTGACTTTGGACTTGATAAAACACAATGGACCAACACCAGTAGATGACAAGGCACCCCAAATCATCACAACTGCGGAAACCTTCACACTGGACTTCAAGCACTTGGATTCTGTGCCTCTCCACTTTTCCCCCAGACCCTGGGACTTTGATTTCCAAATGAAATGCAACATTTACTTTCATCTTAAAAGAGGACTGTGGACCACTGAGCAACAGTCCAATTCGTTTTCTCCTTAGCCCAGGTGAGTGGCTTCTGACGTTGTTTCTGGTTCAGGAGTAGCTTAGTTCTAGGAATTTGACAGCTGTAGCCCATTTCCTGAAGACATCTGTGTGTGGTGTCTCTTGATGCCTTGACCCGGCGTTCAGCCACTCTTGTGACGCTCTCCCAAGTTCTTTAAAATCCGGCTTTTTTCCATGACAATCTTCCCAAGAGTTGCTTGTGCACCAGTCAACTTTCTATGAATATAATTCGATACAGCACTCTGTGAACAGCCAGCCCTTTCAGCGATGACCTTCTGTGGCTTACCCTCCTTGTGGAGGGTGTCGATGCTCGTCTTCTGGACAACTGTCAAGTCAGTAGTCTTCCCCATAATTGTGGTTACATGTTCTAAATTAGCCCAGGAGGTACCCAGTATTTATACTCAAAATTAATCAATCTAATCAGCTTGAGATACTGAATTTTAAATTTTCCTAAGCTGTAAATTGTAACCATCAGAATTAAAAAAAAAAAAAACCTCTTGAAATATTTCAGTTTGTGTGCAATGAATCTAGAATATAAGAAAGTTTGCTTTTTTGAATTAAATAAATAACTTTTCCAGGATATTAAAATTTTTTGAGATGCACCTGTATATACTGTATATATACCAGCTGTAGCTGATTGAGGTAAATATGTCCATTAGTGTCCATTTCTGTGTAAGCGCACATATCCTACTGTAGATGGCAGCATTAATCTGCTTTGAATGTAAACTGACAGTTGGTTCACGTTTTGGCTGTTAGCATGGGCAAGTAAGCCCCTGCTGGTATGTGTCCGAACTGCACTATTCTGGGTGCAAAAGCATATTTCTCTATTGACAGTTTATTTATTTATTTACTCTTCACACAGTTCTACTTACTAACTTTCAGCTTTGGCACAGCTGTAAATTTCACATGCAAAATGCACTGAAACTACCAAAACATTTAATAAATGTCTTAAATCAAATAATTCATCAATAGCACTAGCAAAGGCTGTAAAGCAACAAACACTTTGTCATAAAACAATGATCTAAAAAAGAGCCAGAGTTTGCCTTCACTATGTGCCGAGCATTGAATGAAAGAGTCTTGAAAAAAAACAAAAAAAAACTAACATGTCTATGGAGTATATGCACATTTACCAGGTATATGTGTATGTCTATGTATGGCCACCCCTTTCCACAGTTGTCTTCACCCATGTTATCTGGACAGGGGCCAGCTACAAGCCCATCTGCTGTCGTGTGAAGCTGTTCCAGAGCTGAGCACTCACTCATCAGGCCCCTCTATCCGGCCCCCGGCTCTCACTCCTGACCTTATCACTGCGGCCCCTGTCATGACACACTCTCCCCTCATCTCACTAATGACCACCACTCTGTTCTCTGTCTCAGAGCAGCCACAGGACAGGGATGAAGAGAACTCAACAAAGAAATAATCCCAATAAGTATAAAGGAAATTAAAACCATTGATGGTTTTTACATTGTGATGACTTAAGTGAATTATTAAAGCAAAGGCGATTTTTTTTTGAGTCAAGTCAACCCTTTTATTCTCCCTCGTGTCGTTCTAGATGTTTGTTTGATTTTCATATTGTTCACTATACTTTATTTCCTCTGTGGAACACAAGGGTAATTCACAAGGATTCATGGTGAATGTTCCATACAGTGAACGTAAAAAGTGACCAGGAACTGAGAAGCTCCAACAATATCAAGTTATTTATTGAAAATCTTGCCCTCCTCTGTAACTCAAGTCATATGATGCTGCATATATGTAAAAGGATAGTTCAAAATTTTGTCATCATTTATTCACACTAAAGTTGTTCCAAACTTTTATTAATTTATTTATGTTGAATATAAAAGAAGATCTTTTGACGAATGTTGGTAAACAAACAGTTTTTTGACCCCATATGTTAATAATATTTGAGCGCTATGACAAAAAGCAAGATTTTCAGTTAATCATTTTCTTAAATTTCACTGATGAATTAAGATGCTAATGTTCAATAAATAGTTTATTATTATTATACATATACAAACTACCATTAAAAATTTTAGGATCAGTACAGTTTTTATTGTTTTTGAAAGAAGTCTCTTTATGCTCACCAAGGCTGCATTTGTTTTGATAAAAAATAAAAAAAAAAGAGAGAGAATATTATTACAATTTAAAATAATGTTTTCTATTTTAATATACTTTAAAATGGAATGTATTCCAAACATGCCAAAGCTAAATTTGTAGCAGCAATAACTTTAGTCTTCAGTGTCACATGATCCACCAGAAATCATTCTAATATGCTGATTTGGTGCTAATGAAACATTTCTTATAATTATCAATATTAAAAACAGTTGTGATGCTTAATATTTCTGTGGAAACCATGATACATTTTATTTTTTAGGATACTTGATGAATGAAAAAAAGCAGCATTTTTGAAATACAATATATGTAATTAAGATATTTTGTTTTTGTGGTCCTCGCTGATAAAATTATTAATTTCTTTTAAAAAAAAAAAAAAAAGATGTCATTATCATTATATTTCATTAGCCAATCATTTCATAAGCTGTTAATTGTTGCCAAGCAAATAACTGAATTAAAGTAATGTATGTCTTCTATTTTACAAGTTTTGAATGTGGCTCATGCAATCAGAATTCAAGTCTTATCAGTTTTAATAATACTTTCTTAATACTTTAATAGTTTAAATGCATTAGTTGCAAGTGCTATTACTGGCTGTAGCTCAGTAATTAGGCTCTTCAGGAATAATAATATGACTATTATCTGAGACTCAATCCAGATAAACTTCCACCTTTGACATGTAACACACAAAAACAAGCACAGCCCTGATTCAAGCATGCATACCTTGAACACACAGACAGATATATCTGCATTATCTCTTAAACAACAGCAGCCATTGGATATCTTTTCCTCCCGCTCCACATTGGCATGATAGCATCTAAAACATGTGCAATACATTTGGACTACAGTTACAATTAGAGTGCGGGACTGTTTGTGGAGTCAATCATGTTCTTTAAATGGTTTTAAGAACGGGGTTGTACAAGATAGGGATCAGCAGTTCACAGAGCAAAGGAACTCAATATATGTTACAGTGTGGGGTGAGGAGTCTCAGTGTATTTAAAATCAAGTCAAGAGGTTGTCTATCTTGTCTTATCATCTTGGAATATATTTTGGGTGGATTTGTGAGGTCATAGAGAGGTAAGGCGCTTTTTACTGCAGTTAATTTGCTTTATCCTAAACATCCAACATGTGTAACCTCTCTCAGGCTGCTCAAATTATTCCAGGAAATCCATAACAATGACAGACCCCAACCGCTCGCCTAAAACATTAAACACTTGCGGAAAGGCCTTTCTAAGCGATTTACAAAAACGTTTTATTCATTGAGTAATGCTGGCCTTCCTCAAAGCAGGATTTGGAAGTCTATCACTCCTCAAGGAGCTACTCAGATGTCATTTTGACCTTACAGGGTCTAAAAAAATTACTTTGCATCAGGTCAGTTGCCTAGTTCTCGATCTTTCCACACGTCTGCCTGTCACTGAGTAGGATAAACACCAGCCTCTGTTTACTGAATCAGCCCTTTTTGGTAGCTCCACACAGCCATAAATAGATGGCTTGCATTTGCAACTTTTTGTCTTCTTCCAAAGTCCTATTGGCAGGAAAATAAAAATATAAAAAGGACATATTGCCTTTTTTTTTTACCACAGTTTTCCCAGAACCTTCATACTTTCTTACTGCATGTTCTATTTATAATGTTTGTGGCCACAGTCACCGGCAAATTGGTTAATAGTTACAGTGGTGTGAAAAAGTGTTGGCCCCCTTCTTGATTTCTTATTTTTTTTGCATGTTTGTCACTTTAATGTTTCAGATCATCAAACAAATTTTAATATTACACATAGATAACCTGAGTAAATACAAACTGCGGTTTTGAAATTATGATTTCATTTATTAAGTGAAAAAAGCTGTCCAAACCTACGTGGCCCTACGTGAAAAATGACTTGCCCCCTCCTGTTAAATCATGAAAGAACTGCAATTAACCACATTATTTTAGAAAGCTGAGTTAAATTTCACTAGCCACACCCAGGCCTGATTATTGCCAGACCTTTTGAATCAAGAAATCACTTAAATAGAACGTGTCTGAACCTGTGGAGCATGCTTAAAGAGCAACACATTATGTTGTGATCTAAAGAAATTCAAGAACAGATGAGAAACAGTTGACATGTATCAGTCTGGAGGATTATAAAGCCATTTCTAAGGCTTGGGACTCCAGCGAACCATGGTCAGAGCCATTATCCACAAATTGAGAAAACTTGGAACAATGGTGAACCTTCCCAGGAGTTGCCAACCAAAATTACTCCAAGAGCACAACGACGACTCATCCAAGAGGTCATAAAAGAACCCAGAACAACATCTAAAGAAATGCAGGCTTCACTTGCCTCAATTAAGGTCAGTGTCCATGATTCAACAATAAGAAATTGACTGGGCAAAAACGGCCTCCATGGGAGAGTTCAAGGCAAAACCACTGCTGACCAAAAAGAACACAAATGCTCGTCTCTCATTTGCCAAAAAAATATTTTGATTATCCCCAAGACTTTTGGGCAAATATTCTGTGGACTGATGAGACAAAAGTTTAACTTTTTGGAAGGTGTGTGTCCCGTTACATCTGGCGTAAAACCAACACAGCATTTCATAAAAAGAACATCATACCAACAGTTAAATATGGTGGTGGTAGTGTGATGGTTTGGGGCTGCTTTGCATCTTCAGGACCTGGACAACTTGCCATAAATGACGGAACCATGAATTCTGCACTCTATCAGAAAATCCTGAAGGAGAATGTCTGGCCATCAGTTTGTGACCTCAAGCTCAAGCGCACTTGGGTTATGTAGCAGGACAATGATCCCAAACACACCAGCAAGTCCACCTCTGAATGGCTCAAGAAAAACTAAATTAAGGTTTTGGAGTGGCCAAATCAAAGTCCGGACTTAAATCCGATTGAGATGCGTAAACAGTCCATTCATGCTCGAAAACCCTCCAATGTGGCTGAATTAAAACAATTCTGCAAAGAAGAGTGGGCCAAAATTACTCCACAGCTATGTGAAAGACTCATTGCCAGTTATCGCAACCACTTGATTGCAGTTGTTGCTGCAAAGCGTGGCACAACCAGTTATTAGATTTAGGGGGGCAATTACTTTTTCACGTAGGGCCAGGCAGGTTTGGACAGCTTTTTTCCCTTAATAAAATAAATAATCATTTAAAAACTGCATTTTATATTTACTTGTATTATCTTTGTGTAATATTAAAATTTGTTTGATGATCTGAATCTTTTAAGTGTGACAAATATGCAAAAAATTAAAAAAACAGGAAGGGGGCAAAATTTCCACAATCACAACCACTGTATGTCAATAGAACATTTAAAGGTCAGTAAATTTACCACAATGGCCGTTTAGACAGAGATACAAATGGAATGTATACCTTTAAGCATAGTGCCTTGGTCACAGAGTTCACAAGGGCCTCAGATATAGGAAAGAAATGTATTTGTGGTCTTTTTTTGGTTTGGACATAAAAGTATGCAGTCTATGCACACAGCTAAATTAAGCTTGACCAATACCCACTATTCTCTTTCCTTTTACTGGACAGTGTTAGAGATGGCAACTTGTCAGTTATATACGCAGTTGTGCTGTGTTCATTTTCAGCTTTTTACTATGGTACTTAATAGAGTAACAAATACTTAGAGTATATTTACAACTGTCTCACAAAGACATCATTTTCATTCAGTAAACCATAAACCTGTTTGTCTGCTATGTTTAAATGTTTAATAAAAATAATTTAATTTAATATGAAGGTTCATAAATGCTTTAACACTGCAACATTTAATAGAATGTTAACATAAACATTATTGTTGACATGCTTTATTGTTGACAGTGTGACATAAGTGGTGTTCCATATGCCTTTAACCTGTAAACCATGTAAATGTTAAATGGAAATATGCTAATTTGAATTTATTTGAACAACTGTGACAATGAAGTAGCTAAATGGAAGACCATATACAACAGCAATATGATTATCTTCTTGTGAGTTTAGAGAATAAATAAATGCCTACACATTACATGAGGGTAAGTGAATGATTACAGAATTCACATTTTTGGGTAAACTATTGATTTTATGGCTGTCAAAATAGCAACTTGAATGGTGACTTGTTATATGCCGTACTTGTTACATATACATTTTTTTGTAAGCAATTTACAATTTTAATTGACAGGCAAGTGGAGAAAAGTTAGGAAATGAGAGAATGGGATCAGGATATATTGCAAGCAACAACAACAACAACAAAAAAGCACTACAATGCAATGTAACATGATGACGTTTGCATACTTTAACAATAAATTGACCATTACATTTTGACCATTTTAATATGTTAAAATGTTCATTTTGTATCTCTTCTGATAAAATAAGCTTCGTAAATTTTAAATGCCAGTTTTACTACTGCAGATGCAAATCTAAATATTACACTATAAAAAACAAGCATATATTTGTGAACTGTCATTCTATTCTGAATTGCAGCACAGCTCCATCCCCCACCCCCCCCAATAGACATCTGTCTGCCCAACTATCCGCCCATGTTCCTCTGTCTTCTTCACCTGGTAGTCTCCACCTGAGCCTGTGAGGGAGGTCAGAAATCACTCTGTGTCCTGAGTTAGTATCTGTTGGTTGCTGAGTGAAGGAAGAGGCCCGGCACACAATGTGTGGCCCGGAGCACAGAGGAGTTATAGACCTACGGACAGTAATATGCAGTGGGTGGTTCTACACTTCCTCTTCATCGTGCAGATGGAGAGATATGAGCAGATTCAGTGGAATGAGAAAGAGCTTTTTGTGGGCTTTCATTGGTCACATTTCAAATAATAAACATGATTCAGGGCCTTAGGTTTCTTATCTGTTTTTGAACTTGTCCTAAGAAACCTGATCTCTTCATTGGAAGCTACTTTGATTATATTAATTGAAAAGCTATGTCTCAGGTTTTTATACTATGTTCAATATTCTAAACAGATTTTTATGCTTTTGTACACAAGTTATTATTTGAGTGGTTTGTCATGAATGACAATATTTGGCATATTTGGTAACACTGTATTTGAATGTGGCTTTGTGCAGGTTACATTTATTTACTATGGTAATGATGACAGTAAATTATGCATAATTATAAACATTTGACACTAAACCTAACCTTAAACATATAGCAAGTACATATTGTTATTACTTAGTACCGTGGTTCAACCAATGGCATGATCTTGGCATGACCTTGGGGTAAGGCTGTTTGTTAATCCAACCATTAACAGGAGTCAGAGGGAGTTTTTTTTTTTTTGGCAAAACTCCAAAAAACATATCATTGCAGTTTTCATCTGACCACTAGTGGCACCTTTTATTCATTATGATTACATTATGATTACAGTGACAGATGATCATGCGGTTCCTTGCACAATACTATGTTATGGCCTCAACAAAAACATTTACCATAGTGCATGGTTTGTAAATGAATACATTTTGAGATTTGTATCACATAATCAGGTCCATACGTATGGCTTTTCTGCTTTTCGGCAGCTCACGTGTTACAGCACTGCACTCGTGATGCAAAGTGCTTAGGGACGAGTCCCGTGAAACACAAGTCTTTAAAGACTTGTGGAATCAAGCTAAAATGGCATGGTTGCTTCAGCTCATCTCACATTTGCTTTTGTTAACACTGTCGATTAAATTTAGGGTAGGGTTTAATGTGAGTGGTGCATTGTTTTTATATGCGATAGAGCATTATCATTTTAGTGCCACATTTCATTTCTGAATTGCCACGATATATACAACAACCAAAGTAATGAAATGTTGCCATGTTCACCTGTTTAGGATAAAACTGAACACACTTTTACCGCCACTCACTGGCACTGACATTTCAATTTGAAACTGCTGTGAAATGTGCAAGAAGCAACGTAATATAATATAGCATAAATTACACAACACATTTTTTTCCAGTGATGGAAATAATGAATTAAGAAAAAATTCCAAGTGTCTTTTTTATAAAGATATTTTTGAAGAATACTTGTAGCTTGCCTACACAAGAGGACACGATTGTATCTTACGGAACATGAACACATCTAAAGTATTTATCAGATAATCTACCCCGTACACATTCCAGACCTAAAGTCCTATCAGGCCCCATGGGGCCCAGCGCAGACTTACAAACTACGGTGGCAGGGCCTTGTCTCTCAAAAACAAACTGTGACAGACAAAGACATTGGTCTTATCTGCAGAGTATATATCATACTGATATGTCTGCGTCCCAAAGAGATTGCCAATGACATTTATTGTCACGCAAGGTCAGTGGCGTGTTAATGATTTCCTTGTTTAGGTGAAAGATGGTTATAATGCCTTTATGCAAATAAACTGAAAAAGCAAACATTAAATTTCCTGATTTTAATATATAATTTTCGTTTAAATGATTTTGTAACTCATACTATGAAAATTCAGCCACAGCTATTGTCCTGGCATCTATTGACTAGTAGATCATATCTTTCTCCAAAGATGCCCGACATACTGAGCCAAAGTTAATCTATGTTAAACCTCCTCATAAGCATCAGAACTCAGCAAAAGTCAAATCCAGAGGGCCTGCAGTACCAGTGACTGAATAAGCAAAACCAGATGGAGAATTAAGGGGACTATGAAGCAGTCTTTCAGTCTGAGAGAACTCCAGATATTGCTTTACATTACTCCTAATGCATTGCCATTGGGGTAATTTCTTGAATTGGAAGGAAATACATTCTTTGACATTTTTTCTATTTGTCAGAGTAATGAGGCTGTGATAAAAGGATGAGTTTCAGCCATTTCCCCCCTCGTTCTGAAGTAATCTGATGTTTGGAGACATGATTAACTGGTCCTTGAGACAGCAATGAAAATATGGGCTAGTTTGATAAGCAGCATATCACGTTAAGCCTTTTCTCAAAAAGACGCTGCTGAGTCCATTAGACATGGCTTCATAGTTTTTTTATTTTATTTATTTTTTTTATTCCACAAGCATAACAAATGTGATCCTTTCCACATAACATATAAAATTTGATATGTTCCACAGGACCGTCAGCTGTCTTAACCGTGGCTTGTGTACTGTATCACATACCAGCTTCATCACTGTGTCTGTCACGCACTCTGTTCCCCTTTCGGGCTCTGTCTTTACATTTATTTGTGATGAAGCTCGCGATTATGGTAAGGGTGGTTACATGTCCGACCAGTGCTTGCGGTGTTCGGCCAATCACAATGCACTGGGTCAGCTGGCCAATCAGAGCAGACTGTGCTTGTCGGAAGGAGGGCCTTTGTAGAAAACGAAGCGTTTGAGAGAGGTGGGGCATAGAGGACCTACAGTAATGTAAAGTATTTGAAAAATAATGTTTTTTTTGAACATTAAACCATGTCAACATCTTCTTACCCCAAATACACAAAATAATGATCTTTAAAAATTAAGGAAAATACGAGTCCATAACCCATAATATTGCTTTCTCCAGAAGTCCACTCCTTCTTGTCCTCAAAATCCACACATATATTTGTTGTGTTTAGAAATGTTTTTTGCTTGTAAACTGTGCTTGATCTGTGCATGTTTCTTTTCTGGAAATATAAGAGAGATGTATTTTTCACTGGAGAAAGCAATGTTATGAGCAGAGGACTTGTATTTTAGCTGGAAGTAATGTTTTAATGTTTCTTACAAACACACAGCTTTTCCCTTCACAAGACATTAATTGATGGACTGAGTTGAGTGGGTTACTTGTGGATTATTGTGATGTTTTTTTTATCAGCTGTTTGGACTCTCATTCTGATGGCACCCATTCACTTGCAGAGGATCCATTGGTGAGCAAGTGATGTCATGCTAAATTTCCCTAAACCTGTTTTGATGAAGAAACAAACTCATCTACACTTGGATGACCTGAAATTGTCAGCAACTTTAGATTTTAAGTGAACTATTTCTTTAATGGATCTGTAGGTCATCAGAAAGTTGTGGAAGTTCAGAAGAGTTGATTTTGCAGACTCATTTCAATAAGCAGTGTTTCTGGGAAAGAAGTTTTGAGTTGTGAAAGTTACAGTACATTTTCATAGTACATCAAACTCATTTCTTTCAAAAGATCAAGGAAAATGTGATTGCTCATCGTATGACCCCTTTAAGATAATGACAAACCTGCGAATTCAAAGCACTAGATCTCTATTCCTGTCTGTTGGACAGGAGATTTACTACAGTACAGCCCTTACACTGGTCTCATCTTCATTACTGCAACTCACTGTTGGCTGACGGCCCAGTATGAGCAATAAAATGTCTGCAGCACATGGAGAATGCTGCAGCCCAGCTGATCCTAAACCAGGCCAGATATTCATATGTATTT
>JADLZN010011702.1:0-141175 GCA_018155175.1 Sinocyclocheilus anophthalmus | reverse complement strand
CACTGATTGCACTGATTGCACACATCTGTTTCAGATCACTCACTCACTATATAACACCCACTCAAACAACCATTCTCCGCTGAGTATTGTTTAGCCTGTAACCCGTTCCGAGTCTCTGTGTTTCCTTTTTTTGCCTTGCCTGTTCTCTCGGTTTTTGATCTTTGCCTGTTTTCTTGGATTTCTCCCTCTCGTCTTGCCCCTGTGTTTCTGTCTGCCGATCGTTGACCTACGCTAGCCTTAGGACTATTCTTGTGTTTTGCCCGCCATATAACTGTTTGCCATTGTTCGACCCTGCCTATTATACCACGTCTCTTTAATAAAAGCTTGCATATGGATCCGCCCGCCTCTCGTCTCGTCAGCCCCGTTACAGTAAGGGGCGTAACATTTTCGTCACACACTTGAGGTATTCGGCCCCATCACTACGCACTAGATAGCTGGCCAATCAGAGCACACCGCAATTTTCAGAACGATGAGCTTTGTAAAAAAATCGACGCGTTTCAGAAAGGCGGGCATAGAGGAGAAACAATAATGTACAGTGGGGCAAAAAAGTATTTTGAACCTTAAACCGTATAAACACATTTCATTACACCAGATACACAAAAATAATGTTCTTTTAGCAACATCATACGACCCCTTTAATATCAACTTAAAAATCATATGGACCATTGAATCTACCACATGATGTCCGACGTGAAATAGTCAGCCAGCTATTCATTATCATGCCAATTATTGTGCCTCTTGCTCCAACAATATGGATGCATTTTATCTCAGATATCATATAGGCCTATATTACATACTTTTCTCAAAAAAAAAAATTTAAAATTTATTAAAACAAAATTAAAAATCACTAACAAGACCTTTGTCTCAAAATAGATTTGGTCATTTTAATGATTCTCATTTGCTTGCTAAATAAATACTGTACATGCATACATATTAGCTCAACTTGGTGGCCCAAAATTTCACTTGAGTTGAGATCAAAGACCTTTTACATAATTTTCATACTCATCAATTTAGTGACCCCTCATGCCATTATCATCCTTTGTATTGATTTGAAATGACCCTTTCCTCTAACACAGCATTGCAGAGCCCACAGTTTATGGATATATAGGCTGATCTTAAGTAATCAGCTATGCATTTACATGTATTCTATTTTATTTACATGTATTTTTTAAATCATAGTAGAAAAAAAGGTTAGTTAGATTATTAAAATGTTCTTCACATCTTTCATAGCATAGCTGAAAAAAAAACTTATTTCAGAACCATATTTAACAGTGTACCTAATAAATAAATATAGGTTATATACTTCATATATTTCTTCACCAACAATGAAAATAAGCCATGTATGTCACAAAACAACAAACAGGTTGGAACCAGAAGGTAAACATTGCATAAAAGGCCACAATCTTTCTGAGGAATACCTAAATACGCTCTGCAATAACCTTTTTGGTCATAGTCAACCCTATAATTTATATTTTCCGATATCCAGGCCTTTTGTATCAGTATCACTGAAGATTTATATACTATACTATGCTATGCCATGCTATATGCTATATGCTATGTGCTATACTATACTATACATGTTGTTTAACAACCCTGTTCTTTATTTCCATGAGCACATTGCATTCGAGGTTATCCTGCATGAAAATAATCATATTAAAGCTTCAAATAATAACAATTAGTGAGAGATAAATACTGTCAGTTGAAGTTCAGCTGAGGTGGGTTGAAACTTGTAAATATGTATGTGTTTGTGAAGACTCCACCATTGAGCAGCACACACAAACAATACTGCTATGATGAACAGAGTCCCAAAAAAAGAGAACCCAACACCTTCTGGAAGGCTTATAGCCTGCTGACAAATATAGAGATTCTGCTGGAATAAAAACTGACTTTCAGACAGTGATCCCAAGCAAAAAGCCAAAGATACACAGCAATGGTTAAAAATCAACAATATAAAAAAGGTAATCCAAATTAAATGTGATTTAGGATTGCAAAACAATAAAACAAGACACTGTATCATGTTCATCTACGTTTCTACTGTAGGCCCATGCAGGATGCCTCAAGTACGCATGTGCGTTCAGTCCACCACATTTTAAAGTAGGCCTACTATTTTCGGAAATAAAAAAATTATTGTTTTCACCTCAAAGCGGTTTTAAAATTATAGCGGTCTAATTTACAGAGGCTTTGTGGATTATCTTTTACAAACATGTTGCAACGACGATGCATGAGTCGTTAGGGCCAAGAAGTATATTTAAATACATCGAGAGAGAGAGAGACGGAGCGAGAGGAGAGAAAGAGAAAAAAAATATATCACACACAATAGGCTATGTCAAGACTAATTTTTTCCCTTAACTGTAGTGCCTGAAACTATTTCTAACAACTTAAAAAAGCCCACATATAACGTCGTGTACAGTTTATAATGCACGTACCTGGGTATCCGACCGACGGGTGCAGCAGGTCCATGGCTGCGCCGCTCAGCCCCAGGCCGTTCATGCCGTAGGGGGGCTGTTTGAGGTATGACATCATGCTAGAGGCAGTCACGGGTCCCCCCAGATCTTGCCAATAGTTCGATTTCCCCCGATGTTGCAGTTTGACGAAGGACGGACCCAATTTAAGTTACTGAAATGCGAATGCAATAACAAATTATTATTAGCTGCTATGCGTAACCAATGAAATATGCACAACTGCCAAGTGAATTAAATACAAAAATCGAGAAAAAAGTCCTCCTAAAAAATCTATTAGGGAGAGCACAGGACAGTATAAATAAGTGACAAACTAATTGCTTGGTTTAAATACCTTTAAGAATTTCCTATTAGCCTACGTTTCGATGATGATAATAATAATACTAATTAATAATAAAAAACTGACGACGAATCTGGTTTATCTTTGTAATAATAATAATAATAATAACAAAAAACAAAAGAAGACTGGACAATGGTGAAAATGCATACGCATGCCTCGCGAATTAAAAGTATCCTTCGAGCATTCCTAAATATTTCTATAATTGTACATATCTATAATTGTATATTTGTAATCGTATTTCAGATACAATTCAAAGTTTGAATATTCCCCACTTTCTGACATTTCCGATATATAAACATATTTAAAATATTTTGCGAACATTGTACATTATTTACATTCTTTTTTTAAAGCGCCGATTTAAAAATGTTAAATCCCAAAGACCAAATCTGTGCGGTTTCAAAGTACTTATCAAAAGAATGACAAAACTTGCAGGCCTAATAAACAGTTTCCAGGGTCACTGAATTTAGCTCGGTGTTAAAATGTAATTGAAATAATCTTATTTACAGCAATGTTCAACAAAACTATTTTAAATAATTAACATCTTAGAACAGATAGCAGCCTATAGGGTAATATTGAGAGTTAGGCTACTTCTAGAATAATTTATAACTAGGCTATATATTATTAGTATTACACACACACAAATAAAAAAGAAAAAAAAGGTAAAGAAAATATATGAATCTTTATTAACGCTTTGTATTAGTTTTGTTGGTCATTCAATTTTTAACCAAATTTAGGAGCTGACTGGTTACCTAGGAGAAATGAATGTGGAAGGGCCCCGTGCTGAGAGAACCGAGTCGCTTAGAGTTCTGTGTATTCCAATCTATTCCGGGCTTATTCTTTACTCTGTAAAGACTGGTTAGAAAGAACACATCTACGTGCAAATTAACTCAATTACAATGCAGATTAGATCTCTGGGGAAACACCTTCATTTCTTTGCCTTATCACCAAAATAAATTAACAAAAACCCAAAACACGCCTCTCCAATTACTCTCCAAGTGAGCTGGTTTACACTGCGGTGATGAGCTGATCTTTGCAAAACTACTCGCTTTCGGTTCAAACATACGGTCGCTATTTTTAGATGTAATTCATTTTGAAACATTTACTTCTAAGCGATTTTGACAATTAACAGACTGTTGACTAGGTGACTTAAAAACAATACTGACGTCGGTACAGAATAGGACGAAACAAAATAATAATAAAAAACACTTTTACACAATCCTTTCAAGAAGACCACATTTATCTACATAGAAAAATGTTTTGCTAATATTAAAACAATAAATTAACAAACTTGTATTTGTTCCGTTTTGTGAAAGTGTTGAACGTTAATAAAATTGAGAGGGGGGGGGGGAACTCTAAATTAAAATACGCATTTTTTTCTTACCTTTTTTCAGAACGCTCCGTCCTTCTCTTCTGATTTTTGATTTTTTTTTGCAGTCTGAACAGACGATAAAAAATATCCACCAATGCAAGAGTTCAGGAAGGCAAACCGACCGCGGAACCTCGCCAAATAAATGTCGTCTAAACTCTCTCCTCAAAGCTGCAGATATGCAGCAATGTTGATATGGCGCACGTGTCTGGCCTTTAGCTGGACTTCTTGTAGTCTATTCAGAGTGTGTTCCCGGGGTTTAAAACCAAATACATTAAACTCATCTGCTTTGGCTTTCTCGTTCGTGTCTGTCACTAGTTTAAGGTGATTGCTAATGTAGACGGATGGAGATTGATCACCTTCTCCTAACCCTGCCTCTCTAAGAGCGTAGGACACCTGCAGATCCGCCCACTCCAGCCAATCGCTGCGCAGTCTCTGCTTGATTGACAACTGTACCAGCCAGTCTTTGGGTAGAACATCCGTGAAGCCCCACCCCGCGCTGACTAACGACATCAAGAACATACACCGTACAAATAAATCTTTAGAATTTCGAGAAGACCTAAACTATAAAGAAAAGTGTAGACAATACAGATTTAACATTTCCTAAAATTGAAAATATATTACAATCTGGGCTTTACATACAAAGGGCGTTTTAAAATTAAGGTAGGCTATAGAGTATGGCTTTAAAAATATTTAAACCATTTAAATGATATTTTACTGAAAGACTTTAGAATTGCGATGTAGGCCGAGGCATTTAATTAGGAAGTCCTGTCAAATCTAAACAAAATAGGCATATTCTCTAAACGCTTAATTACAATTATGACCGTTTTGCGTCTTGAAATGTAGCTATTTTATTTAGAGGTATATCCTAACTCTAGAAATAAACGGACACATTATCGCATATAAATAGTAGGCTATTAATAATTAATCTAAAGGCAAATTTTATCAACGTAGATTAAACGGTGTAATATAATTAAAGCCATCCAAAATCTAAGCAGTAAAGGACATCAAGGCCTTTCCTCAAATGTCTGGCATCACGTAAAAAAATATAAAATAAATAAAAATAAAAACAAATTCACAAAGTAGGCCTACCGTTTGATACAGAATATAAGACTCCCTTAAGAGATCGATTCATGTAGTCCATCGATTTGAAGTGGTGTAAAAATTGCAGCTAAAAGTTTAATTTATCCACTTTATCTATTTTCATTTTTATTGTTACCCCGCCTCATGAATATTAATGAGTGGCTAATCCCCACTTAGAATTACATTTCAGAATAGTGTGCGTAAAGTTTAATAGGCACACGGAGAGGAAACGTGAAAGGGAGTGAAGAAAAACTCGGCTCTTCCAGAAAAGAAACGAAATCAGCACACAGAGAGAGTCTGAGCCTCAGAGAATCAAAGAAAGCACCTTTCAAGCCTCACTTTCCCAAAGAAATGCCAATAAAATACGGTAACAGAATATCACGGAGGGCGCGGTGTTTCCTTAACTGTTTCTGAAAGACTCCGAAGATCTTAATAAGGCTTCGCTCGGTCCTTTTGTTGATCTCACAAAATCAACTCATTCTAATTGAGGCCTGAGCTGAAAGCGACCTAATGTTCAAAGCAAGTGACCGCCGGAGCAACGAAATTACATTTTTACTAGCCTAGGCTATATGAGGCATCCAATCAAAGACCGGGCGGCTTTACACCTTCTTCTATAGATCAACAAAATCATCGACAAAAGTAGGCTACTAACAGAGATGCTGCTGTAAGCCGTCAATAGACGCGGAAAAACTAAATGGAAAGTTATTGGATACTGCTTAGAAGTACGGTGACAGGGAATGCGCATATTAAATGTTTATACAGCCTGTTCGAAGCACAAGTGTTGGCCCCAGGCCCCCCAAAAAGACAGATTCCACCTGCCCTTAAACTATTTCCACGGATAATAACAACAATAAAATGTGATCCTCAAACACGCACACTATAGAAATATACAACTCCTGCATTTTGTCCGTTTGCTATTTATTCTCTCGGCCCTGATGTTGCTAAGACCCCGTGATAAACCCAGAACAAGTATCAAGTTATCAGGTTGCAAGAAGCTTTTGTAATAAGAGTATTTTGTCTAATCCCAAATTGCAGTCGAATTTTCTAAATGCTGAGCTCGTAAATCTCGGGATTAGAGGAGGCGAGAAGAGGAGGGGGAAAAGTTTGGTTTCTTTAGCCGGCAGGATGGGAGAGGGTCGGCGATGTTGTCGGTCCTTATTAAAACGATGATGCATAAAATACGATACTGAAGCTCATACAGAAGGCTCGGTACCGATTCCCCCGGTGTATTTTAGGACGAGGAAAGGATTTTCGGCGGTCGAGGGGCTTCGTGAAGCCCAACAGCTCAACACCTGAAGTCAGGCCGTGGACTTCAAAGCAGCTGGATCCACAGAACGCGCTGTGGGACTCGCGCCGAGATGCTCTATAGCCTACTTTTGGAGAGCTCTTTTTTTGCCTCTATAAGAATACCTATTCTTAAAAGCTTTTTCAGATTCGTTTTTTTCACTAAACGTACACTGTTGGTTTGAGCCTGAAAACAATAGTTGGCAAAACGGACAACAATCAGGTAAGGGAATTAATTGTGCATTTGGACAATGCCACTGCATCTGTGAACTAGAACGAGCCAGAGGACGTGTTTAATTTTGTTTCAATCTTTATATTTGTGTGTGTGTGTGAAATGCAGAGAAAATGTCAGAGGTATCTAAACTTTCTGATAGTTGCGTAGATGAAACAGAACATTAAATGAGTTCTAATATAATGTAAGAAAGCCCAAATGCATGAAATATTTTCATCATGAAATTGAACTTATATATTGAATTTATTTTTACAAAAAAAAAAGCGCTTTGAACAGATAGGCTACTCATAAAAAGTGCAATAAAAAGACAGTTACTTTAAGCGTTTTCCAAAAGTAAAATATGAATATTCCATCTCACGTGTTACTGGGACAAATCAGATGTATAGAAACACATCTTGTATTAAATTAGGCATCTGAATGGACTGCAAAACAGTTCAAAGCGGTCATTTAGATATGAACACCACGCTACCGTCTCATCGGGATTACACGGACCTCGCCACAGGTCTAATGCATAAAATTATGACATGCGTTTGAAGCGACTCGCAGGCTCAAACTCTCCGATTAGTAAAGGCAACAAACAAACGTCCTCTCCGCCGCTGTGTAATGGTTTGTGAGCGCCAATAAGTGTCTCCTATTCAGAAGATTACAGTCATCTGTGATAACTGCAAAATAAAAATAACAAACAAAACGCCCGGGGGGAAACGGAGGTACACTCGGACCCAACCGTCAGTAAATGAATGTGAAAGTATTAGAAGGACTAAGGGAGGACGTCAGCTGTCAAAACTTATTTTGCTCGTTAAATGGAGGCTGCGAGGCTGCGGTGATGGCTGTTTGGCTGAGAATGAAGTGTCTGAGGGAAAACAGATGCTTTGGGCAGAGTGATTCTGCCTTAATCTCCCTCTGAGGAACGACCTCAAACAAAACAAAACGCATACATTCATTTAGAAATAACCATAAAACGCAAGGGAATTTTCGCAGTCCCTCTTGAGTGCCTGTAAATTGTTTTATGAATTGAAAAAAAATAAGTCTGTAGCGTTTCGTCATAGTGCGACTCCATAAGGTTTTATTTAAAGAAACGATTGTCTGAAACGTCAGTCCAGTCAGAACTTCAGAAAAACATCATTAAATCAAGTGATTATTAAATCAGTAGGCCAAAAATAACAAAGACAGGCAAATCTATGTAATAATGACAGGACAATATAAATAAAAAAAGAACAGAACATAAACGACGTAATGAAATGTGTTTAAAACATTTTTAATTCTAGGTTCATTCAGTATCAGCTTAAAAAAAATGGCACACAACATTTGCTGTAGGGGCACAAGGCCAAATCCATTAGTAACCAAAACCACACGAAGTGTTTAATTCGAGTATGAAATCATTTGGATTTTATTGAACAGTGATATTTATAGTGGAATAAATAAACAGGTGATGCTCATACAATAAAGTCCTGAAACTGAAATATGCAGACAAGAAAAGCCTCCCTTCTAAACTATACAATAAATATTGAAGTCCTTGAGCAAATGTACAGGATTGTGAAGATGGTTACTTTAAAAACGTCTCAAACTTTAATAAAAGCAAATGGTAATAAATTACACTGATCATGACTGCTTCTGAAAATAAAGTTTTTTTTCAAGCTTTTTTAAGCCTCCAACAGTAAAATGAAATGTACAACATGACCGTTTATTTTTTATATGCACTCGCAGTATTTCACTCCTCTCACTAAAGCAAGCTCTAACATGTTTGGTAAACATATTAAACATAAAAAAACACTAAATATATTTTAAACGCAACAAGTCCCCCTTCTCAAATATTCTACACTTAGAAAGTTAAGTAATTAAAACATTTCAGCACTTGTGAGAGAAGAACATGTTGATAAGATTTTCTTAAAACTGAAACGTGATATGATTTTGAAACCCAATCCTATTCACAAATAAAAAAATGTCCCAGGTTAAATGCTGTACCGAAACTTTGAGTAATAATTTCCTGTAAGAAAGAGAAACACATTCGGAAGGCTGTGAATGCCTTAGTGTTCAGATTAATCTGTATTATAATGGATATAACCATTTAGTCAAAGTTTTTGAAATTGTACAGCTTTGCATCTCCTCAAATATTAGTTCCTTAAGTACCTTGTTTGTGAAATCCAACAAACCAAACCTAATAATAATAATAATAAAGTTTTTGTATTTGTGTATGTTAAATAATAAATCTCAGGTATTAATAAAACAGGATGCATCTCAGGGCATTCAGCAGTTCTTAAGCCCTTAGTGATAACAAAAATATCTACATATGAAGATTTAAAACAACAATAATAAGGTGTATGCTGTGGTCTCTATGACACAAATACATTTCAAGATTTTGTAGTGTATGTCATCTTGCTCCTTTTTTTGACCGTCACTGAAGAACGCACTTCTCCTCTTTCTTTGCCATCTTGCCTTTGTTTTCCGTTCCAGGTTCTCATCCAGGTGCGCGTCTTCCTCCTCCCCTGCCGACACCACCACACCACACACACACACACACACACACACCACACACACACACACCCAACACACAGGGATCAAAGGTCACGACAGGGACACAGGAGAATGCCACCTGCACCTCCACCACCTATGACCTGTACTTCAGAGTCATTTTGGCTCTTGAAATATTCACAAGGCCTCTCTGCCTGACTCCATCCCCCCCACAAAACACCTAAACACACTTGGTGGCAAAGAGAACACAGGTGACTGCAAACTTTGGCCTTTAAAACCCTCTCTGAACCACGCTATAGGGCCTGGAGGACTAATCCTGGCTCCGACAATCCCACAATGCCTTGCGGCTGGAGGACTTACTCTTTCTCCTGGGCGTCTAGGTCTCGGACCAGCGCATCACGTTTGTTGACCAGTATGACCAGCTCATCCAGCAGCAGCTGCTCTCGGCGCTTTTGCGCCTCTGTCTTCTGCCAGTCTGGAACGTGGAAAGGAAACATGGAAAGTTAGAGAAAAGCTCAGACTGATCATTAATCACCTTAGAGCACCTTCCAACATAATCCAGGAAACAAGACATCCAAAAACGACAGTTCTTTCATCATTTACTCACCCTCATGTCTTCCATTATCATATATTATTATCAATTTTTTTTGTGTGTTCCATACATGACAACCCTTGGCTCCAAAGTTGTTTTGACACCACTGACTATTCAAATTTTGGGTCTACAGAAGAACAAAGTTTACGGGTTTGGAGCGACATGAGGGTGGGTAAATGATGACAGAATGTCATTTTTGGTTGAATTATCCCTTTAAAAGACATAAATGTCATCATATACTGGCTTTTAGTGAGAAAGACATCACTGTCCCATGATAAAATATTCAGAAAATGTAGCCATACTGTTGTGGAGTTCTTGTGAAGTTGTACCAGGTATGGAGAGCAGCCACACGGTGGAATTCAGACAGAAAGGATCTGATAACGCGAGTGAATGCAAGGACAGTATATTGAAAACACCAACTGTTTTCAGATGCCTCAAAACGACTCCCAAAGAGACGCATTGACTCCATTTCTAAGACCAAATTGCAAAAAATCTGTCCATAAATACAATATAATTCAGATTTTTACTACATTTAACACAGAGTTCCGTAATCTGGAAAAAAGCACTTAAAGGTTTTATTCCATATGTGGTTTTTGAAAACAAATGACATAAACTGAATGTTTAATAGGTGTGTGACTATAGCGAAGGTCTATGTGAGGTGACCCGCTCCTGTCCCACTGCCAACAACGGGTCTGAAATATCAGCCAGGCAGACGAGATCAGGCCTTACTGATACCAGTGCAGATTAGGGCCCTGCTCACAGCCAAGGGGAAGTTATCTTACCGGGCCTATTCTTCAGCCCGCTGTAAGAACAGACTGTACTAGTGTCTTTACACTGCTTTATTAGCGCTCCCTCATGCACACAGACTCCCAAAAACACGCACACAAAAATCTAATTCTCTTGTTATAGAGAGACCGAAAAAAGAGACAAATGCACATTCAACCTTCTGAAAAGTCTATCCTTAAAATAAATGTACTTCATTAAAAAAATTAATATTTCTGCTGCGGTTGAGTGAAATTGCAGTGTGGTGCTGAGAGCGCCGTTGTTCCCAAGAGTGCCGTTGGTCCCAAAAGGCCTGCTCCTTGCTCTCGTTTAACCTCTGTGCCTTTGAAGTGAAGCGCAGTGGCAAAATGAACACAGTTCCAATATTTGAAAGTTATTTGGCCTCCAGCAGCTAAATGAAAGTCTTTGGTGTTCTGACATTAGGCTTCAGAGAGGCTAATGCTAAATATTTGAGAGGATTTGTCTCAGCTTTAACGAATTTGAACAAAAGCTGCAGGAAGGAAAATGCAAAAGGGGGATGTTGTTCTTTAAAAAGCAATTTAGTGAAAAACAAACAAATAAGAAGTTGAATTTTCTGTTATACTAGCAACACAACACAGGCCGGTCGTTTCCTGTGTGCCCACAGTGCTGACCGCATTTAACATCCTACAGGCCAGACTGTTTATCCTGCATCGCTCTCCATACGTTCTCTGTCTTTCACGACCCTCCTTTTTAATTCACGCTGTCATTTCTGCTACCCCTCCGTCAAAAACGACAATGCCTACTTCACAAAGACCTGCCTGGAGGGAAGGCTACAACCAGCAAAAACTTCTCCTGCATGTCCCAAAGAGGTAGAGAGAGAGAGAGAGAGAGAAAGAAAAAAACCCTCGCTCTTTTACCTCCTCCCTCCTGTTCCCTTCCGATTCTCAGCCAAAAAGGCACAGATCCTCCCTGCCCTCGGCGAGGCCGCATGCAGCCTGTCCGTCAAGCGGGACAGCACCGCCCCCCGATTAAGAAGGTACACATGATATGGACGCCAGAGGGACACGCGCCGAGTAACGAGCGATTGCGACTCCCAAAAAACTAAACGGAGCTGCTGCCTCCTTCCCCCTTTTTTCCTCTTTTGTAAGAAGAGGGGATGATGAGTTACTATTTAGAGTGGGGGGGGGGGGGGATTGCTCCCCTCTTTCTCTCTCTCTCTCATCGCCCTGGGCAATCACGTTAAAACTCACATGGTTGGTGCTTATTCAGATAACCCTAACAATGCACACCAGTGGTAACCATGTGAGCACTCACAACCCACAGAAGAATGCGCTGGTTCAAATCCCCATGACCCTCCTCCACAGCAAAATTTATTCAAGAGTGCAACCTGCTCGGCAGCTTCAGGAGGCACAGAGCTTCTTCTGAGAGTTCTGCTGAAAGATCACTAAACACAAACTTCACACACACGCTCTACTTGCTTTAGCGAACGGACACATGAAGCAAACTTTTGGACCGAATGGAGGGGCTTTTTTGGTTAAAACTTTTTTCGGAGGAAATAAGAGAAAGTAAGTAGTGTTGGAGGAATCCAGGGAAAAATGCATGATCTTATTACAGCAGATTTGGGCGAGCGCTGGGCAGGCTGGGAGCTCCGGCGTAAGATGGAGCTGGAGAGAAGCCAGCTGGGAATGAGACAAAGACCAACATGGAAAACCATGACAAGGAGGATGACGGGACAACAGTCCCAGGATTCTTACCACGCTATTCCCAAACCACATCTCCCATCTGCTTTATCACATACAAATAAAGTGACAAAACCAAATACACAATGTCTTTGAATAAACATTTGAATCACTAATCTGCAGCTTGTTTTTGTGCATGCATATGAGAGATGTAACTAATTTGGGTTTTGAGAAAAAAAAAAACTACACAAGGTTAAAATGCTGAGGAAAAACAACCTGTAAATCATTTCAGTAAAATTTTACAGGACATTTTCCGTGATATTAACTAATGCCTACCACAGAATATTAGCACTTACATTAAAGCCAAATTGTTTTAAAAAAATAATAAAAAAAAAAGGTGAAAAGATTCTGGTGTCATTTCTAAATGCAGGAAACACAGCCGACTACACAAATACAAACCTCTATTAGGTGCGGTTATATAAAAGTGGACATTGAGAGTCAAATGCAGAAAGTGACGGCTAAATGGAAATTAACACAGATTTCAGTGAATAGTGTAGAATGAGAAAGTGTCGTCTCGCCTTATCTCCAGTTCCAGTCAACTAGCAATCTTGAAAGAGTTTGCAACATCATCAAAGCCGGCTATTTGATAGGATTCTCACACTGCACCCAATCAATCTGAGGAATACGGCAGCCCAGACATGTAACAAAGCTCAAATAGATTTACAAATGGGGTTGTAGGGGGATAAGCCCTTGCACAGGATTACATATTGATTTTAAACATATAAAAAAGCTTATCATATAAAACCGTAACAACAAAACTGGGGGACCTATGCAGAAATCCCTCGGCAAAAAGGAGCGTCCACTTTCAAATATAACGCCCCGGAGTGCACCGCATTTGAGGAAAGAAAGAAATGGGGAGAGGGGAGGGGGAAAAAAGACGAATTTGAGAGAAAGCGTGTGTGCATGGCAGGCAGATAAAAAGGGCAAAAAGGATCAATTTAGAGGCAGAGAAATAGGAGTCATGGCATATTGTGGAAGGCCTCCCCACTTTTCTTTGCCTCCCCACAGCGGAGCGCAGACTGAAGGGGTTATCGTTTAGCTGACATTAACACTCACCCTGTTTGCTCTACACCTTTAACCGAATCCTTCCCGTCTTTTCAACCTGCCTTTATAATTTCTGAAATATTTCCTTTCCCTTTCTGGTGTCCACAGGCTTCAGATCTAATAGTGTGTAATGCAACAGGCAACAAGTGTGTACCTGAATTTAAGTCAGTGAGTAATGATATCTACAGTATTAATATTTATTTAAAAAAAAGAGCAAACTGATCCAACTGACAAAGGTTGTTACATATGGCATGATAGTCAGGAATGGGCTAATTCAGATTTGATTAACTGGCTCCCTTTCAAAATTTGAAAAAATGCATCTGAATTTGAATGAAGGGAAGATTAATTTACTGAATTAAAAAAACTGAACACATCTATCTATCTATCTATCTATCTATCTATCCATCGTCTGTCTATCTATCTGTCTTTCCAACTAAATATGAAACGAGGCTTGCTGAACTAACCTTCAAAGTTTGTCCTTCATAAGCTTTGGCCTTTCTAGTTAAAATTAGTTTTTTATGTATTCCAATTCGTTAATGTACTTTATATGCAAATGTATGCAAATTCAAGTTCTGCATCCTGTTTGCCACCTTAATTGCTGTCAACAAAACAAAACAAAACATTGAGGACACTTAGAATGGAGACATCAAATAGTTCTTGACATTTTGTTAAAAAAAAGACATGTAAAATGTTCTAAATGCTACTCAAACATGACATCTATACAAGGCTTCAATATTACTCATCTCCAGGTCACATTGACTGTAGATTCTCCTCTGCACAGCCGTGGGGTCGAGGAGAGTGAGTATTTTTCTCTATCAGCGAGAGAGTGTGCGCTGATACGAGAGAAAGTGTGTGTGCCCGTCTGAACGCCTCAGCCGCTGCACTTCCAATGTCATCAGCTGACCAAGCAAATCAGCAATTACCTGTCTGCATTGGCTGGGCGCGAAAGCCTGTCGGGGCTCCAAATAAGAAACTGATGCACGAACCTCCTCACCAGCAGCTCAGAACTATCTCTGACTCGCTTCAGAAACACCCTGACTCTGAATGCCAAGTGCTGAGCCTCATGGGGAAGAGAGAGAAGAGAGAGAGAGAGGAGAGAGAGAGAGAGAGAAGAGAGAGGGACAGAGAGCATAATAAAGTGAGAGAGAGAGAAAATAACTGCGAGTGATAATTCAACAGGTAGCAGTGTGTGGACTGATAGGGTTGTTACAAGCAGCAGGGACTGAATTACCACTGCCGTGGATGGACCCTGTCACCCTTGCACATCCAGACCAATATTTGGAACTCACTCCATGTTCACTGATAAGTGGACACAAGGCTGAGGCACTTCAACATCTGAACGTTATTAGCTTAAATTCCAGCTATCGGGCTCAGCATTTAGCGTTCAGTATCACGGCAGCTCTCAGCGTGGAGAAATCTTTCAGAAACAAGACAGAAGCATGTCAAAATATTGAGATGAACCGTGTTGATCTGCCTCGGCGAAGCCCTGGAGGTGAGAAAGTGTGTGGCGAATTCGGGGAGCGTCACAATACGGGGATCTATGCTATCTGCTTGGCTATTCATGTCCACTGTCAACCTCTCCGAACTAATTAGAATTGATTTATGATGGATCAGCTAGCTTATCAGGTGCAGAAAGAAATTACCATGGCTAGCCAAGGGGTGAGAGGGTCATCATCGAATTGTAAAATCAATTTGCATTGATTGTAAAAGGTTCATTTTGCGAGAGAGGACACAGTCAAAGGGATTAAACTTAACCAGACAACTTTGATACCGCACAATAGGCTTTATTTTTTTTACTTTCCTTACCAGTCTGTATAACACGCACTCCAAAAGCTTATAAACGCGAGTGCGTTCTTTGACGTCCCCGAGGCACATCACAGAGATTTAATATTGACGTGGAAGTGACATCTGCACTATGGCTGTAATACCTGCGGTTTTAAGAGTAAATCATATATATTGTGTCCAATCCAAGGGTGAATTTGTAAGATCTATATTAATAAAAGGAGCTAAAAGAATTGGCAGCGCTATCAAATCAGGACTGGGTGGGTGGAGCCATGTCTGAGGTGTCAAAGAGCAGGTTTAATTAAGCAGGAGAGGATCTTTGTCTTCCACAGAGCGGCTCTCAAATTCACCGCCAAATCCCTCTTTCAGTCCCTCTTACCTTCAATCGCCAGCATTGCCCTTAATTCTCGGTTCAGCAGCTCAAAGCGTCTCTCCAGATCGTGTTCCTTCTCCCTGGGCAAGTTGTAAAAGTTCATCAATATGTTAATTACTAAATCATTAAACACTTAAAGAAACCTTTAATAAACATTGATTCGTGAACTCGCCAACACCTTACCTTCCTACCTCACATTAAATCTACTGCAAATAAGCGCTACACAAAACAGTAACAGAGGGGGCCGGAGCGGAACGATGGTGGGTGGGGGGGGGGGGGGGGGGGGGGGGGGGGGGGGGGGGGGGGGGGGGGTGGATTGGGGTGGGTGGGTTTATCACACGGCAAATAAATTTCGCCACTTTCAATGTATTGGAAATGAGCTAACTCTGTCCCTAATAGAATTTGTCCTTCACAGCCTGTTCGGTGACTAAAAAGAAATGAAAGAAAGAGAAATTATCAAGGCCCTTTTAATTGAGCACTTAAAAAGCCCTTTTTCAGTGATATAATGTGATTAGAATACTTCAATCTGTCATTTGCGAGAGCTTTGAAACTCTGTCTCTTTCTTCTCCTCTCTCTCTCGCTCTTTATGCAGAATGAACAGCCGCCCAGATTTCTGTACGTCTCACTCTCACTTTTAAAGAAAAGGATGAAAGGTTTAAAAAATGAACATTATCATCTTTTGAGGCAAAAAATAACTGCGAAAGTAATTTAAAAACGCGTAAATATGTGGGTTCTTGTCATAATGGCTTCCTATTTTAGTGAATGAGTCATTTTTTTTTATTCTTTTTTTTTTTTTTTTTTTTGGTCGATCCAATTCTCATAATGGGTGGAATAATACAGTCTTTGAAATCACATTATTGCAGACGCGTCCGTTCTGATATGCCGTTTTGTCCGCTTAACGGTGGAGGGCCACCAGGGGAGGGGTGGAAGTGAATGAGGGGCCCGACCTTCTGACTGGGCTCAGGTCTCCTGGGAAAATCATTTCAAGTGTGGGTCTCAACATATTATAGGTGTGTGTGCTCGGAGACCACCGCTTCCATTGGTAAGGGCTGGAGAAAGAGAGAAAGGGTAAACATGAACTCACAGCAGAGAGAGCTGGTTCTGTCGGCGGATCAGAGCATTCTTCTTGGCATTCTTCTTGTTGACCAATGTAAACCATTCCTGCATCATGGACTCTTCCTCTTCTTTATTATTGCCTGGAGACACACATACACAAAAAATTTAGCATGTAAAACCTTATTATAATATTATTGCCATATTAAAAAACATTGCTGTGGTGCAGGGGTTTGATAACTAGTTCTGGGGACCTCCAGTGGGTGGCAAGTGGGTGCTAGAAGGCCTGCTTTCAAAAATAAAATTAAAACACAAATACCTTAAAACAAAGTAAATTATTTAAAAAAATATCTGAAAATATCTTTTAAAAAATACAGAACTCAACATTTTACCATTTCATTCTGGTTTCTAAACACTGGTTAGAAATCATGAGATTAAATCAAAAATTATTTTTGTTTAGCCATCACAAATTCTCACTAATTACTGACATGCTAAATATTATCTTCAAACACCTAGCTAATAATTAGACAATTTAGCCAAGTTCCTGCTAGTTACAACAAATCTCCACTTTAAACCGACTTTCTCTGGTACAGATAAGTTAAGCACTTTTCTCACACCTCCAACGAGTATAATGTGCATCAAATGAGATTATCTGACAGGCTTTTCTCAACAGCGCAGACTGACACGCATGTTAGGAAGCGATCCAGATGTGTGTTCACTACCTACATATTAGACACTTCACAAGGTACTGCCATTGTCAGTAAAACAGATGACTCTGGATTAGAGCAGGCTGGTTACTTTCCTCCGCTGACTGGGATTAAAGCCTCAACTCTGGTTCTTTGTGAAGCCTCAGAGCTTCAGATCCGATGTACATCCAAAAGCACATGTCCTGTGCCCGAGGCCTACATGTGCGGATACCAAACTTACATAGTCGGAAACAACAGGTGGGGCCCGCCCATTGCTCAAAGGCCATACATGTAACAGTTAAGAAACTCAATTACTTTTATAATTCTCATGGTAAAAATTAGCTATTAAAATTCAATGACTCACGAGTGAATGCAACTGAATATCTGGAGTGCAATGTACATGCAATGTTTTTGTTTGTTTGTTTAAAGAAATAAAAGTGCCCCTATTATGGATTTTTGAAAGTTACCTTTCATGCAGTGTGTAACACAGCTCTAAGTGAATGAAAACATCATGCAAAGTTTTAAATCTGAAAGTGCACCCGTGTACAGTATAAAGTTATTGTCTCTCAAAAGCAAGAGTCGACTCTGAATCATTGAAAACGAATCGTCAACATGAACATTAGCATATTGCCTCCACTTGTTGGTCTTTTTGGTTGGTCTGAATGAAAATGCAAATTCATTCTTTGCCACTAGGTGCCGCTTTTGGAGCGGTAAAATAGCTGTTTCCCCGGTAACGGCTGTAATCAAATAAGCGCTGCTTTATCAGGCATTACAGGCAAGATGACATTAAAATGAGACCAATCAGACCAATCACCACAGATTAGCGTCACACAAAGGAGGGGTTTGGGAAAAAATTATTGTTGAGAGTACGGAAAATAAAATGCAGATTATAAGACAATGAAAGTGTTTTTTTTTTACCTTGCATGCATGTCAACCTGTTGTCCAAAATATGAACCTTTCATTACCCAGGGGCACTTTAATACTTTTTATTAATTACTTTAATACTTTTATTCAGCAAGAATGCAATTAATTGATCAAAATTGACAGCAAATACTTAAAGGGGTGGTTGATTGCGATTTCACTTTTTTAATGTTAGTTAGTGTGTAATGTTGCTGTTTGAGCATAAACAATGTCTGCAAAGTTACGGCGCTGAAAGTTCTATGCAAATGTAGATATCGTCTTTTAAAATTCTGGCGTTTTAATGCCTACAAAAATGGCTGGTAGTGACTACAACGAGTTACTTCCCGGGTCTGTTATGTCAAGAACCCAGAATTTTACATAAACCCCGCCTCCGGGAACACGCAGAAAAGGGGGCGGGGCCATGCTGCTCTGCTTTAGAGAAGAGGAAGAGAAAACTAGGGTGCACGTAAAAATCTATTCATATATGAATCGCGATTCTGTCTTCTAACGATTCTAATGGATTCACAAGTTTCAAAATGTTCTAAAGCAGCGGTTCTCAATCCTGTTCCTGGCGTTGCCCTGCTCTGCACACGCTCTGCATCTCTCTCTCTCTCATTCAGATTATCAGCTCAGTGAATACACTTATTTTCACATGCTATAGCTATGAGAAGCGTTATACATGTACGTGCGTGCAGTTGCCGAACTGTATTAAAGCTTTAATCAGGATAAAACCATATATTCAAAAAGGTAACGTAAGCAGTAGCATTTACAAATAACAGCGTATCTAAAAGTATGAGACAACAAACAAAAATCTTAGGCCTACCATTAAAAGCCGTGCTTGCACAGGTTCTGCACGATCCTCTTCAATAATATCCTCTGTGTCCCTTAAAAAAACAATGGCTCAAACTGATAAGCAATATAGACGACGTCATTGTTTACACTACAACCGGAGCACATGCCGCTATGTTGAGGGGCGGGACATTTAGACGCACGCTAGAGGCGGTTTAGCCAATCACAACACACTGGGCCAACTAATCAATCAGAGCCCATCGTGTATTTCTGAAGGAGGGGCTTCATAAAAACAGGAAATGATCAGCGCGTTCAGAGTAGAAGGGACGGCCGAGTGGAATAAAGGTAAATTATGTGAAAAATTATGTGTTTTTTAACAAACGAAGCATTAACACATGTTAGACTGCACCCCATAAACATAATCAAGCCTATAAAAAAAAAACAGTCAACCACCCCTTTAAGTTACAAAAAAATCTAATTCAGATAAATGCTGATAATTCAGCTTTATTAGAGCAAATAATGAATACATTTTAAAACATGTTCAATTACAAACAAGTTATTTTAAATTGTAATACTATATTACAATATTAGTTTTTGTACTGTAATTTTTGATCGAATAAAATCAGCCTTTGTGAGCATAAGAAACATCTTTCAAAAACATTAAAAATTCTTAACCACCCCAAACACTTGTTTTAGTATTAGTAGTTTCATGGCAGAAAGTTAATAATATCACGAGAGACAAGAATTAACATTTTGCTGGTTTTGTCTGACCAAACGATGCCATCCCAATTCAAAATTTTATTTGACCTCAGAAGGTATCAAAGGAAAGCAGACACTATAGAGGTTGGTACCTTAATATTTACAGTCATATTATACTGTCAAATGAGTTTATTAAACCAAAAAGGTATGAGAAACCATAGTATATTGTGAATATAGTGCAGCAGAGTACTTGCAATTTCTTTAGTCATGACTATATCTGATTATAGCAAGTGTTTTATTGCTTGTTGCCCCTTTTAGCAAAATATTATTAAAGAGCATCTTTTGACTGGAAGATATAGTTACATTAATAAAAAAATGGGTACAGTGAAATGAAATGACGAATGTCATAGGTGCTACTATATTGTGGATTTACTAGAATGCCGTACTGACCAATCAGAAGCCAGGACTGGATTGGTTTCAAAAACAAGCAATATGACAGTGTGTGCGCCTGTCTGTGTGCACAGAGCCATTACGAGGACAAGGTGGGGGTGACAAAGGGCGGATCTTCCATAAGAGTCTGATGTGGGAACTTGCGCCTCTGATCTTTTTTCCATCATGCTGTTGCTTGGCACCATGTGACTGTGACGCTGGTCATGTGAGAGAGACAAATCCGCTAGCCACAACAAAGCCAGCGGCAGCCCCCAGTGGGACGACGGCCCTGTCACTCACCCCCACCAAAACTCCCCGGCCCTCCACCAGGGGAGCCGCTCACATGTCTGCCAGTGCCAGATGTGTGAAATCTCGTATTTGACGACAACACAGAGTAGAAGAGAGGGGAAAAAAAGAGGGGGTCCGGGATTTAGGAATCAAGCCTGGATTATTGTAGTCAACTTTTAAATAGTGCAGCTCGGAAGGGATAAAGTGTGCAGTGACAGGTCATTGTAGCGACGCACAGTCAAATGAAACAAGCAAATAATAAATGGTAATATTAAGCTTGTGTGACATTGTAAGCGAATGACGGATTAGCAGCCGCATCCCGCATCCCAATGCCTGAGCTTCAGCACTGACAGAGCCCTGACAGCATGAAAGAAGCCCTCGCTTTACCACTAAAACAAATAACACGCATACAAACACACTCTTCCATACGCATTCTACAGTGCCAACACTTAAACTATGACCTTTGATGGGGACGACCCAAATAACTGATGCCCTGAAATTGCAAAAAGAACCAAGTGAAAATAAACAAAACAACTATTTTTTTTTTTTTTTTGTTTTTTTCCCCCTTTTAATTTAGATTTATCTGATTTAAGATCATGTAAATCACCAGCGTTATTTTAGTGAGATACTATTATGGTGTTTATTAATATTTTGAATGTTTTAATTTTTGTTTTCCATCTTTATTTTAATTCAGTTTTAGTTACTTTGTTGTGTGTTTTTGTCATTCTTAGTAGTTCAAAAAAAAAATGTATATAACATTTTTATTAATATTATTTCAGTTTTAGTTTTAGATATTTTTGTACATCAAGGTAAACTAAATTAAAATGAGAAATATTGCCTTGGCAACTAGCTGAAATCCTGTTTTTATATTCAATTTTATTTCAGTTAACAGTTTTTTATTTAGTACCAACAATGTTTTTATAATGGTTTTAATTTTAGTTTCAGTTTTAGTTATCTATAATAACCCTCAAGATCACGGTAAAATGCCACAACATATTACGTTTACACAGACAATATTTGACAATTTAAAATAAATGAAAGTATTTCCACACTACTATAGTGTCACAGATATACTCAATGTAGTAAATGTTTAACCCAAAAATATGGAAATTTGATGTCTGGCTGCATCTCTTGGGTGGTTAAACACTTTTGTTTGGTGGTGTGTGTGTGTGTGTGTGTATATATATATATATAATATCGGTACCAAAGTAATACAATATTATATTAAAATGGTTTTGTGCAGTTCTACATAATATAACTAGAAAACTGTTATATTACACATAAATTGGCATTTGTAAAATACAAATAAGTAAAATTTGCAAATAAACAACACTTTTTAAATTATATAAATACAGTATTATATTAAAATGGTTTTGTGCAGTTCTACATAATACAATATAAATAGAAAACTTTTATATTACACATAAATTGGCATTTGTAAAATACTATTAATAATTCAAATTTGCAAATAAATAACACTTTTTAAATTATATAAACAATTGTAATCATTTATCTCCAATATTTCATTAACTTTTTTTCCCCACATGAATTAAACAATTTATTTTCTTTCCAGAACTGAATAAAATCTAACTAAAAATTAATAGAACCTTTTTCTCTAGCCTGGCTGATCTTTCCCAATAGCATTCACTTTGGAATGAAGAAAGGTAGTACAAAACTCAAGAGAGGCCGTCACACAAGCACGAGGGTCCAGGCTCGTCTGGTAGGCCCGAGGGCCTGTGTCCATGGCGGGGTGATCTGGCCTCAATAGCCAAATCAGATTAAGATAGTCATCTCAGCCACTGTTGCATTCAAAACAGATAGCATTAATGAAATCCTCACACATTTCACAATCTGCCCCTCTTTTCCGCTAACATTTACTGATTATTTACGGCTAAAGCACAACACACACACACACACACAACACACACACAGACAAAACAAACCATAAGTCACCCAAATGTGAAGTTTCATGAATATTTTGTAAGGTTAATCATTAATCTATATATATAATCTATATATATCTATATATACAACCGGTAAATTACAAATACACCCCAAACAGCTCCAGACGTGACTGCCGTCATTCCAAAATATCAATTAAATATTTGAGCTGCTTTAGCAACTTATAAAAACCACACCTTGATATTTGGAAAACATTAGTGTACAAGATCATTCCAAAAGTTGCCAGAATGCCTAAATAAGATTGTTTTTCATTTTCAAGGCATGTAATTAGGCAAATGCTGTGAATAGAAAATTAATTATGTGAATTGAAAGTTCTATTTATTTATTTATTTTATTAGAACCTTATTTAGATATTTACAGAATGATAAAAACCAAATAACTCTGAAGTAAACCTCCGCAACAGGGGGATTGTTTTGCTTGGCATTTTGTTTAATTACAAAATTCCCCTTCATTTGATTTAGATAAAAATCTTTCTAAAGCATTAAGAAACCAGAACAATTACAAATTAATCCTGAATCCTGCTAAGAGCTGGGTGTCTTTACTGAAGGGAAAAAAACAGGCTGGGGGTGGAGAGAAGAGGCCATAAAGAAAAGAAAAAGAAAAGAAATATATTAAACCCTGTGATCACAGCAAGCTCTTCTCATTTCTTATCCACCCGTTTTCGGTTTAATCCAATACCCAGTAATCCAATTTGTCTATCGGAGTTTGAAGGGGAAGATCTCCACTCCTCTGCCACTCAGTCACTTTTTGAACATTTACGATTTATTTTAAGTGGGCTGACTCTCCTCACTCATTCATTCTGTGTGTCTGACTGCCGTATCCTTCTTTTTTTGTTGTCAGGAGTTAAAATGCATGTAAAAGAGAGGGAGAGACAAATAAAAAAAAAAAGGAAAAAGAACAAGATGAACAAGGTTTTGTGCGACTGAGAGGAAGCTCATTAAGGCCCAGTCAGGGAGTCTTTCTGAATATGCATGAAGGCAATAATCAGATCTTCACTCGTCACTGAAGGAGAGAGCGGTGAGTACAAAAGGATTGATTTAATTACTTTGAGTGGGTCTGCAATGTGGAGAAGTCTTGTTAGTGTGGGCTCGCCTTGCGCTGCTCTGATGGAAGGTAGTTTAGCTTGCCTTGAACCACAATACCTAATCTAAGGATAAAGCCCCAGCCATTGTGCTTTAAGACGCCTATCACTAGTTTCAAAATGGACCGAACACATTTTCTCTTGTTTAAGCCAACCTAGTTAACAGCTAACCTTTTCCCCTGTTTGCTATTTATCTGGGGATTGCCTCTTTAGGTGACCAATACACTGAAAAAGCAAAAAGAGGCATATAGAAAATCTTTAAAAGCTTAAAAGGTTAATTATTAATTTGACATTAAAATAAAATTAAATCACTTTAAAATATCTAAAACCGAATAAAAGAAATCATGTTAAATCTTTTAAGGAAACATTATCACTTATGATCATTTGATGACAAACCAACATATTTACACTAATGGAACATGAGCAGCCAAAGCGCATTACAATTTAATTCCTGTCCCCGTCACTAGGTTTTCAATTGCCACCGGTATTATTGACCTTCAGTTGCTTGCTTTGTGGCTTATGAGGAAGGATTCATAAGCAGAGCGGCATTACATTGAGGATAGAAGAACCGCAGGAGGAAAACAGGATCGCTTAAGTCGCCCTTAATGACAGAAAAGTCTTGGCTATACATACACCGTTATCATACATCCTTTCATGTAATTGTTTGAACGTTCGGTGAGGGGCTGACAGAAGATAGGCTGTACCTTAATACTCGTCTCTCACCCGCCCCTCAGCGCTGTTAAGACAAGCAACTCCTCGGCAAACACTGCAGTCCCCCAGCTAATAGCAGACACCTCTCACTTTATGCCGAGTTTGGCAGGGGCAAAGCAAACAAATGGCAGAGAATATATATTTTTTCTCCATATACACAAATTGGATTGCAGTTTTCTCCTTTTATGCAATATTTAAGCAACTCTATCACAATTATGGTTCTATTACTTTAAAGCATTTTTTGACATGGATAGTAACAGCAGAGACTATGTGAATTTTAGCCTGGCTGTCTGAGTTAAGCACCGCGAATCACAAATAGGTCCATCTCTGTCCGCAGCCCCCTACTCTATTAAACTGTGTTGGTATTCCCCCCTTCTTTTTAATCAATAAACATTATTACAGGCTGACAGACTATCAGCTAGTTTGGGCCGTTTCTTGCTCCTTAATCCCTGGGTAGCCTGTCCACTATCGCAGCCTCACGATGAGCGTAACAGCCAAGACAGCCAGTTTACATTACAAAAAACAATTACAGCCCTCTTCACAACGGCACTTGTGACAAATAATGATGCAAAATGACAGAAGGGTGGAAAACAGATGAAAAGATGCTCAATGGATAAAACAGTTCGAGTTTTTGTCTTCACGTTTATACATTTGACAGATGCTTTTATCCAAAGCATCTTACACTGCTTTCAAGGTATATATCTGAAGTTCCTGGGAATGAAACCCAAGATTTTGCAATTGCTAACACCATGCTCTACTCTTTGAGCTACAGAAACAATAAAAGATTTGATAAAAGATTTTTTTTTAAATATTGTAGTCCAATCAAATGCCCATTTGTTATAAATAAGGTCAGGACATATCAAGTAAATGCACAGTCATTTGTTGGAATATATGCAACAAATAAATCTCTGAATTTAGAATAAGGACGGCAATATAAATATAAATATAAATACGAAGGGGTAGACACTGAAAGTGCCAGTAAGTAAAATGTAAAAGAATGTAGGTAAACTTACAATAAAAACCTCTAATTTAATAATAATAATATTATTATTATTAATAATAAAAAAAACAAATATATATATATTGCATATAAGTTATTGCAAATTAAGTTACAGAATATAATTAATAATAGAATAGATATAATAAAATAGAATTTTAAAGATTCACCAACCAAGTTAACCCTAAAATGCAAGCATGGACCACTGAACCATAAAAACAGATTTTATAATATGACATTCAGGGTGAAACACTGCAAGCCAGAGGTCCTTTCCTCTTTTCTTCTTTATTTTGCAAATACTAATCATTTCATTCTATCACCCACTTAGCCTGCCTTTTTGGGGAGCGCTGAACACACCGGGGGGGGGTGGTTCGTGGCCGATCAAGGGCCTTTGGAAAAAGCAGAGTACTTCAGGTAATTAAAGCTGGGTGAGTGGCAGACGAGAGCGGTAAAAAAAAGATCACCTGGTGAAGCCCTCCGAAAAGGTGTTTTATTAAAAGCCTTTTACCATACAAGCACGGCACAATGTGTGGACGCCGTATTTTACCACTTGTGCTCAACAGGCCCTCAGAGCAGTGGCTCGGATGAGAGCAGAAAACTATCCCGGTTAATAATCTCATAACAAAAGCTAAAAGACATCATCCTATTAACTAGTGGTCCCCAGCGCTAATGCGAGGTACTGCCTTGTGCCTCTGTATAGAGAACGCAGCTATTAAAAAGGAGTGTGTGAACAGCCGGCAGGAGACTCCATCAGACCCGGGCCCTCTTTCACCCTTTATCTGTCCCCTCTTGTTCGGGAGCTGTCAGTGATATCATGAAGCTGGAGGAAATCGTTGCCGACATTTGTCAAAAATGTTTCATTTTGGGTGTTGTGTTTTAACAGAAACGTGCGAAACGAGAAGATGGAAGTCAACAACATTTCTGTTTTGAGATTTAGATATCGTTCGATTCTTGGCGATAATTCGGAAGAGGAATGCTAGTGACACCTCCCCCTTTCCCTCCAGCACCTCCAACTCCTTGTTGCACATTTTACCTTTTTTCTTTTCTTCTTTCCTCTGTCCTTTCTTTCTCGGGGGGAATATTAAATGAGTGAGCCGGCTGAAAGGCGCTGAGTCGCTGACACAAAAAGCGTTAAAAATTCTCATTTGGTTGTCTTTATTTTGCTAGCACCATGTGGTCCTTGAAGATGTTGAAAACACGGGAAGCAGAGGAAAGATCAGAGCCGGCTCATTAGCATTGGGACAGAACTGGAGAGGCAGCGGTGTATAGTGGGCCCTACTCCAGAGCTCCAGTGAGAGCGGTTGGTGGTAAGCTCCCTGTTTCATTGTGCTTTTGTCTTTCCTCCGGGTCTACCTCACAGCGGGGAGCAACGCTAGCCCCAGGTTACACAAGGGAATTATGGGAAAAAATTATTTTGACCAAGGTGGAGAGGACTCTGTAGTCCGACGTAGGCTTCGTGTGCAAAGATGATGTTCTTGGTGAAATGGCAGAGAAGGTAGAAATGAAGATTCTTAATCATATACTCATTGAATCCATTCTATTAAGTTCAATCTACTCATACAGTCTGGAAAAAAACCCTACAGACCAACAGTGTTCTCTGAAAATCATACATCAGTATAAACCTGCAACAGTTATGCAGAAAATATTAGACTTTAGCTATGCATGAAATTTAAAAAGACTGTTTATTACTGAATTATCCTACACATTTTAGCCCAAGGGTTTGGTCGTGATGACAGCATCCACACTGGCGGACTAGATGCCTCATGTTTTGATGGAAAGCGTCTCCATCTCACCCCTGCCTTCCCCAGTCATAGTGAAATGGATAAAGGTCTAGTTGGATGGGTTTATCGGGTAAATCCTGCTGGTTGGCCTGCTATCTTGGATGATGACCCTGAAGAATGTCAACAGCTCATTTCCCCAAAGCTGGAAGGAGTCACCATGGAAGTCATAATCTGCTCCTCCGCAAAGCCCTTGATTCAAATGCCGAATCTCTCCATCTTTTCAAATATATATTAACAGGAATCGTCCACTCCTGCGCACCCATAACACTCAGTTCTGAGAAGGAAATGTTTGGTATCAAATAGTCCAGCTTTCAATTGTATAGAATTGTCTTTAATTTAATGCCTTTACATTGTGGTTACAACAGTTTACTCGAGGAGGTCTGACTACAAACACTGGTCTCCATAAAAAATTACTTGTAATATTGTTAGTATAAAATACTAATATTTTTAGAATTAAAATAGAGTTTCTGACTGTACATTAAAGAAAATCATGATGCTAGAATAGGATTAATTAGACGTAATTAGACGCTACTTTGGATAAAATATGCATAATTGCTAAGTTTTCACCTACTATAATTGCTTGCTTCTGATTGGTTCATATACTTGAATACTTCTTGCCCAACATATTCATGCTCACACCCTGCATCTTCTGTTCCTACCAACAGGACGACAGCAACACCACGAGACACCGGAGGGATTTTTTTGGCCACGTTGTCAGGGGTTGTCTGGTTGACACTAGCTGGCCTCCAAAAAGAGCCCAGGACCAGATTTTACCGAAATGATCAACAACCAAAGCAACAATAGCTTTGGGGGAAGGAGAGAGCAGCATAAATTAATGGCTGATTTCTCTGGCTTTGATGGAATTAGCGGTACTTCTTTTCTCAATGTGCCATGTGAATGTCCTTGCGTTAAACGTTTTTTTTCCTATTCTCTTTCTTTCTTTCTCTCGCTCTCCCCTTTTTCCCCCTTTTTGACAAGTAAGGCCACCCAGCAGAAAGCAACTGATGCAAAACCCCCAAGTAATCCCTGTGTTTATCTCTCCACTGTGGTAAGTCTGAACACAGACCCCATTATCTCACGGATTTGAGCAAACTTTCATTTATTTGTTGGCCTTGGGTATTCTCTTTCTTCAACTTCGATGCCTGAGTTTAGGATCCCCTGATTCCCCTATTCCAATGTAAATAGATTTGCATAGTGTCACAATGCATCTAGCTGAGGTACTGATTAGCTGACAGAGGGGAGGCCTGTTTGCAAGGGTGGGGGGACCCCAGTAGACACGTACATGTAAAAAGTTGCCTTCCAGGAGGGAGCAGTGAGCACATACATATGTATCTTTGATTGCATGAAGATTCTCAAAATCTCCACACAGCCAAATGGAAAAGGGCTGCTTGGATTCCTGCCCCCATCTCTTGCTCTCAAACCAAAATTAACGGTGTCAACTGCACCTGATTTAACTACTAAAATAGACACAAATGCACAATTTCTTCTGAATTTTCTCACAAAGAATGTGATTTATAGGCATTATATGCCAAATAAAAAGACATTTAGATGACATGAATTAAAAGGATAGGTTACCCAAAAATGAAAATTCTGTCACCATTAAATCTTCATGTTGTCCCAAACCTGCACAACTTTCTTCTGTGAAACACAAATAATGATATATTGAAGAAATGTTGTTGTTCATACAATGAAAGTTAATCTGGTGTTTTTTGGATCTTGACATTTATTGACATTGTATGCACAAAAACAGTTCTTATAAATATCTTTGTGTGTTCCACATTTTAGGGGTGAATTATCCCTTTCAGCATTTAAATGTAATTGGTGTTTATTTAAATGATGTATCGTAATATTATGTAGCACGAACATAATAATTCTAAGGAGGACTTTATACAGTAGATGCTTTTGACAGTCATCTGAAAGGCTGAAAATCTTGTGGGCCAGCAGGTGTCAATTGTTTGAAGTTACAATAACAAACTACCATTACATACGAGCTATAGTAGATATTTAAACTAGCATTAACAAAAGATGGCAGTCCTGGCCCCACCTACAGTATTTGAAACGCAAGCATTTTGGTAAGACATTACTGTGTGTTAAGGACAGGTTGTTTCCATTTAGGAGTATCTCTGTTATCTCATCGACTTAGAACCTTCTAAGCTCTAGCTCTCTGTTTACATACTTGAGGTGTGAAATTCTGGGGGGTTATCAGAGCTTGAGCAACAGTCCATTTAGATTCACGCCGAACCCTGAGAGATGCTGAAATGGCTACCTGTAGAGATGACAAATTAGCACAAGCAGCAAGGACCTGTCAACACCTGCAGAATGTTTTTCTTACTAATATATGATTTGCTTTTATTTGCTTAATCTGCTTTCCAAGTAAACTTCTGAGCAAACGATTGCAGAGGGTGAAAAACATCTGCTGGTCCCTGAGATTTTCAGCATTAAAGATGACTGTCAAAAGCATTTAAAAGTTGTTGTAAGCATTATTTAACAGACAAACTGGCTTGTGATAGCATAATATTACAGTGTACCATGTAAATGTAGAAGATATTTTGAAGAATGTCTCAACTCTACAATGACACTTTCATTGTATGTGGAAAAACACAGACATGTTCCACAGAATAAAGTAAGTCATACAGTTTTAGAACAACATGAGGGTGAGTAAACCAATTGTCATTTTTGGGTGAATTATTCCTTTTAGGCCAAAAGGTACAAGGAAAGAGAAGACGGAATTTGGCAAGGCTAGGATTGAAGCAAAATGGGCTAGATGAGTGTGGAGGTGCTACTCCCTCTGCGTTGTAGTCATTTCCCTCCTGCAGTGTGCCTTTGAATAATTTGCCCCTCCTCCCCCATTAGAGCGGTCGACTCGTCTCCCCGGGCCATGTGTTAGAACAAATTTGAGCAGTGTCATATTGCACGTATTTCAACAAGGCCAATACGGTTCCCGCCCAATTTGCTTAATGAATTAAGCTGAGGAGAGTAATGGATGTGCTAACACTATTAGCCGCCCTCCACACATCTGCATTGTGGATTCTGGTGTTTTCTTTTCTCCCCCCTATAACCCCCCCCTCTTTCTCTCCTCAGGTTTGCTTAAGGACAAATTGATAATGAGTCTCCTCCCTACAGTAACTATAAAAGTCGCTTCCCTCGCTATCTTTCCATCTCTACTAAGCGGCTAACAGCAGAACAATAGCATTTAAATGGTCATTTCCATTAGCTCAAATGAGCTGTTTTGGGTGTCGTTAGCATGTTTTAGCATGCTAAAGGTGGGCTGGGGAGAGCAGCCGTGTGCTGATAAGGTTCAGGTTGTACGTTAGAGGAATGTGTAGCCTAGAGAGGGCCCATACAAAGGGAAATGAACAACAACTGAGCTAGCATAGCAGGGCTGTTAGCACGTGAATGCCCCTAATTACAGGCCAACCCCGCGTCATTACACTTAATTGTAAAGTGTGTCTTAATCAGTTTCCATATGAAAAGGTCTATTAATTAAGTGCATGACTGAAATTCAATTATGTTGTCAGGAGACAATTTGTAAACCAAATAATGATCAATCATGCAAACAAGAGTCCAGTGCACCAAACTCTTTTGCTAAGCCTTTTTCTAGTTGAGAACTTCTAGGAAAAATCTAATTGAGGTAAATTAAAAACAAATTTAACAACCACACATATTGAATGACAACTTAAAGAAATATTTTAACCGTCAAATCTGTCAGTGTGTTCACAAACCTAAATATGTGTCAAATAAATTTTAATTTAAAAATAATGCACATGCTTGCGAAAAAGTGGAGTGTTGCGCCCATGGGATGCAAGTTCAAATCCTGCCTGTTTCAAACAAATCCAATCCCATCTCCTCTCTACTGTCCTCTACACTAAAGACAAAAATCCCATAAAAAAGAAAAAAGACAGTCACGCACACCAGTGCCACAAAAACACAACAAAAAACTACAAAAAAAAAAGGCCAGCAGATCATTGAGGTCTTGGCTGGCGTTGTGGAGAGCGGCTCTCTGTTTTTCCGCGCGTATGGAGCCGCAGTGGCACGGCACTAGCTGCTTTTGGCTGGTTCTTACTGGAATGGCAGTCAAAGGGGGGTAAAGATGAAAAGGCCTCAAGATGCTTCAATAAAGGGGAGATTATACTAAGCGCCATCATTGTGCCCCTTTTGAAAATGTTAATCAGGCATATCACTGCCTGCCTGCAATGCCACATGTAGCAGCGTTTAACTTAACTTCACACCAACAATTTAGAGGACAGCAAGGCCACTGCAAAACACATGGGGGGGGGGGGGGGGGGACAAACAGGGATGGAGATGGAGAGCTACAACGGCAACTGGTCGTAATTTCAGTGTCGTTATAAAAATCTAAATTACATGTCTCTCAATGCAGGCCGTATCTCCCGCAACCAACAAACCCTTCCCCCCACCGCAGACACGATCCACCCCGTGCGTTTTATCTTAAGATTCTCAGACAATGCCTGGAGGATTCCCCTTCTCTAATCTTCCCTAAAATCCCCTTTCATCCAACTGTTAAAAGAATGTTTGAAAGCCTGACACCAGACCAAAAAAACCCCCTCTTCACATCTGGGAAACGCTTTCGAAGGGAGGGCTTGCTGGTTGGGGGTTTGAATGCGAAGTCAATGCAACTTAACTAATTAAATTGTTTTTGCCTCTCGAACATTCAAACAGCCTCAGAGATTAAAAAGGGCTGATGTGAGGCGTTTTCCTTCTTGCTTCCAGAGACCACTGCCATAAACTGGACAAATGCAAGACTAGTGCTAATGTCTTACAACATGCATTAATTGAGGCTAAAGGTCTAACCTGTTTATATTAGGTAGCAAGAATACATGACTTCACAAAGGCCATCTACGCTGCGTGCGTAACGGTCCGGTGAGAATTAAAACCAGTGGGAAGAACAAAGGCCGCAAAAGCCAGCAGCTGAAAATGGACCATTCTGATGTTAACCAGCTCTTGAAGTCGAGCACATAGTCCAGCACTAAACCTGAATAGGCAGTCACCTCCTGATCCAGCGCTGGCCTTTGGTCGTGCCGATAAAAGCCATCCTTATGAGCCGAATTCCTGCGTTTGTTTCCAGGCTTACTTTTCCGCTACTCACGGCGCACGCTTAGCAGGAAGGCTAAACGAGGTCTTTGGTCTTTAAAATTAGAGTGGACAAGCTACTGAACTAGCATGCAAATCCCATGGAGGAGAAAGAATAGGACAGAGGGAGAAGAGGGAAAAAAAGAGAATTGAAAGAGAGACAACAGAAGAAAGAGAACAGCAGAGGGAGAGAAAAAGAGTTTGCGATTACACCGATAAAGCCCGGTGCGTGCCGATTGCGAGAGACATCACAAAACCCGTCTCGTCCCCAGAACCAGGGCGAGTATTATGCTCTAAACACTTTTCCTTCTCTTACTGCGGAAAGATTATACTGGTTATCCTATTAATGCAGCTGAAATGCCATTCTAGTGTCTTTAAGCTCTTGCATAGGAGGTCAAGAGGACTATGCCACCGCTTACAAGCATGCTGTGGATGTAATCTTCCCAAAGTTACAATAATTAATGTTAAGCTTCTTTAGCAATACGTTTCTGAAAGAACTTGCCTGATAATATACTTAAAGCGGTGTTAGCTGTTAGCTGTTGTCTGAGCTCGGAGACCATTTCCCTATGCGACTCACGTAGCCAAGCTTAAATCTTTAGTCAAACTAAGGGGCTGGTTACAAGCATGTTGCCTTAGCCACACAAGCAATTCCATTTCAGTCTTGGCGGAGCTGAGATCTATAAACGCAGACACTCAAGCAATTATTTCTGCATGGCCAACACTGCCTTGGAATGTGGGCACGGTGAATTAATGTGGGAAAACTGAGGGGGGAAAAGCGACAAAAAAAAAATAGGACTGACATTTTGAGACTGAAATATAAAAAGGTGCACATCCGTTAAGAAGCCCGGAAGAGGACGGCCATGTCTCCGTGAATAAAACAAACATAATGGGCCTCTTCTGACACCGCTGTGCGTCTGTTTTTCCGGCACAGACTACTGTGATGGCTTGTCTGTAAACTGCATTAAGCTGATGATATCCGTCTTGTATGAATTTCTGTGACCGCGGCGGAGAAAAAGAGAACGGATTAGCATGCAATAAAACCTGTGTCAATCTTATCAGACTCAAGTGCAATTTTTAAACATATGTTAATCTCACCTAAAACTCATTCTTTTCCTCTGTGCTTTTTTTAAAATCTCTTATCGAGAACTCTGTAGGTGTGTGGGTTTTAGAGAGCCTTTAAATGCCATTATTTTCATAATTGCGTTCATTGTTGCAGGTTATAAAGCAATTTGAAAATCATATGTATGCATAAATGCATGCTGAGCAGATGTCAGGGAGATGCATTCAGTGGCTTGCTGAATATCAAAAGCCGTGCAGATAACATTTACACACATTTCAATGCTGCATGCTGAAAAAATTTCTATGTGATTCGGGACGGTATTGTGCTCGGACAGAATGGCAAGTGCGCGAATAGCTCTCCTCTCTCGTTTTTGATTTTGCCAAACGTACAAAATTGATATGTTTAGAAAATCGGGTGACAATAACATATTTAGACGTAATTCCAGGGGATGTGGGCTAACTGAGGTAATGGTTGAGCTGCTGGCGAGTGAGTGTGTGTGAAGGACACTGCTCCCTCTGGTGTGGGAATAACAAGTTCATTAGGCAGGAGCCACCGCAAGCCTCTGTGTTCCCCCGAGCACTCTGCGTTCCGTTTACGGCCTCCTAGCCCATCAGCGGCTGCATCATTAGGGCTCTGCCATAATTAAGAGCTGTTAGAAAGTGAATTCTCCAACTGCAGATTAGAAAATTAAACTATTTACTGATTACATATTAATAGAAGACAACAATGGCAGTCGCCATAAGCTTGGAAGGCAACCAAGGAATACATCTGTGTACTTAATTACCATAAACAATGGTTGCATGGAAATAGAGTTTTATATGCATTCCCTTCTGTAATACGCCTGATATCAGAAGACACTTGACAATTCGTGTTCAATTATCTTCATTCTTTAATGTGCTGTGAACTGCACACAGTAAATAAATTAACCAGCCCAATTACTGTGAATTCATCTGGGAAACAAACGCAAAAAAACCAGCAGACTAAGGCAGAGCGTATAATGAGAGGGGGAGGGGGGTATCAGGGATCACGAGTAGTTCTTAATACAGTTTTTATATGTATATAAATATAACTTTATATGTGTGCATACATACAGATATGCATACACATTTATTTAACTTTTGCTTATTTGTTTACAGTCATCATTGTATGCATGTTGTGAATATATATTCTAAATATGTGACCCTAGACCACAAAACTAGATCATGTTCCATGAAGCTATTTTGTAACCGTATATTTCCTACCGTAAATATATCAAAACTTAATTTTTGATTACAAATGTGCATTGCTAGGGACTTCATTTGGACAACTGTAAAGGTACCTTTCTCAATATTTCGATTTTTTTTGCACCCTCAGATTCCAGATTTTCAAATAGTTGTATCTCGGCCAAATATTGTCCTATCCTAACAAACCATACATTAATGGAAAACGTATTTATTCAGCTTTCAGATATCTCAGTTTCATAAAAAAAGACCCTTATGACTGGTTTTGTGGTTATATTGGGCGCAACCCTAACTGTACAAATCACATAATATTCATATGCCATATATATTTATCTGAATAATTTCTAGTGACATAAAAAATAATTACATGCTATCAAAACGAATAGAAATATGTAGTTAAAAAACTTATGACAATACACAATACTTATTTATAATACTTGTACTAATACAGTGCAACACAGCTTAGCATGATTATATTAAATATGTGTATTCTGAGCATAACATATGACATTTGTTTTGTGTATATTTAGCTATAGAGGCTGTTTCTGGCAGACTATGTTGTCTGTGAACCTGACAGTGGCGTGAATGCACCTGTTTGCAGTGCTAAAATGCGTGCACTAGCTCAGACAGGTAAGCACATTAAGGTGAGACTTGTACATGGGGTCTGGTGTGTAACTGTGCCTCTTATTTCTGTGTGTGAGTGTGTAAATCTTACCGAAATGTCTGGTTTGGTTCTCCACCTGCTAGGGCATTCAAGCCATTTATCATTCAGAACGAGAAAAAAAAACCCTTCAAACAGACACAGCGGCTTTGACTTCAACAGGGTCCAGGTGAGTGTGAAGAGAGCGAGCGAGGGAGGGATGGATGGAAGGTTGGGCAAACACAAAACTCTGATAGTCATGATATCATCCTCAATGTGATGGAGAAGCACAAAAATTCAACCGTCTACTTTCCCCTCCTTTTTTCAACCCTCGCTTCCCGATGCTGCCCTTATGAGAAATTATTGTTTCGTATCAGCATCTGGATGGAAGGAAGCTTTTCTTAAATTTTTGTTATTGAGGCACTGGAGTCTCAGAACGGAGCTCCATGTTTTAACAAAGGCTCTGCAGCCCTTTTTCCCTGCAATACACACCCGAAAGATCGCCCCACATCCTTTCATATGTGTATATGCGAGGAGAAGAGAGAGCGACAGAGGGAGAGAGAGAGGGAGGAGGAGAGCAAGCGCATGTATCTATTAATATGTGTCTTTCATTATTTCAACATTTCCTTTTCGGTCCAGCCCCCAAACAGCAGCCCTCCCCGTTTCTCTTCCTCCCCTCTTCACCCTTTACCCCTCTGCCGTATCCCCCTCTCCCTCCTTCTCTCTCTCTTCTACAGCATATCATTGAAGGCCAGATATGGGGTTCTGTTGCGCATGGCTGCACGGTACTGTTCAATAGTGGCTGGCTGGCGGACGCTATCAACACTAGTTATCAGCTCCCATGAAGGCTCTCTTATCACGGCAGCCCAGAGAGCCTCCCTGCATCCTCACCGCCCCTTTTCATATCCCCGCTGCCGCCCCAACACCCCGGCTTCAAAGATTCACACTTCCCAAACTCCATAAGAGTTTGTGAACGCTCAATTTGCCAAAACTGTTTACAGTGTAATTGGGCGGCGTACCTGTGTCCATGAGATAGCGCAGACGCTTCTCCACACGCGAGGCCCGCGTGTCGATCTGCCTCTGCTCACTCTCCAGCGCCGCCAGTTCCCCCACCACGTACTGACTGGTGTCTTTGAACGCTTTCTGCTGGGCAAGAACAAACGAGAGGAAGGGGAGTGATGAGAGGTTCGAAATGAAGCATCACATCCTGGGTTTATATAGCTTTTTAATACCAGGGGAACAGTGGTCATAATGATGACTGGTGAACATTGCTTTAATTAATTAAGCAAATGAAATGCTCTCTTTTTTTCTGCTTTTTTTTTGGAAATGACGTACCGCTGTCAATTTTTAAAAGTGATAAAAATGACATACAAACATTCCTAAATTAGGCTAATTACTAAGATTGTTAAAATCAAAACACTTTTTTTTATAAAATAAAAGTTTAAAAAGTTAAAAAGAAAGAAAGATAAATAAATAAATAAAAAGATTAGATATATTAACATAAAATAAAAGTATTGTGTTAAAAATGGAGTACATTTACAAAGAACTACTCAGAGCTACTGTACCATAAAGTTTTCTGACTATGTTTAAAGCTTTATTTATTTATTTAAATAAATAAATAATTCCTTATTTATTGCCTTAATTCCTGGCATAATAATATCTGTTTCTGCAGTTACGGACTGTAGCTTTAAATGCCGAGGTATGACTATGTGCATGAATTTATTACATTAACATATTATACATGTATGATGAAAGTATTCTACTGTATGATAATTTTTCTGACACGGTTTGAAGATTTATTTTAATTTATTTATTGCCTTAGTTCCTGCTGTAATAATATCTGCTTCTGTATATAATAACTGTAGCTTTAAATGCTGAGGTTTGAATTCAATGTAAAGCTCAGCAGTAGGGGTCTTACACCCCACTATAACGCGCGAACCCGCTAATGACCTCTAGAGATCCAGTATTACAGCAGTCTGGAGACTGACACACAGAGAGACCAAATTGAAATATACAGGAGAGGTGGGTCAGTGCCTAAGGGCCTATCAGCAGGGATCTAAGAGATCTACGCAGCACATGCTTGTGCTCAGATTCACTCATGTACACATTTGGAGACACGCTCCCTTTCTCTCACACGTGGCCCTGGTGGCAGCAGCACCCTCTGGCTCGTGGGAAATACTGGAGTGAGGGATGAGATGGTGATTAGGGAGAAATAGAGTAATTAAACTGCACGCTTATTTCTGAGTGTGTGATAGTGACAAGCACTCCCACCCCCTCTTTATTCCACTTGTTTATCGCCCCCCTCTGTCCTCTCCTCCTTCCATCCTTCCTACTCTTCTGAGATAGAGGGGGAGGGGAAAAAGAGTGCTAATTTAAATTCACATCCTAAAGATTGCTGCAAATATATATATATATTTAGTGCTGATGCACCTTATTTCATAATAGGAACGAGGGAAATGGGGAAGAAAGTTTTTTTCCATCCAAGACAGCACTTTTTCTGCCTGAGTCCTCCTGCTGTCCATCAAACTCCACCTTCCTCTTCCTTGCTGCTCTATCAAATACTTCTCCCACAAATCAATTTTACACATGATCAGCCCCCTCCCCTCTGCTCTCGCCTCTCTGCCATAATTAAGTGTTGAAATTTCCATATATATTATATTAATGCAAACATCATTCGCTGGGTAATTCAGCTTGAGCTGGGTAATGGGCAAGTTCAACACCCATTAACCCCTACACAGAGAGGGGCAAAGCTGGTCTCTACTGACCTTCCCCTCTCTCTCTTTCTGTGTCTCTATCTATCTCACTCTTCCCAGGGTATGTTTCTCTATTGCTCTGGCCCTATATATGGTGCCACAATAATTAAAATTTCATTACTCAGCCACCCATGGAGAGAATAAAGAAGATTGACAAGAAAAGATAATATATATATATATAACTATATATATATATATATACACACAAACACACCCATCTATTTATTGTACACAATATATAAATATAACAATATTTGTTATATTTTTAAGTATACTTTTCAAATAATTTAATTATAAAATATTTAAATTAATAAATTACATTTGAACTATTAAAAGTAAACATTCAAAACAAATGAAAGGTTCGGAGAAAGGATATACAGGAGGAGTGAAAGAGGTATATCTACTACTCTGTCCATTTCCTTTTTTTTTACTCTTACAATTATCAGGGAACAGCAGTCTAACTTGGCTGCTCTCTTCAGATTTAGGGAAGAACAGATTGACATCAGTGTTAAAAAACCTCTCTGGCCCTCAGACAGATGTGAGTGACTGTGTGCAGGTTTGACGTCTAACTATGACCTGGTGTCACAGACAACATCAGTACGAAAGAACAGCTCTGACTGAGAATTTAAATATGCATTTAAGTACTTCATCTTCACTTGGCTTTCGTCCTTCTGTCTCTGTCAAAGCTCCTCTCTCCTCGGCTGCCCGCTTTAGATCTTCAGGCACTGATCTCTGCCTTTTAACCTCTGAAACGAGAGAAAGAGAGATATTAAACGTTGATAGAGTTCATTCTCACATGGGCACAATCACAAACTCACTATAACTGAATATGAAGACATTTTTCTTTATCAGATGAACCATTCAGACAGATCGGACATCTTCATTAAAGAAATCACAAAGTGTATAGAAACACCTTATACAGCTGTTATTAAACTGTTAGCATTCTTGAGACACTTCAAGATAGTCTTCACATTAAGCCTATTTAACTAGAAAAATAAACCTGACTGCAACAGGCTTATGCATTAAATACATTCATTTAATGATTACTGAACTGTTCAACAATGTAAAATCCTCCATAAACTTTATGCAGTCAGTGACAACGAAAGTAAAGGACCTCACCTGGCCTGGTCTCTACGTATTGGCTGAATGATTTGAGCTGTGTTTTCCTAACTGCAGACTCCTTGTGAAAGACAACGGGACTGCGCAGACGTTCCGTTGCCCTGCGAAGATGCTCTGCATGCAATTCATCAACATTATTCTATAAAAACAAAAAAAAAGAGAGAGGGATGGGGGGTGGGTGCAGAAGAGTAAAAGAGCAGTTAACTTAAAAGTAGAGCAGAGTCATTTGAATAAAAGTAGCTTCTGATGCCGGTCGACATTAAAGAAAAGAACAAATTAGACACACATGGCCAAGTAATGTTTAACGATGGAGCGGCGCGCCTGAAGAACGGCCGAGGAAAGGTTCTGCAGCATTTGGTACATCTCCGAGTCCCACATTAACTCACAAGCACAAAGGAAATAAGGCAATTAAGTCTACTTTCAACAAAACCTGAGCCAGAAAATGTATTCAGATTATGCAAATTAAAAGCACTATTGTCTTGGAAGCGAACACGTGTTAGCAGCTTCTCACTGCGGCTTCCAATCACCTCAATATTGAAATGTGTTATTATGTGCTGGGCCCAATAAGCCAAGCAGACTGGAAAGCGAAACGGCAGCGTTCAGAATAACATTTGCAACGTCAATAATAATAGGAAACGTCTAATAAAGTTCGCAATTAGCGAACACGTTCCACTGCTTGAGACTGAGAGGGAGAAACATTGTTAGTGCAGACGCTAACTCACTGGTGTGTGTACGGAAACCGCACAGCTAATAAAGACAAGCGTGTACAGACACACACACACCACCTCTGGCCTGTTTATTCTTAAATTATAACTTTTGAAAACAAAGCTGCAATTAGCGTGTCCCTAGAGAACAACAAATTTAGCCTGATCTCAGAGATGTTCAGCGTCTCTATGTGTGAATATTAATAGTTATAGCGGTTTATCCAACTGACCCGACATGTTTAAATGAACAATATCAGCTGTCTAAAGCCCTAATTTGTAGCTCCTCTTCAGCCACCTTGACAGATTGTAACTTAACTTTCAGAGATTCCTACAGGCTGGACGTGGGTCAATGACATATCAAAGCAAGTCCCACTTTATAGTAAGTGGCCTTAACTACTATGTACTTAATTACTGTGTTCATATTGTATTGCAAAACACTTTTGCTGCTATTGAGGTGGGATACAAATAAGGTTAGGGACAGGTTTGGTCGTGTAGTTTTAATAGTTTTAAGGGTGGTTTAAGGTGTAAGGGATTGGTCAACAGTGCAACTATAAATGTAATTACAGAAATTAATTACAGACAATTACATGCAGGTGTTTTTTTTAAATATGTAAAACATGTATGTACACAATAAGTGCATTGTATTAAATTATTAATTTAAATGTAAGTACATGGTAGTTAATGCCACTTAATATAAAGTGGGACCTAAAAGCATATATGATAAAGAAACATGTATCAAGATAACTACATGAGTTAACATGAACAAATGAACAATACTTCTACAGCCTTTATTAATATTAATCTCAACATTTTACTGACAGCACTGTGAACTACCTAAACAACATCTTTATTAACTAACATTAAAAAGGTTAATAAATGCTGTAAAAATATTGCGGATATTGTAGTTATGTTTGTTTGTTATTAATGCTTCATATTACAAACTAGACCTTATAGCAAGTGCTCTGAAAAGTTTTAACAATATCTTTTAAGTCTCCTTTTTGTAAATATCATGAATAATCATTCATAAATATGACATACCACATTTTACAACAGTTACCCCCTCCCAAACACACACACCCACACACACACACACACACACCACAAATACATTGAAAGTCAGCAATGAAAAGCATGCTTCTCATAGACATAGGTCTATTCAAATCATTGTAGGTATACATTTTTTGGGGAAAAAACAATTAGTTGATAGACAGGACAGAGTGGGAGAAATGAGCAATACATCACAACCCACTTAAACATATGTTGGCAATCTGGGGGTGAAAAAGAAAAATGTAATTTCACCTTAAATCCGCCATTATAAGTGGAACGCACTGCAGTTATGACAAAAAAACCAAAGGCGTGAGCGTGTTACATGTTAAAACGACATATTCAACAGCCTGGATCTCTAGAGACAGCTCAACAAAGCCCTTTAACCCCATCTGATTCCTCTCATGTTAAAATCCAAAGAAAACAAACAGGATTCAAACCCAAAGCCCCGCTAGAATCCTCGTTTCCCGAAGGACCCAAGGCCTCCAACCCTCGCTAACCAGCCCTTCCTTGAAACACCTGCCCCCACGGCCCCTCGGTACCCCTGGCTGGGACAGATATCAGGGCTATCCCAACATCACGATCGGCGCTTTTTAATCTGTTATCGTCCCGATCATTATTGTGGTGCTGGGTATTATTTTGGCAGAGGTGTGTGTGTGTTTCTGGGATGCGTGACTAATGTTGCGGTCTGCTGCTCATTGCAGGCGGTTATCGTGTGCCACCATGGCAGCAGGCTCACAGTGCATAGAGACAATTGCTAATGAGACACAACCGGGAGCACTGGGGGACTGCAATGTGTGTGCTGGGATGGTGGGGGGCATTCTGTCCCGCACCGTTCTACTACAGCCTCAAGGAGTTGTGGGATGGGAGAATCCTCTGGGGATGGCGCGGTTGATTCCAGATTTTGTTTTTTTTTTTTTATTTTGTTTTGTAACGTCAAAGACCGTTACCACAACACAGGGCATTGAGAGAGAGAGAGGATAGAAGAGAGATAGCGAGAGAGAATGTAATCCTAATATGTTTGTCTTAGAAAGGCAAGAAGCAAAGGAGGAACAGATTTGATACTCAAACTTGCATACAAGTTGCAATGGAGATGAGGGTTGAAGGTGGGAAAAGAAAAGAGAGAGCAAGAGCTGCTCTTTCTTTAAAACCCCACTAACCACTGGGGCTCAGAGCTGCAGCGCTCGTAACCCTGCTGATCCTCCCCTGGGCTTTGGCCTGTTGTGCAGGCCTGCAGGTCTGCAGCAGGTGCTGGACAGTTTATACAGACAACAAGACTCTTGCCACTTAAAGCCTTTTCATAATGAAGGCGCACTATAAATTACGGTTAAATAATCAACTCATTTATCGTAACTTGGATTGCAGTTGTACTGTTACTTAAAAATAATTGGCAGCTTTTGACAATAGTGTTCTTTTTTTGTTTTTAAATAAGTGTTATACTTTACCATTCAAAAGTTTGGGGTCAGCTAGATTATTATTATAATTTTTATTAATTATTATAGTTTTATAGTTTTTTATTATAGTTTTTTAAAGAAATTAATTCTTTTTCAGCAAGGGTGAATTAAACTGATCAAAAGTTAAAGACATTTATAATATTACAAAATATTTCTATTTCAAATAAATAATGTTCTTTTGAACTTTCCATTCATCAAACTCCTGAGAGAAAAAAAAAAACTATTAGGGTTAAACAAAAATATTAAATCAGCCGCTGTTTTCAAGCTATTGAACAAAGACCTTCAGTTTCTAAGACCAAATCAGCAAATTAGAATGATTTCTTCATCACTGTGCACTTAGCTGAAATTCCTTTGCCACCCAGGCATCATTTTATTTTAAATAGATTAAAATGACAGTTAGTTTAAATTGTAATAACCTATAAATAATAGTACTGTTTTTTTTTTCCATTTTTTTTTATCATAATTCCGCCCTTAGTAAGAGGGACTTTACCAGACATTAATCAAATTACGACCCCAAACCTTTCAAAAAGAAGTGTATGTGAAAGAAAATGCAGAAAATTAATTATTTGTCATAGCAGTTTTCAATAAAAACTTTTTCTCTCTCAAAAATTGTAATTAAACAAAAAAATTATAAATTATGCTATTATTAGTTAATTATTACCAATAATATAATTGGGTAGATATTATTCTTCTCTGACCCAAATCAATTGCTTTTTGAGCAACAATTTTGCATCACCTTCATCGGGTCTGTAAATCAGTCTCTGGAATCTAACCTATTTGTGGCTAGGCCTTGGGAAATCTCAGCCAATCATTTCACACCTGCTGCAGTGCACTGAATGAGGCCTGTCGACCCAAACAAACACATCACTGCAGTTATTGTGCAAAGACCCTGCTAACATCTGCTCACAGGAAATCCCCTCTGTCAGCAGAGAGAAAGAGAGAGAGGGAGAAAGGGGCGAACAGGTGCAGGAAGGTAGTCACCAGCATCTCTGAACATGCCCTGCAGTCACCACCTGGGGGCTCTGAATACAACAGCCAGATAGGAGGTCATCACACACACGTACATTTAAGCACCAAGCAGTCAGCGGTACACAGGTATGCATGTTCTTACACACACAACGCTGGTATTTAATAAACACGGCAGATCAATCTAATGCATGTCAGCGTCCTGAGCCACACGCTGCTGTCGATACTTTCAAAGCTCTCTTCTCTGTCAGAAAAGGTCAGTTGTGACACGAGGTGATGACTATAATGTCGTTCTGACTCGTTCATGTGTTCTGACTTAACATATATAAACACATGATGTTCCTCAGACGAATACTAAGAGAGCGCGAAGAAAAGAAAAAACAAATCAACCTCTCTTGGCCTTTTACCTCACCCAAGGGAATGATAGATCCAAGCAAATCATTTAATATTGTTAAACGACCATAACATAAGTCAAGTCGAGCTTTATTGTCATTCCGCTACATGTGGGGGCATTCAGTGGAACCTCACAGGACCACGGTGCTACATAAATACAGACATACAACAATGAAGTAAAACAGTATAAACCTATACACAACTAACATACTGACAGATTTTGACTATAAATATACTATATATAAATGGTTACCTATACTTAAACTAAAAATACAAACTATACAAATGCTTTACATAAATACTGTACATGTGCAAAGAGAAACATCGTAAGCCAAGCAGCTGGCTGGGGAACAGTGCAAGATGATTTGTAGTGCATGAGCATGTAAACATACATATATTACTGAGTCCTTTGTGGGATTATGTACACACAGCAGTGTGTGTGGAAATTGTCTAGTGCACATAGAGGATAGTGTGTTACTACAGGTGGTTTGTACAGGCCCACTCACCTGTGAGTAGCACACTTCGAATTGCACCATTGTTTGGGGGGTGGGGGGAGTGTGTTGGGGTGAGATGGTCCATGTTTCAGGAGGTAGGGGTTTGTATGGGGTTTCAGAGGGGGGCAGGGTGATTTGAGTTCAGGGCTCTCACAGCCTGGGGGAAAAAGCTGTCGAGCAGCCTAGCGGAAGAGCTGGAAGAGACTGTGGGAGGGATGGGTAGGGTCCTTCACGACACGGTTGGCTTTGCTGGAGCATTGTGTAAGGAAAATGTCCAGGATGGAGGGGAGAGGGGCACCGATGTTGTTGTTGTTGTTGTTGAACAGCACCAATGTTGTTATTGATAACAACAACAAATACAAATAAAACTTCCAAATCTCCTTTAGGAATGTTTAGATGGGTATATTTTTGCATTTTATGCAGAAAATGTACTTGGGGCTTTTTTTGTGAGCATCAAGCTGTTGCTAGAGCTTTACTAAAGTATTCTGGGTGGTTGTTTACAAGTCACAAGTCTCTATGATATTCTGGTCTCTAAATATGGCTTGGGCCCCTACTTCAATGTAGAACTATGGGAGTTCTTGCTTATTCTATCCTAAAATGTAGGTCTTTTAAGCTACAAGCCACACAATTTGAAATAACACTCACATCTATAGCTGAAACAGTGATTTTTTTATTTTAAAACACAATTAGAGATGGTTAGAGCAGGTGTTTGTAAATGTGGCTACCTGCATGCCGCCTGACTCAGGGCTAAGGGGTGAAGTACTGGATGCCGTCAGCGATGAGGAAGATGATGAAGATGAAGGAGAGCTGCCACCCTGTGGCCGAATCTCTGTGAGCTTCTTGAGCTTCAGGTCCACATGCCTGCTGTTCATCACACCTAAAGAGAGCGAGAGAAAGAAGAGAGGAAGAGTTATATGCAGTAGGCCACTTGTCTCCAAGACACAGATAAGCAGAGGACATGACAATGTTTGCCCTTAAGCAAACCGGCCCTCTCAACCTCATACACACAACACACACACAGGAGAGATAGCAAGATGCTGAGAGCTTGACACACCTGAATGACACTCACATACACTTTTCCTATAGGAATTAAAAGACCTCTACTGAGATTGTAGTTACCAATGCTCCCTTAAATTTTTGTTTGCTGAGCAAATACCACTTCTTTAGGCTGCATCCACAGAAGTATATAACATATAATATACACAACTGTTCAAAAGTATGCTATCTTTACCAAGCCTGTATTTATTTGATAAAAATAAATGTTACAGATTGTAATGTTATAAACGTCTTTACGGTCACATTTCATCAATGTCCTTGCTGTAAAAAAAAATTTCTAATCTTTAAAAAAATCTTACTGACCCCAAAACTTCTGAAAGGTAGTTTTGATCATATATACATTTATTCATAATAAATGTTTGTATTATTTTATGAATATTTCATTATTTTTGTAAATATTTTTCAGATTGCTAAATGTATTGTTTATAAACCATACATATTAATATAACAATAAATGACGAATAATTTGACATTCATAATAAAAAAAATATTGCATGGCCTTTGTGAGCCTGTGTTTGTGCCACAATGAAGTTTGTACTGCACTGTTTGTGAATTAATCCTCTTGGGAATTAATCAGTGCTGTATATTTCCACACAAGATTTCTCACAGCTTCAGCTGCATACTGAGGAAAAAAAAATCAATGGACACGTGGATAGACTCCACTTTAAACTCCATCCATTAATTTAGCTCTTATTCAAGAAGCTCTAGCTCTCCCCAATCTGTTTCTAGGTCTGACTTCTTACAGTTCTTTTTGACATCAGTGAGGGAATAGTGTCAGATGAGCAGCCAAACATGCTTAGAGGGAACGGTGCTTGTGATTCCTTGAAAGTCATAACATCTCTTTCTCTTTTAATGAACAATGACGTCTAATTTACTTGTTATATGCAAAACTGTCTTTCAAATGTGTTGGTGTCTTTTTTATGTCAGCCTTTGTATATTCCAAGTCTGTCTTTTCTAATAACCTTTCACTAGCAGGTTTAGCCTTGCCCTCTCTCTCTCACTCTTTCTCTCATCTGGGCTAGAGATGAAAGTGAGGTGAGGAAGCTTTTCATGTGGGTCCTGTTCTCGTCTCCCAGCATCCCTCTCCCTCCCTAAAAAAAAAACACCACAGGAGTCATTTATCAGGCCTCAGCACAACCTGGATAAAGGTGCAGGTGTGTGTGCATTGACCAACAGTTTCCCCAAACACAAGAACCACATCCTCAAACTAATTAAAGTGTGCAACGTGACAGGTATCTATATGGTCTTTTGTGCTTGGATCGGTTAGGTTTTTTCCACGGCAGTCCATTTTTGTTGTTAGAAACAATAACAAAACTTAAAAAGTCCAACTGTACACACAAAATCCTGGGTCCAAACCAGTTTACTGATTGACAGACAAATAATTCTCAGGAGGATGTCCCTTCCTTTCAGGAATAGGTAGTAGAACTAACTAGAGTGGCTGCATTCGAAAAATGTCTTATAAGCAGACAGACAAGCTAAACCTTTACTATAAAAAATGGTCCAAGTACTTAACCTATTTGGAAATATGTGAGAAATATGCTGATTGTGACAATGTAAAGGTGATGAGCTATAAGAATGAATTTATTTAGTTTTCTCATCATTATATACTGAAGGATGTTTTAATTGTATTTAATTATAGCAAATCTGTGACCTGAGTTACCATCTATTCTGAAATTTGCCTGAGAATCAATAAAACTGTTAATCACTAAAAAAAGGTCCAACTGTGCCATGGAGAAAAGTATAACTCTTTGAGAGCTAAAATGTGCTAAAAAACTAATTTCATTATGTTGGAGAAAAGGATTCTGTGTGTAATACATAGACCTTTTCACAATAACAGACAAAAACACAAACCAAACAAAGAAACAAACAACGCAGATACTACGCAAAAGTAAACAAAAGAGAACGAATAATTCAGGTTTCCTCCAGGTATCTCATAAGACTTCCTTAGAAAGACAAAAAAACTAATTATTAACAACTTCACATCTCTTTGGCAGATATAATTGTGTTTGTCTTGAGAATATGTTCAAATACTTTTTAATTAAACTAAGGCACAACACATTAAAAACATCAAAAAATAAATAAATAAAATTAATATCAAAATCTCACAGACAGAAATGTAACAGGCACAAACCTCACTTAAGAAACCTCATTTTTTTCTTAATGATTTATTGAATTAAAAGATAAATTAATTCTAAAAGGTGTTTAAAATAGGAACTAATGTGACAAGAAAGAAATACAAAATTATAGGGCTGCACAATTTAATGAAAAAAATGTAATTGCGATTTTTCTGGATTAAAAAACACGCCTGGTGTGCTTGTTTATAGGGATACACAATTTGGCCAAACTTTTGTGATTATATATTAATACGAAAACAACAACAACAATAATCATTTTTATTCTTATTAAAATCAAACTAAAGAAATACTACTACTGTAATTTCATTGCAATTCCATTATTTCACTGTAAAATTATAGTTCAACTGTAAAATTGCAAAACCAATATTGCTGAGCACTTCAGAAGCACTTTGGTTTATATGCACTTCCCATTAAAAGCTTAGGAAGATTTTTGGTCCATATATTCCCAAAACGTTATAAGCAAACCAATGCAGAGATGAGTTGGCATGGAGCGGCATTTACTGTGAACTGAGCCACTCAAAATCACAGACAACACTGCATCCTGAGCAGCTCATGTGTAGAAGAGCACAGTGCAGCATTGCACTATGAAACACACAGTGCATGTATTTGATAATCATATGAAACCAATTTTGGTTTGATTTTGATTTTGATTAATCATGCAGCCCTACTAAATTAAGGGTCGTAATGGCATGATAAAGGTTAACAAAAGAAAAACAATCAAAAACAGACAGAAGTAATTATACACAGATAAACCACTGCACACTAATGCACAAACTCAGGTATGTAGTTTTGCATGCACACGTTCACACACACGCAGAGGACATGCAGTGTTGGGTTACCCAGAGCGGCCAGGTCACTGGCAGTGTTAGTAAAATCATCCTCCATTAGACATGAAGACGACAGTTCCTCCTCAGGGTTAGTATGAGTGACATCATCAGCATGAGATGATGCCGCCGCCTCAATATCACTCCTGCTCTCCTCATCCTCACCCTCCACACTCATCCCATCCACCACGTCTGCGAGCAAGCAAACAAACAGGGACGCCCAAAAAAAAGAGAGAAGAGGAAAGAGACAGAGGAGGTTAGTGAAGCGTTGAGTGTTAGCTCAGTATTCCAGCGGGAAAGGAAACTTTGCATGTAAGTAAAGAGTCAGAAAAGCATTTGTTTAGACCCATTTAGACGTTCAAACAGTATTTCCTTAACAAAAAAGTTTGCTGCCGTCACGTTGGGGTGTGTGTTTGAGCTGAGAGAAATCAGGCAGATGGCTGAGAGTGTCTGGCAGAGAGCTGAGCTTTATGTGTGTGTGTTGCATGGCAGATTTGGCCTTGATGGCAAAATCTCCTCCAGAGTTCCTCTTCCGCATCCACAGACCTGAATCCCACAGAGCCCTTGACAATACACACTCAATCCAAACACATCGATCTCATTCAGTTATATGGTAACCAGAGCAGACCGCGCACACACACGTGGCAGTTCGAACTTAAATATGAGACAAGAGGAAAAAGGGTTGCACGATATGGGGGGGGGTGTCTAATTGCAATTTTTCGATAATGTACAACAATTTAATGTTATTTAAAATGCAATAAAAAAAAACTCTTGGGGTCGGTTGCATAAACAACACCACATTAAGACTGTCTTGAGAACTAGTTTGAGTAACTAGCAGCTAACCAAGTGATTATCAGTCTAACTTCTCTGATCAATCTACATTTTTATGTAACTGACTTATAAAAAATTATGACCAGTCTTGCAGAAAAAAATTAGGTGTCTAACTTTCTAGACTAGTCTAAGCAGTTTACGCAACTGGCCACTGGTTTGCTGTGCTTGTTTGTACAGCTGCAAAGTTTGGCCAAAATTGTGTTATTCTATATCAATATGGGAATAATAATAATAATAAACATACGAATTGTATGATTCTTATATTACTAGTATTATAACAATATTCGTAACACTTTATTTTAATGACCAATTCTCACTATTATCTAGTTGCTTATTAGCATGCATATTACTAGTAATGGCTGTTTATTGGTACTTATAACCCTACCCTATCCCTAAACTTACAACTACTGTCCTTAATAACTATTAATAACAACAAATTAGAGTTTGTTTCGGGAAACCTTAGTTAATAGTGAAAATGTTTCCCTAATCTAAGTGTTACCATAATATTAAACTAAGAAATAGTACTATTGTAATATTCACTGTAACACCAATAATGTATTTAAGAAAAACAATGTATTATTTTATTGTAGCATGATGACCGTAAAATTACAACATGACTTTCACTCTTTCAACCTGTTTAAACATTAATATTTTCAGACAAAACTTTCAGTTGAAAAAAAAAAACCACTGTAATGATTATGACTATTTCTACATGCATAGCGTTCTATCCCTCCGTTTTCTCGGTTTTAAGGGTCCTATTATGCTTTTTCACTTTTTTTCACAAATTTTAGTCAGTGTGTAGTGTGTACGTTTGGGCATAAAAAAGATCTACAAAGTTAAAAATCTCACTTCCACCTCCAAAATTATATATTTCCAGAAAATATATTTAACAGTAATCACTTTTTTCAAAAACTACAACGAATGACTCGTTTGGACTACAACGCATATTTTCCGGGATTTGTCATATCACAAATATCGACGAATGGGATGAGACCTGGTCGAGCTGCACTAGAGAAGGCAACGAGTGTTATCATCACTATGTCGGAGACATAGTCTCAAAGGCAGACGAGTTTAGAGTGGTTACAATCATCCGGGTTAAATCGCGCTCAAATTGGTTTGATTTTAACGCAATATTTACACTGAAGCTCACAGGCAGCTATGGTAAGGGGCATGACATTTCCCGACCAGGTGCCGAGTGCTGCCAATCACAACACACACTGGCCTAGCTAACCAATCACAGCACACACTGGCCTAGCTAACCAATCACAGCGCACACTGGCCCAGCTAACCAATCACAGCACATTTCATATTTCAGAAGGTGGGCTTTCATTTGATACAGGAACTATTCGAGCCGTTCATGCCAGATTGGGGAGAGAGGTGCTGTAATAATGTAAAATATGTGAAAAATAATGTTTTTCAAACAACCTTGTTATGAGAGCCTGTTCAAGTACACCCCCAAAACAAAATCAAGACTTTGTAAAAGAGCATAATAGGACCCGCTTTAAATTAAATATGACGTCTAACCTGATTAAGGTCTATATGCACGTTATACAAGTTGTTCATGTACAAAACAGTTGCTCAAGCATAAAACCACAGTGCTGTGCATCACTCTGAAACCCACACTGCATGTATTTATGTAATTAAATCATACCCTTTGCAATTTGAAAATTGCATTTCAGTTTTATTTTGATTACTCGTAGGAAAATGCCACATGATGTCCCTAAAGAAAAACCCCAACAACCAGAGAAAAAGAGCAAAAGAAAGAGACGGTATGTTTTTTTTCCCTTTCTCCCTTTTTAAAAATTTTCTTTCATTGATACAGTAACACATACACAGGGCAGCGCTAAGCTAATTAACAGAACACGTGGTAAAAGTTTTGCTGGCGAATGTCTTGCTCTACTCAGTTCGAGCTCTCTCAGAATTAGAGGCGAGTGTTTGTGTGTGTAAATTGGTGGGATTATGCGTTCTGCACGATAGGCCTTGTGCATCAAGCCTATAGCATTTCCCTCCAATCTGATTTTTAATGAGTTCTAAAATTAGCAGAGTTCAACAGCCCGAAAGGCCAAATAGACCGTTTTTTCACTGTCTTTCTTCCTCTCCCTCCCTCTGACCCGTTTTTCCCGTCGCTCTGTCTACACAGGTTTGTCCGGCTCTGTGGGCCACGAGAGGTGTTCTGCAGCGTTTCTGAGCCACGGTAAACGCGTGATTGCAGAGGAGGGACCACTATTTGGTGGACAGAGAGAGGATGAAGAGAAAATGGAGGGCGTCAAAGAGTGCGAGATGAAAGAGATAAAAGGAGAATAATATTGTGTCTCCCCTTGAGCTGTGAAATGGTACACATGGACATGAGCCGGCACAGAATTAGGCACAGCGGCTAGCCCGCTATGTTAACACCTCACGTATTAAAAAAAGCCTTGACGCGCCGCTAACACCCCTCTCGCTCGGTGTGCATGCGCACTTTTAATTATACGCAGCGGCTAGCCACAACGCTAACACCCCTTGGCGTAAACACCTTTAATAACACGCCACAGCTGTCCGCTATGCTAATGCCCCACTGTTTCCGCACAGGCCTCCCAGCGGTTAGGGCTACAGTAACGTGTCGTCTCATTGTCCTGTAATGTGAAATAAAAAGGAGAAATGGTGGCTGATGATAATGCGGGACACGGCAGGAAAGCCGAGCTGAAGGAGATGCGGTCTATAGGAGTCCTCCATGGACAATGAGATGCTGATTACCCGGCATGGGTGTGTGTTATAATGACAGTGATTATGATTTGGGCTGTGTGGACTGGTGTGTATGTGTGCGTGTTGGGGCATAGGGCAACGCTGGCTGTCGCAAGAGTTTTCCTGATGTATTTCCGAAGGATTATGTGGGAAGCGACTGCCTGAACAAATGGAAGTGAAGCCCTCTGTGAACACCTCAAATTAGAGTTCAGAGTATGTGGGTGTGTTGGTGTGTTTCTTAATGTAATGCTCCTTTGGGCCCTGAAAGCAGACGTGTTGGTTGCCATTATGAAGTGAGCAACAAAATCGCTTTTTAAGGGCTGAAAGCCACTAATGGACACACACACACACACGCACATACAGGCTGCTCTTAATGGACACACACACACTGAAGCTCATGAACAAATTAAAAATCTCAGAAGCCAAACACTAGTACTTGGCCTTAATGTTCTGAACATTTTCACAATGTTCTTGGGGAGCCTGAAATAGCAATGACAGAAAATATGTGCAGATTCCGCATCTAACTCAGTGTTTGGCATTGGCATGCTAAGTTAACAATGCAATACTCTACTTAAGGGTTAGATCACCAAAGAATTTAAATTATGTTTCGTGTTACTGTAAGCTAAAACTATTAAAAATAATTTTATTTAATTGAAATAAAGCTGAAATAAAAAAAATATATAAATATTAGGTAAAAAACAAAACAGTAAGTGAAATAAGTAAGTTGAAGTATTACAATTCTACCAACAAAATAAACACAGCTTATATATTATATATAGATATATCTATATTACATTCTGTATATAATATTAAAATAATCAATGTAAACTAATAAGACAACTAATAAAAACAAACTAAAAGTCAAAAAACAGAAAATGTAATACTGAAAATGCTGGTAGCGGATTCTGTATGTAAATAATACTAAAATAATATCCTCATGTTGTTCCAAACTTGTATGACTTTATTTCTTCTGTGGAACACAAAGGAAGATATTTTGAAAGTCTCAGTGTATGGACAACAGTTGAAACATTTTTCAAAATATCTTCTTTTGTGCTTTGCGAAAGAAATAGTGTCTCAGGTTTGGAATGACATGAAATGATCATTTTCATTTTTGGATGAACTATGCTTTTAAGCCTCAAAATGTACATAGCACACACAAACATTGGGAAAATTGTGCACATTGGGTGAAACAGCCCATGCTTTAAGGCTCTGAATGAATTATAATCAACATTCTCTTGCTTCATACCATCTCCCAACAAGCATGATGCAATGTATTATGGAATTACCTTATTTATGAAGGATGTGAAGCTGATTTTAGACTTCCGCCAAAGCAAGGTATGCACCCTTGAGAGCATGTCTACATAGGCATCTCAGTATGTTTTGGAACAGAGCTTATGTCTGTGGTATTTCAAAGTGAACGCATGTAGATTTGTGTGTGCGTTCGCATGCTTATGAGAAAATGTGCATGCATGCGTTTATGCATTGTGAGTGTATGTGCGTATTCGGCCTATAAAAGCCCCCCTGCACTCACCTCCAGCTGTCTTTGACCTTCCTTTTAAGTTGTTCCCAGCTGCACTACAGGCTATAGAGGTGGAGTCAGTATAGAGAGGCAGTTCAGCCATCTTTACTCCAGATCGAGCCTCCGCTATCAGCTGCCTGGCTCTCTCTCGCAGCTGCCTGCGCCGTTCTTCATCACGCTCCTGACACACACACACACACACACACACACACACACACACACACACAGAAGCAGAGGGAGAGGGGGGTTATTGAACGGGTGCCATCTCAAGTAACTGACAGAAATGCCATTTTCACTCTTCTCTCTCCCATCAGATCAGACTGATAGCAGCTTTTTTAACAGTAAGGATGGAGGGTCTCTGGCACAGAGGGAGAGAGCGAGAGAGATTCACTGCATGGTTTATTTGTCATTGATTCTGTATAGGTCCAGACATAATAAACCTGAGATATTTGCTGGAGTGTAATTTTTTTTGGCCTGACTATATGTTTAAGAGTGTTTTGTGTGCATCAACAAGAGGTAGAGACAGAAATGTATGCATCAACTACTTAAACATGAATAGACAGATGAGGAAACAGTGACTGGGAAATGTCACTTGATCCAAACTTGAATTACATTTAATTGCAACATCTAATCACTAGACCAAGCACCTGACATGTAAAACATTTTTAATAAAAAATACTGCTAATCAATAACACATTATTGAAATTAGACCTGTAGTTAGTTAACTATTATTTTGAGAAACACTGATTCATTGAACTATGTTGGTAATGACAGAATTAGTGACCACAGTTGGGTAACAATGCTTTTGAGAAAATGCATAATACTGGATGGTTATTATAACCTAACAATTTTATGTAATATTCACAAAGTTGTAGTACCACTACCACACATTAGAATTAAGATGGGTCTGCATAACATGATGGGTAGCCTGGCCCCACAGACAGCCACATGAACACAAACCCATGCACATATTTTCAAGGTGGTAACAGGTTTCTGGAGCAGAAGAGCAGAGAGTGAATGAGCCCAACTGGTTACAAAAGTGTTAAGTTAATTAACCCCATTTCACCTGTTTCTCTGGACACTGTTTGTCTGAAGCCATTGTTCAGAAGGACAATAAGCAGAGAGATGCAGATGAGGGAATCCCAGGAGCACTTTTCAAGGGTCTAGCCTGGAGGCCTTTGGGTCTCGGGGTAATTTGAACATGCAAGACAAAGCTAAGGCCAGGTTACACCTGAAAACACAGGAGCTCCCCTGCCAACGCTGAATTGGGCACGTTTAGTATGAGTGTGTGTCTGCTATGTTCTCGCAAAATGAATACATCTGCTCTAATTGGAGGATGACTTGGAATAGCCAATGATATGAAAGCGAATAAATTAAGCAATCAACAAAAACAAAACAGAACCACATGTTTCTGTGAGCGTGTCTACATCTACCTCTACTGTACAATAATGCATGTTTCGTTTCAGCTGTGAGGCTTTTGCCCTGTGCTCCTTGTACAATTTAATGTAATATAACTGTCATTCTTTCTGCAGCTGAAGTCTAAAACGCCAAATGATCTGCTCAACCTTGCAGGTATCACCACACACAACCTTCGACACACTGTTTTACATACAGCAATGCAGGGCTAGGCTAGCCATTAGCACAGAAAATGAGATTCTTTGTGTGTGTGCACCCAAAGGGCAGGATTAGCACCAGGCCCCCAGTGTAAACTGCTTTTAGGCAACTCTGGAAATGTTCTGTAATACTGTAGTCGAGGAAAATTAACAAGAGATGAAGAACAGCAGCAGACAGAGGAAAGGAAAGATGCGTCAATCCACACAGACTGCGCTGGAACATTTAACAGAAGCTTGAATTGGGCAAATCTGTAAAGGGGCAGACAAGACGCTTTATGAAGTTGGAAATGCATGGTATGCCTGGAATAAATGCTGATTCACACTAAATGAATGATAACACTGATGGTGAAAAAAGGACAGACATTCGAATGCAGCTCTGTAAGTTTTTCCTTAACTTTACAAAAAATAAATAAATAAACTGTTCACATTGTATTACATTTTCATTCAACTTCAGGCCTGTACTTTCATCATATTTCACAAACAAAAAGTAATTCAATTGCACTGGACTGAAAAAGAGAGTTTTTTTGGGGGAAAACTTTACAATAAGGTTTTGGATGCATATTAATTAAAACAATAACATAAAATAGCAATAAGCAATACTTTTAAGACTTACTTAACTAAATTATTGTTAATTTCTACATGAACTCCTATATTTTTTTACAATTTAAATGCATAAATAACATTAAACTAGACTAAAATGCAGTAAAAAAAACCTATATATTAATTTCTGAAAAATCTTTAATTACTGTTAAAGAAGTAAAAAGCAATCTAACTGATTATTACAATATAACATTACAAAATCAACTATTGTTAAAGAATGTTTTTGTGATTTGTATTAATGTTTTTAAAAAATCATGCCAATAAAGCACTGAAAATCTGAGACACTGAAAGGGACAGTTATGAAAGTGTGAAGTCAAAATGCTTGGATGAAAACAATCACTGAGAGATACAACTGGACTCTCCAAATGAATCGGCTTTGCACACTGTGCAGAATAACCACTGTGGAACGATCCATTTCTACAGCAGCAATGAGGTGTGAAACTGTCTGTCCTTTTATGAAGAGATTTCTTTAATGACTCTCTCTTCAAATGGACTTCAAGTGGCTCTTCTTCAGCTACACTGAAGCTTGAACGTTCAGTCTGGACTCTCCAACTGGGCTGTGCTTGGAGTGAGCAAACGAGGGAGAAAAAGGAAGCGGAAGAGAGGGGAGAGAGATCAGTGGCCCATCCAACCTCCCAGCTGCAGATTTCCAAAGATAATGAGGGGATCCACAAGAACGAGTGAAGAAAAAGAAAGAAAAACATCAGGGGTGGCAGAAACTATGACAAAGTCATAGTTAAAGGTGGAGAAGAAAGCATGGTGTGTGGGAAGACTTCACTCCATCTTTTGGGAAGTAAAAAGGGAGGGAGAGAGGCGCAAAAGCAGATAATGGAGGGCTGTCGCCCTCATTCTGGACAGGAGATCCAGGGAGAGAGGGGGTGGGCAGCAGAGCTGAGCCCCAGACAGAAGCACTCACAGTGGGCATGGGGTCCGGCTGGCTGCCCCAGTCTGGCTGCTCTTTTGGCGGGGGCTGGAGGGTGGGTGGGGCTGCGAGGATACAGCGGCCATGGAAGGATCGCTCCGGCTGGGCACACACCAGGCCTCCGGGCCCTGGCGCTAACACAAGCCGGCCAATCCGCCAGAGAGTGCCAGCCCTGAATCACAACATATACTATTTGTCATGACCACACGAGTGTGCAGAGAAGGTGATGGCCACGGCACGCACAAGCTGCGCACACACACACACACCCCCCACACACAAACACACACACACACACACCAAGCCACACACACACACACACCACACACAAGACACACACACATAGCACACAAGCATTGCAGAAGAAGATTTGGATCTTGCCCATCCCCAGACACACCACACACAACGTGTGTTACGGATGAATCCTTAGTAATTTTTATCATTCTGTTCTGATTCTAAATGCGTCTTCTTCATTTTTGTGAGAAAATAATGGAATACGTTCGGGAAAACATTCTTTCATTGTTTAAAGTGTTTTTATTTTTAAATTGATTTAGACAATACAGTATAGATTTTTTTCATCTCATCCTTTAATCTATCGCCAATTAAAATAATTAGTAGCTTCTCTTAAATTTATATAATTCTTTATTCTATTTATTTTCTTTATATTTTTTAATTGCTTTATTTTTTTTATAAATAATAAAATAAAAAAATCACAAACAGTAGATATAATCCTTACAGATGCCACAATTACGTATCGTTCAAAGCGCCAATTAATCATTCTAAGTCCACTTTTGTTATTCTGCGTGCTTAAGATGCTTTTTTCTTTCTACATGTTATCTTAAGGGTTTTTCCATTGTTTTAACTTTAGTTTTAGTCTAACATTATAATACCATGCATATTTTTACCTTTTTATTTAAAGAAGAAACCAACCCGATGTATATTTGACATTTTGAGGCGTAATACTATAGAAAAGCAATACAAGTTTTTCAGTTAGTGTTTTCAGCTTGTTTATTTTCATATAAAAATATGGCATGCAGTTGCTTCAAACAAAGGAGTAAACATCATTCATTTAATCGTAATTAATAATCTCAATTACAATTTCAAAAGAATAATCGACAATTATGATTTTTGTCATAATCGTGCAGCCCTACAATATATACATAAATTCTATTGTAATATAGAAAATCATAGGTGTGTTTGCAGACTTTTCAAACTGCAATGATCCACTTGAAAGTTGATTGCTGACAGAAAATAAGACAATGGCGTGAAAATCAACAAGGCTGTGATGACGTCACCGGTTATAATTAAGAACCGGTTTTTGATTCCCAACCCTACTTGCCTATGAACTCATCCAAACGGTAGACAAATGAAATAACCAAACCCAAATATTCAGCGCGCTTAAAAAAGCAATCAAATATGAACGCAATGTTTGAGACATGTTCAAGAAAATGAAAACACTGCCACGTCTCGGGCTCATCAACCCTCTCTCTCAGTCCTTTAGAAAGTGACCTGTGAAATAAAGAGACTTCCTTGTCCTCTTCACCTCCCTCTCTCTGCAATGTCTATCAAACCCTCCTCTCTTTTATTCTTCCTTCTCTCCCATTTCTGTCCTCTTTAAATGGAAAATACAGATCGTCTATGATCTGTCCCCTGGCTTCGTGGTCTGTAATGAGAAAACTTCACCTTGTGTCCCCGGCCATTCTAAAGGAAGCATTCGGCTGCTCCCGTTCACAAATCCAATTATATGTAGTCGAGAGAGAGAGGGAGAAAGAGAGAGTGCCAGCGTACAGAAGGGGAAGTGTTGGGTGGACGGACAGGGCAGCTTTTCCTCTGTAATGTGGCCTCTGCTTGGTGTTGAGGTGTCAACTTAAAATGCAAGTAGTTGAGCATCAGCTAATCCTACAGCAGCCTGCTTTAGCCTCCAGCCAAACGAGAGCGAGAGAGAGCAAGCGCGAGAGAGAGATGCCACCGTGGCCTTATCGCTGGGCTGCAGATGTGGTTCCTGGATCAATGCGCATACACCACGATCAATGCATTTGATAAAGAATTAAGAAGAAAACTGTACATGCTATCAAAGGCCGTTGTACATGGCATAATTATGTTTCTGCATGTGTGTAGATGATACTGGTGCGGTGCGAGGGCGAACAGATAAATAGAGAGATAGAGATAGATGTCTTGCGGGCTACACAGACCGCCCTTAGCACCCGGCTCACACACAAAAAAAACCCTGTCAAACAGTTACCAACCCATTTCGCAGGATGGAAGGATAAAGGCTGTTGGCCAGATTTGTCCTCAGAAAGACATCTGGCATTTAACGTACAAGCATATACACAACTCATGAGGGCATTTGAGATATTCCCATTACACTTAGTGGGCATGAACAAAAATGACAATGTCAAGCTCAAAATTACTACCAAACAAAACATGCTTATTTCAATATACGACTGCAGAGAGCCAGAGGCAAGATGTTACAGAGATGGAGGGAGACCTGTGTGTCAATATTACTCACACACAAACTGATGAATGTGGGCATTTGGAAAGACAAACCTTTGATGCGAGTTAAAGAGTAGTAGATGAACAGGTTGAGCAGGCACTTTGTGTGTGAGTAGGAAGAAAACTTTGCCCTTTACATGACAACATAATTACCCGGTAGAAAGAGTCATTCATTGCAAGCTGTTCTTTACCGAGTACAAACAACACACATCTGCTTCAGTCAACATGAAAGTCAGGTCGCTTCCGTAATGTGACGCGTTTCCGAGTGAAAGAAGATCATTTGTGAGAAAAAAAGATAAGGCTGATCAGGAATTGGTTGGATTGAGAGATGAGGGGAGGGGGTTGAAAAATAACAGGGCTTGGTGACATCAACTGAAATGTTGTTGAAGAGGACGAGCAATTTATGACATTTCTTACTTTTTTAATGTTCACCAATGAATTGTTCACAATAACAACTGTAACAAGTAATCGACAGATTGCTCCTCCACTAACTTTCTTTTTTTGTTATTCCAAAAACATCTGTCTTCATAAACTGCAATCAGAATATAATAGTTTGCTCTTCCTCTAAAATTACTTAGATTTTTTTTCTGCTGACATCACTTGAAATTAGTAAGAGAAATTAATATTGTGAAATATTGCAACTTCAAATTTACATTTTCTGTTTAAATATTTTTAAATACAATGGCAAAATTTAATTTTCAGCAGCCATTACTCTAGTCTTCATTGTCACAAGATCCTTCAAACCTCTATATACCGATGTAGTGCACAAGAATTTTTTATTATTATGTTGAAACAGTGTGCAGAATTTATTATTTTGTGGAAACTGTGATTTTTTTTATCAGCATTTTTTGATGATTAGAAAGTTCAAAAGAACAGTATTTATTTGCAAAAGAATTTAATGCATCCTTCATGAATTAAAATATTTTATTTCAACTCTTTAATATTAAACAAATGGTTAACCAACTAGTTGTGCACTGTTTTAGCAAACTCTTATTCGCCCGGCTCCGTCGGCTATGTAACGCCCCTTTCACCATCCAATCCGTTTCCAACTAAACATCAAGCCCAAAATCAAAATAAATTCACTACATCATGAATATCTAGTTCGGCTCAAGAATCTATCAATTACGATGTAAAATAGGTTGCGGACAGCAATGCACATTCAATGTATTGTTAACTTGAAAAAGTTTGATCTCTTTCAGTCTTTAGCAAGACTTGGAGCATGACCATTAAAAATGTATTAATGCGACAGAAAATCAACAAGTTACTGAAAAACATTGTATTAATGCTTGTACTTACTTTCTTTAATTAAAGTGTTCAGACAGACACACAAATGCTCTTAGCACTCTCTCTCTCTCTCTCTCATCTCTCTCTCTCTCTCTCTCAAACCAAACCCTTTCAGTCCCGACTGAATAACTGTATTAAACATTGCAATTTCATACACAATGAACAACTTAAACTTTATGCTTTTATCCTTCATATTTTATTCATAGGAGACCAACTTATGAATGAGGTTAAAAACTGGAGGGCGGTAGAAAAGAGAGAGAAAGGAATGAGGCAGAGGAAGAGAAGAAAGGAGATGTTGCTGTGGTGGATAGAGAGAGAGACAGAAAAAGAAAGAGACAAGGGGGGGAAAAAAGAGGAGACAGCCCCACTGAGAAATGACTGTGTGTGCGTAATGCCGGAGAGAGCAGTGGCTTGATCACAACTCATGAAGAGATTGGAGGGGCGTCTCTCTCTCTCTCTCTCTTGCCGTCTAACAGTTTCTCTGTTCCAACCAACCGCTTTGATCTCCACACACACAGCCCTTCAACTACCTTCTATCCATTCTGTTTCATTAGACGAGAATCCACCGGAAAAAGAAAGGTTTCCAAACTAAAAAGACAATCGGAATGCAGCGCGAGAGAGCCTGTGTAGTCACGTCAGCATGTTAAAATGCATATGGAAGGCGCAGCCACGGTTCCTTTGAAAGTCTGAGGGAATCGTTTGAGGGCGTCAGACCCAAAGAACAGAGAACAGGAGGACGACTGTGGCCTAATTGGCCCAATTAACTCAGAGTCTCTGGTGCTTGCTGGGACAATTGGTCTTCCCCGGGCCTTCCCACTGACTCTCACGCATCAGAGGCGGGCCGACGCTAACGACTATGGACTACAGAGAGAAAGGGAGAGAGAGAGAGATCTCTGCAGTACGTGGTGTGTTAGTACTGACAACAGATTTACATAGAAAAAGCAACATATTTGATTACACGTTTGATGTCGCAGTTAAACGAGGCTGAAAAACGAGCGTGATGGAGGCAGCGGTTTGCCTCAAAACACACACGCACAAGCGCTCAGGGAGGCCGCCACGAGTTCAAAGGTTTGCTCCGTCTCTCTCTGAGAGGGCTCTGAAAAGTCACCGCACTGTCACACAGAGAGGACGGAGAAGAGAGTCAGGAGGGTGAAGCAGGGCTTCGTCGGTAAAAATCAAACACAGTCCAATTAAACTAATCATAACGAGCCAGTGAACACGAGGAAGCTCACCTGGAATCTTTTCCCTCCCCTTCTCCTGCTCTCTCTCTCGCCGTACCCTCCATAATTACCCTGGCCAAAGCGCTGTGAAATTACTGCACTGATCAACTAATGCTTGAGAAAATCTGAAGAAACGCACTGTCCCCTTTTTCTGCCTCCCTCCCTCCCTCCCTTTTTATGATTTAAAGGACTACATAAATAAAAATTATTTCCCCTCACTATCGCTCCCTCTCCCCCGCTTTCTCTTTATCGAGGACTGAAAAAGAGGAAAAAGAAACAAGAGGGGAGATTCTCTTCACTTTATTTTAAAGGTCTTGTCTATGAAAGAGTGAAATTAAGTGGGGGAGACATGTTATGGGTTCAGTATAAATTAAGCTGTATAAATAGCAACTATGGCATAATGTAACTGCCACAAAATGCATTTTGATTCAAGCATCAGTTTATAAATCCATAGTGTAACACAGAACCAGGCAGTAAAAATTGCAACAAAACAAGCCTGGTGTAACAGAAACACTTTAAAATGTAAAATTACACCAGATTTCAACGGTTTGACATGACGACATAATTCCGCTAATCCAGAAAGCATGATGCAAACCAGTGTTGTTATTGTTAACTAAAATTATTAAAATAATTTTTCATTAATTGAAATAAAGCTAAAATAAACTAAAATATAAAAGCTGGATAAAGTTTTAAATTAAAGTACTAAAATTACTAAAACTAAATCTGAAATAAAAATAAACACACAATTATAAAATATCAACAAATAAAAAAAACGAATTTCCATATGTATATATATCTATATATATATATATATATATATAATATATATATATATTATATAACTCCAATTCAAATCTAAAAAAAAAAAAAAACTACATGAAAATGGTACCAAATAATCAATCCACCCACAGAATACAAGAAGTCGACCCATAGAAAGTTATGTCGTTTTCAAGAAAGATGGTGTATGTGACTTTACAATTGTAAATGAAATTATGCATGTGCTTTTATTTAAAAATAATAAAAATACATAAATGAGATTCACATTGCATCTTTTAAAATTTCTGGAATCACTCTGTAAGTGTGTTACTAGCCTAATATTTGCCCTTTGTTAAAAATGAGGATTAAATTGAATTATTTTGCTGTAGTCAACACTATGCCACAAATGTTGACAATAGCACTTAACTTAAACCTGGAACATTCATTTAAGAGTGTATGTGTATACTAGCATGAAGGGGGTGTTGTGCCGCTGTGCTTTTTCTAATTGTTCATTAATTAGCGATTTGCTCTCACCAGGGGGTGAAGAACATGAGAGCGACTCAGAGGTTTGGTTCTAATGGATTGTGAAGGCCACCTACCCATAGTACAATGACCACTACTAAACAATTTATACCGTTATCCTACTATCAAAGGCCTAAACACACACATATACACAGAGTTAGCAAAGAGTAGGAGAGCAGGAGACAGAAAGTGAAGCGGAGAGAAAGAGAGAGGGTGGCAAAGATCAAAGCAAGAGAGCCAATGCAGCACAATACATGCGAGGGGTGGGTTCAATGATGGGCCCGTTGAAACACACCACTGCCCGAGGACAATGACTGGCCCGCTGGCCATCCTACACACTCTCACACACAATCAAATCTGTATGCTAACTGCTAACAATATTGTACACACATGGAGAAGCAGTGCTTCATTTAAAAGACCCCTTTTTGACAAACATTTATCCTGTTGAAAGTTGGGGCAGGATATTGAAGGGCTAGTTGCATCAAGGCTGCATTTATTCAATTAAAATCACAGTAAATACCTTAATATCAAGCTGAATACGAACTGTAAGACGATTCAAATCTTCCCTGTTTTTCTATATATCATCTAAATGACAGAATCATTTAGCCCCTGCTAGTAAAAAATAAAATAAAAAATTGGCACACAGTATTTTGGCCCATGTTAAGTGTGCAACTGAAAAGCTCACTACACCCCAATGACTTCACTCTCTCTCATCCATCCTCACTTTCACCTCTCCATCTCTATCTCCACTTTGAAAGAATGGAGCAAGTCTTAATTTAATTAAAATATTCCCTCTGCATGCTAAAGCGTAAAGTCTCTTCTTAGTGAAGGAGCTTCATGCAGAGGCCAGTGATAAGATAACAGGGCCTACTAATCAAAACAAGACATCAACTAATCTAATCTAAATCACTAACAATTACCAGCGTGCCAAGCCACGCTCCCTTTTGATCAATGTTTTCTATTAAAAAGTGAAACAATTCAATATTCCGGCACGCTAATGCACTGAAGCCTCATTAGCACATCGTCCTTGGGATGGAGGCGTTGCAAACGCACACACAGACGCTAATTTGTGGTTAATTTACGGGACGAGGACCATCTCCCCTTCATCAGAGTGCAGAGGACTTTTGCAGGCGAGAGACTATGAGAAAATAAAATATTTTTCTTTAATTTATGGCAGCATCACACTGAGGTGCCTTCTTGTTCCTGTTCTTTGCTTTCTTACGCATTTCATTCAAGGGCATCTCATTTCCTTTTAAAATTCATACAGCAAAACGTCTGAATAAATTCGCCACATGCCAGATATTTCATCATGTCCTGAAAACCCCTCCCCCGTGGTTCTGTATGTTTATGCCACTGCGTTTCACACTATTCTTCCTCTAAAACAGGATGTCAGGAGAACTGAAATGTTATTCGGATATGGCCTGAGCTTTTCGACATTAAGTGTCAGCCATCCTGCAGTACTGAGCTCAGTAGAGCATGTTTATTTAGCGCTTGATGTTCTCTGACTGGTCACTTCCTACATCACTACCTGGAGTCCTTGAGTAACCCTTAAAGACTTGTCCTGTGTGAAATGAGAGACTCTAGCATGCAGGCTCTTGGCTACAGAATAATATTACTCTCCATTACTTCCTGTCTGATGGGACAAAGGAGCATCCTGAGAGGAGTTGGGAATAGTGTTAAGAACTTATGTGTGTATACCATTATAAATCTTAGGAAGATCTTTCACATAATTATATATTTGAAAAAAAAAAAAAAAACTGGGAAAAACCACAATCGTGAACCATACACAAAACGATGTTAACAGGAGGGTTTGAGTTTTAGTCATAACTATAATTACATATTATCCCCTAAGCATTCAAACGTTTAATAATATTCTAACACCGAAGACGCATTTAAGTGGATCAAAAGTGCAAGTAAAGACTTTTATAATGATCTCTTAAATGCTGTTTTTATTATCTTCCTATTCCTATCCATTTATTTCCATTCCTGGTGGATGGACCTACCCAACTCAATTCGAGCAGAGGAGTCCTTAGCACATCTACAAGAATAGCTAAAAACACATCTCTTCTATCTTTATTTGACCTTCTAACTCTAGCACTCTCTATTCTAATTCTATTTTATCTATTTGTTGACTTGACCCTCTAAAACTTGCACTCTCTATTAGTTTTCTAACTGCTTGTTTTCTATAAAAGAAAAAGGCCTTTAACACTAGCTTTCTCCATTCTTTAAAAAAACCTTGCTACGTGTACTGCGTTAAGCTAACTGGGACTTGTTATAGCACTTGCATATTATTGCTCTTTTTTTGGTTTTGATTGCTTCTATTGTCATCATTTGTAAGTCTCTTTAAGCGTCTGCTAAATGACAAAATGTAAATATAATGTAAATGTTTAACTACTGAGAAATGCATGCATTTATTAATCATTGATAACATTAGTTAATAAAATTGCAGCTGTTCATTAATTCATGTTCGCTCAGGTCAAATAAATAATATTAACAGATACTGTACAACTTTTGATTTTAATAAATTGAACACTAGCTAAGATTGATAAATGCTTTACAAGTATTTGTCATTGTTAGTTCATATTATTTAATGTAATTAATGATAACAAATGGAATCTTTTTGTAAAGTATTGCCAAGAAATGTTTTTTGAGCACGCAATAATTGGATTGAAGTAATGGCTGTCGATGTTGATAACTAAGCAAAAGTGCTATTGTGTGTGTGTGTGTGTGTGTGAACTCACATCAATAATCTGTGGAGTTTGTGTAGGTGACTGTGCATTAGTGGTGCTTTTGTTTCCAGCCTTCATGGCAGCATCTCTACGGGCCTGTTCCAATAGCAGCCTGGCCCTCTCCTTCAGCTCCTCTTGACGAGACAGGACCTTCTGCAATCCACAGAAACAGGTTTCATTAAATTTTGAGTGTAACAAAGTTTTACTTTGTATAACCACTTTGCATAAGCATGATCTGTTTCACCTTCTCTTCACTGGTGTTAGACACTGGGGCGGGTATGACTTCCTGAAAAAACATGGAAAAAAACATAACATAAGAACAAATCTGTGTATGCCCTATCACCCTATATGTTGTGTGAGTCAGATTAGCATCTCTTCCTAACACTATCAAGCTTTGCGCTCTCATTACGGGCTCCAGCAGGCAGCTGATTGGCTGATTGGCATGGCTGTGATTCTGACAGCTGAGAGGAGACGTTTGGTCCTGATCACTGTTAACATCACGGGTGAGAACGGGTGTAAAACAAAAAAAAATTAAGGTGGTGCCAAGTAACTGTCGCCATGGTAACACACCTCTCATGTCACAGCTGATGCCTTGATGACATGTCAAAACAAAATCAGGACAAATCTAAGCCGGGAAGTAATTCAGTGGAAGAAATGACAGTGATACATGGTGAGAGTGTGATAAAAGTTGGTTGTGCTGCAATACCTGCAAGTGTGTGTGAGTGTGTGAGTGTGTGTGTGTGTGTGTTTGTGTGTGTGAGCATGTGTAAATAGATGAGGTGATAGCCTCCATGCGGAACACGCTATAACCCGTGTCAGTATTAAAGCTGCAGGCGGGACGGCCCGAACATAATGACATGCCACTCCGAGTGACACGCGGCTGCTGTCTGTGCCGATCAGGCGTCTCACAAAATGGCAAAAATATCAAACATGTAAAAAGCTTCAAACTGTTTTATGTGCTTTGATTTTATATGGCAGCTTTTCCCCTTTAAGCTGTAACTGCTGTTCTGTTGGGAGTGTTCAGGGGATTATTCATTTAACATGCATGTATATCTACTTGAGTTTGTTAACTCAAATTGTGTTTCTGTGTATTTATGTTTGCTTGCTTGTTTTGGACCATTAGTCCTGTGCGGTTTGGTCATTTTGAATGCTCAACAGGATTCTCACACTTTTTGACCAATAAATTTCCATAATGTTTCCATGACTTTTCCAGTTGTTTGTGACCTTTAAATAATTTTTACATGACACACACAAAGTGTCATTTTTAATCAATTAAACACTTTGGTATGGAGTATAAATATGGTAGAAATTATTTCCATGACTTTCCTAGGAAATTTTGAAATTCCTTGATATTTCCAGGTTATCCAGAATCTTGGGAAGGAGGGTTGTGTGTGACATTAAAAACTGATGATTCCAACTCAACTCTTGAATTTTAATTGAAATTAAATTAATGGGATTTTTAATCCGGGAAAAAAAAAAAATGTTGAAAAAAGGCTCAGAAGTTTTAAGGTTTACTGACCTTAGGGAGAAATAAAGATTTCATAGAATGACAGAAAGAATAATATATAGAATCGCAGATTGATAGAAAGAATGACAGAACAGTAGAATGATAAAATAGATATAATGATAGAATGACAGAACGATAAATACAATGATATAATGACAGAACAACAAAACAACAGTACGACGGACGGACAGATAGATAGAACATTAGATAGAATGAGAGTCAGACAGATATAACAATATACAAAAAGATAAAATGAACAAACAACAGACAGAAGGTTTATAGACCTTGGGAAGAGTAAGACAGACAGAAGCACAAAAAGAATGACAAGAAAGTGACAGACAACGACAGACAATAGACAGATAGATAGATAGACAGATAGATAGATAGTTTTGTGTGTGTGTTGACATTTACCTGTGTGAGTTTAGCAGGTGTGTGTGTGTGGTTGGTCTGGGCACTGCTGTCAGATTCAGAGTGGCGCAAACTCGCTCTCTTCTTCTTGATAAGATCAGTGTCTCTGTTATACGTGAAGCCCAGTTTGTGTGTGTTCGTTAGAGAAGACCTGGTCTGCCACGTGGGTGACCCAGATTCAATTTGTCTTTCACCAGGCCGTGGGGTCTCGTGCTGCTCCCTGGAGTCTCTGGTGTCAGCAGCGGTCAACCCACCTGATTGCCCTCTCTCCTTTTCTCTCTCCAGCCTGTGAGACAGATCACCCATGTCCAGTGTATCGGCTTTGAGGAGTTTTTTCTGTTCTGCAGCGGGAGGTTGGCTGGTGGAGGTCTCCAGGCTGGTTCTGGTGCTTTGGGCGGATCGTGGGTGAGGTTCAGTGACCGTTGTAGCTACTGGAGAGTCATGGTCTGCTGTAGTCGCCCGTAAAGATGGAGCTACATCTTTTAGAACTTCCCCTGGGGAGGTGGATAGAGAACCACATCCCTCAACTGTCATGACTGACTTAACTTCCTGCTCTTCTTTAACACCATGCCCACCATTGGTTGCTGCGGCACCCTGATTGTTGGGCTCTTGGTGAACGTCATTAAGTTCTGCGTAGAACTTGTCTTGGTCGATAGAACTGTTTGTATCCGTTTCAAAGTCTCCAACTTTGTATGTGCTACGACTGCTGTTGGCTTCGATCTGCACAACATTGAGTTCCTCTCCGCTGAAATGTGCCCGGATCTGATACAGGTACGTCATCACTGTCAGCTTATCCGGGATCGCCAGTAGAACCATGTCAGACGGTTCCAGAAGCCGAGAGATTCCCAGACTGGCGAAGCCATCATATGCCTGCATACACAAAAAACAGATGATGTTTAAAATAAAGCATAGAAAATAAAGGGCGGTATAAAATAAAACAGTACATAAAACAAGAACTGGTGTACTGATTGAAGGAAAAAAATTTACTGATTTCATTTCAGTTGTGTCAATCCTTCACAGAACCATTAACACTGTTGCTGAAGGGTAAATAGCTGAATATAGGGTGCAAAATGTACTTTATTTTTCTAAACTAAACTAAACTATACTATAATTAATCTGTCAACCAAATGCATCAAAATTCATCAAAACTAAAATAAGTCTGGGTCAGACAATAATTCTTCAAAATAAATAAACAAATAATAAATGATAAATAAATGAATAAACAATAGAATATGTGATAGAACATGACAGAATGGACTAGACAGAAAACGATTATAGAATAGAGATCTTCAAAATAAAAAATTAAAATGTATTATTCTATCAAATTCAAAAGTAAACAAATATAAAAATCTGGGTTAGTCTATAGGGCTTTATAAAATGTTTTAATTAAAATAAATTAATATTTTTAATTTCAAAACTTTTTCAAAAAAAAAAAAAAGACCTTTATAGATTTATCAAAACCAATTTATACTCGTATTTGGAGTATAGTGTGTGTTAATTAAGGCGGAAAGGGTGGGTTTTGTAGGGTGTCAGAGGAAAGGTAAAGGTGAAATAAATATGAGGTGGGATGGGTAGTGTATTCGTTGAAAGCTAAAGAGGAAATGGTAGCATGAAGGTGAAAGGGACAGACAGGGTGGAGGGTGAAGGCTGAAAATGAATGGTAGGGTGTAGGGTGAAAAGGTAAACTAAAGGGTGGGATGGAAGGCCAAGCTATAGGATGAAGGGAAAAGGGGAATGCCAGGGTAAAGGGTAAAAGGGAAGAAGAGGGTGTGTAGGGTGATGGGAGGGAGAGGCAGTTAGGGTGTAGGGTGCATGCAGGAATTAGATTTTGGATAAGACAAGCTGGGATCAGTAGGATGCGGCAGGCGGTGACAGCTAATGTCAAGGATGGTTCTCCATGATAAGAGAGCACGATACCAAGAAACACTAAACTAATCCTGCCTCAGTCTTATCGCATACATCTCCCACTCGCCCTCCTTCCATCTCTCACACTTTCTCTCTCTCTTTCTCCCCCTTTCCGTCACTCTCTCTCTCTCTCGGCAGTGAGTATAATTGCACTGATTTGTCCGGTTGAGGAGAACAGGCAGATAATCAAACAGCCAAACTCAATCCCTGATCAGGAGATAGAGGCAGAGAGACAGAAACGGAAGGAAGAAGTGAAAGTAAACTGGCTGGCATTATCGCTGTAATCCACCGAACGAATGAAAGAAAAGTTACTTTCTCTTTCTTTAAAGAATTTGAGAACACAACAGTATAAAGAAAAGCCTACAAATTAGCCTTCTGTCTCGCCCCCGATTCGATTTATCAGAGCCGCTATCAGAGCCAAGCTGATGGCCGAGAGAATTTCACCCTATTGACGAGTGTTGACTATTGTCTCAACCTCTGTCGCTTACCCATCTACTGACTTTATCAGGTTTGTCCCCTTTATTGGTGTGAGTGAGTGAGAGAAAGCAAGAGAAAGGGAGGGGAGGGATAATCAAAGGTAAGCCAATTCTCAATTTACAATTAATCACATCTTTCTTTCTCTCGTGCCTTCTCTTTTTCATGTTTGCTGGAGGCCAACAATAGCAATGGTGATGTAGACCTTTGCAGAGCGAGGGAAATGTAAGGTACAGACAGCTGAATAGAAAAAAAGAGGAACGAATATGAGTGGGAAAACAAAAAAGTCTGCATGTATGTGTTGTTTGGGTATTAACTCTAAAGAAAAAGTGTGTAATTGGTGGAATGAATGAAACTAAAGTGTCTGATGGAGATTCTTAAACTACATTCACACTGCAGCCGAATGTGGCACAAATCTAAATACTTTTTCACATGTGAAAAAAAACAGTTTTTGACAGGACAGTATTTTTTACTTTTTTTGGTTAAAAAAAAAAACAACAACTTTTTAGACGCTTAGCAAGGCGACGTTTTTTGGATTGTAAATCCAGTAAAAAAAAAAAACAAAGAAAAAATATGAATTATTATTACAATTTAAAATAAGTGCGCTGTTCAATTTTAAATTACAAAAAAATAAGTATATTTATTCCTTTTTACATTCTATTTTGGCGGTTTTTCGCCTTTATTAGGCCGGACCAGTCATCTTCGAAGAAGGGAAGCAAGTGGGAGGGGGCCGAGGGTGGTGTGGGCGCTCCGTGAAGCAGGATTTTTTGAGAAAGGCTTCCCCACCTGAGCGGGACTCGAACTCGGGACACTTCCGAAAGGGACTATTTGGACGAATGTCAAAAAACATAGTTAAACAGACCTAGCAGGTATTTGAAACAGGACATTATAAAACATCTTACTGCAATTTTGATCAATTTAATACATCTTCACGAATAAACGCATTCATTTATTTAAAAAGGAAAAAAACGATCTACCCAACTGTTGAGTTGTGTGTATAAAAACACATATAATAATAATAAAAAGGTAAGGAAAAAAATATGATGAATAAAAAATGATAAAATTTAATTTAGGACATTATAATTATTATTTTCTATAATTACATATATTATAAAAAGTGTATGTATCAATGTCTAATACATAGAGCATCAAGCTGCCTGGGAGAGGGGAAAAGGGTAAACAAGAAAGGTGTCTCTCAGTCTTATTGCTCTAGTCTTCAAAACAGCAAATCATACTTGAATAAAATAAATACACCATGTAAACAGCAGTTTGTGTGACCAAACAAGGCACTCAGATGATACAAGCCCAAAAACATGCTTCTGATGTACTACAAAAGCCATTTATTCAACTAACAGAAGTGTTCTGTTTGCTCTCTATATGTATAAATGATGCAGCAGCACTAATAACCCGTGTGAACTGTGCAATTGTGTTTAAGACTTTCCCTCCCTGCTCTGGTCGGTCAGCCCCTCCCCCGTGCTAAACGGACAATGAAAAGCATTTTGTTTTGTGAATGACATCGCTGAATGATTGGCAGGTATCCATCGCTGTCAGTCACAAACACAGCCAGAGGGGCTTTTCCCCCCTGTCCGCACATTTATCGAGGAACACAGGAACACACACGCACGCGCACATGTGCGCGCACAGATCAGATATCATGGGAAATTACTGCTAGTCTCTCTCTAGACACACACAGAGAAAATAATTCCTTTCACTGCCTGTATGACCAAACCGTCCTCTCCTCTCCCCTCTGCTATTGATTGCTCTTATCTGTCATATTTCAATGGAGATTATTGCAATCACGACTGGGCCAGAGAGGGTCGCGCTGATTCTATCACATGGAAATGAATGCAGTTTATATAAATGTGTGTGTTTGGGGCTGTATAGAGAGTGCTCTTAACCTCGTCAGCTTGGGATAGTCATTTATCGTTGAAAGAGAGCGAGAGGACATACTCTTCGCCGTGTCGAAGAGAGAAAAACTGCGTATATGATAGTCCCAGAACGAGAGAGAGCAGGAAATGAACTCAGGAATCGACTGCAGGTATTGAGTGTAGGGATAAAGTGATGACAGATGAAAGGAATGGAGGGAAAGGAGAGAGAGAGGAGCACATTAAATACACCTAATAAAGTCTAAATGGAGTTAATCTGAGGGCTGAAATAAGAGTTAATCTGCAGCACTTCCAGATTACAGTGATCGTTCAATGGAGCGGAATTACAGAGGAATTAATTTTTATACATCCACAAAACTAAATACATTCCAAACAAATCCAGGAAGCAACTCTTCAGAAAATATACATTTGCTTAGTATCGTGCACTGCTGTGCATTGTGTGTGCGCGTTTTAAGAGAGAGAGGAAGAGAGATGCTTGGAGTAATCCTTGTTGGCACAGCCACCTGGCGGTTTATTTAAACAGGTATTTGAGAGCTGACAGCAATATCCACACCTTCCTCGCTCTCTCTCAAAGCTCATTCGTTGTGCACATCCCACTGAAAATTCCTGAATGGATGGAACAAAGTATAATGTAAAACAATAATGAGAGAAAGAGGGAAGAAAGAGACTAAAAGAAAGTGAAAGAAAAAAGAGAATGGGTAGGTGCGTGCAAGCAACCGGAATTATATACTCTCCAATACTATAATTTAAAGGTCCATCACGATTGTGAGAACTAATTTATAATGTGAATTATTATCCCATTAATATATAGGAATTTCTTATATCTATATTTAAAATTAATTATTCCCTTGATGGCAAAGCTTAAATTTTCAGCCGACTATAACTCCCAGCTTTAAGCGTCACATGATCCTTCAGAAATCATTATTATATGCCGACTTGGCGTGCAGAACCTCAAATGGTTAGCCCATAAAAAACTACGTGATAAACCAATAAAAGAAAAAGGAATAACTACACTCAAACAATATTTCAAAAGTCTATACGGGACTGGGTCGGGGGTTGTAGTGATGATTATCAGCTCCCATTTAACCTCCTTAACTAAAATTACAAACAACAGACAATTAAAGAAAATAGTTCACCCAAAAATTGAAATTCTGTCAAGAATTACTCACCCTCATGTCATTCCAAAACCACAAGACTTTTGTTCATCTTCGGAGCAACAAATTACGATATTTTTGATGGCAGTCCGAACACGCATACTCGACCGCAGGAAAACAAAAATAAACGACTTTATTCAACAATTCGTCTACTCCGCATCACAATATAGTGCCCGTTTGGCCAGTATCAGACGTTAAAGGGGTCTATGACGGCGATTACAATTTTTCTTTCACTCTTGAAGTGCATACCACCTCTTGGTGAATTCAACCAACACAGATCTGCACCATTAGTTGCAAAGAGTAAAGTCTCCAATCCAAAGAGATATTCTTTATAAAAGTTAAGAGCGCCACACCACGCCCCACCCCTTCTTAATAACGGACCTCTGTTCTAACACCAACGCCCCCACATGTCTCAACCGTGCACCCGACCAGACCCCACCCCAACCATGTTACCACGCAAAGAGAAAGACACGCCCCACAGCCATACAACTTTTACCCTCCCTCCCGCCACTCGCCAGTATTGCTGAGCCAGGACCGCCAATGAGTGGATCCGCCTGTGTTTCGTTGTGAAAGCGAAACACTTTGTTTTGCCTTCCAAAAGAGGACGATATCCGCTTCGTCAGGCCTAGAGCTGATCTGTGCTGGTCGCAAAGGGGAATACATAAACTTCGCGGGGTGGACGCCCGATCGGCTTTCAATGTGGTGAAGCGGAGTCCAGCCCGGGGTTCCTCACATGTGGTGCTGCAAGCCACGACGGCGCGCTCACTCAAGCCCGGCAGCTGGAGGGCGGGGGGGGTGGCAGACGGCGTTGGGTAAATGCGTATGTGGAGTGTAAGGGAGTTGTTAATGGGGTTTTTGTAGTCGTCACTGGCCGGGCGGCTGTCTTGGGGGGACGAGGGGAGGCATCACACAGGAATGGGTAGAGGGGCGCGGTGAATGATTTGACTGCGTCACATGGTTGAGATATTCGGCCAAGTCATAGCACTGGAGGTTAGCTGGCCAAGCAGGACACATCTCGATTTTGGGAGACTCGATGAGCTTTGTAAATATCTGAGAGTTGTCAGGAAAGGCGGGGGCAGTGATGGAGGAGCAAACAATAATGTACAGCATGGGGAAAATAGGTGTTTTTTGAACCCTTTAAAGCAACCTACAAAACAGTATAAACACATTTTATTACACCAAATACACAAAATAATGTTCTTTTTAGCAACATCATATGACCCCTTTAACAACATATGCTGTTCTGTGTGAGCATTTTTTCTTTGCGCACAAAAACTGGATTCTCGCTAGCTCGTTTACAAATTACGGTTGACCACCAAGGACGGTCACGGGATATTTTATACGATCCACCTTGCTTCATGTTATGAGCCTTGATCGTGTAGGATCCTTGATGTCTATGGGAGGGTCAGAGAGCTCTGAAAATGCATCAAAAATATCTTAATTTAGTGTTCTGAAGATGAACGGAGGTCTTACAGGTTTGGAAAGACATGAGGGTGAGCAATTAACGACAGAATTTTCATTTTAGGGTGAACTATCCCTTTAATAGGAAGTCTTCACAAGGATGTTTACAAATTTGTGTGTTTTTTGTTTGGACCTCCTTAGTCCTGCATTTTCTTCTAAGTGTGTGATTAACATCCCTTGATTTCTCTTTTTTCTCCTCTTTCTTTTTCTTTTTTTTTTTAAAGAAGTCACCTTTTGGTTTTAAGATGGCGACGGTATGGCTGCCGGGGCGGTCGTGGAAGCTCCCATTCTTATTACTGTTTTTCTGTTGGGTGTTGCCCCCCCCTTCTGTGTTTAGTAATTCCTTAACTACTAGTTTACCAGAACGAACCTATGGACATAAGGCAACACCACACACAGGACAATTTTTTTCCGGTTTTTTGATATTCAGCAAGCTTTGTGGATGGTGTTGGTCACGAGGTCGGCAAGCGTCCTAGTAAACGGCGTTTAGAGTGAAAAAGAGGTGAAAAAACTGCGCCCCAGGCGTGCTGGTTAAGCTCCGGAATGCCGGATTCCCGAACTGCTTGCTCCCTAGTATATATCTAGTGATCATTCATTCCTCCTAACAAAAACGGCCTGAAACTTCTTTCCATCACCCGGCACAAAAAGGACATTTCAAAATATGCCTGCATGTGCTTCACTGAAACTGGGCTGGTGGAAGCCATTCTGGACAACGTCTGATCATCTGCCGGTTCATAACAGCTGTCACGCGCAGATCCGCTTGCACAGCGTAATGGGGGAAAAATGATTTGACCAGGTGGTGGACTATGTTTCTACATAAATGAGGGTTGGTGTTCAGATGTAACATCTCTGAAGAAGATGTGCTCTCCTAATCTAGAGGCACTCTTCATAAACTGTAAACCTTCCTACTCGCCGCGGGAGTTTTCCTCTTTCAGAGTCTGAACGTGAAAGTGTAACCGGAGCCTCCCAGATGCATGCTGCGTGGCCCCCACCGGCCGCCCAAATGTCAACAGCTGGCCGAACAACATAACTAAAATGAAACAACGGGTAACAAAGCAATCTTCTCCTGTGAACTACAAAAATACAGCAGACCGCCGCGTTACATTCTGTCCACAGAGAGGACAGTAATATATTGCGCCGATCCTGTTACACCAACAATTAAGGAGGCCAGATCAATATGTTCCACGGGCAGCTTTAGGGACTCTTCTGTATCAATGTTTGGTTAATCTTACATCCGACTACAGCAGAATACTGAAACTCAGATAAAACAGTGTATTAAGGACTGTTAAAAGAGCCGACTTAATGAAACCCCCGACGCGGGATTACAAGCCACGTTTTATTGACATCATGAAGTGAAGGTTTTGCAGCTGCAGCCACCGATCTGGACGAGGTCAAAGAGACTGTAACTTAATTTATCAGTTTCTGTGAAGATATGTGCATCCCCACAAGGACATTCTTATCATTCAATAATGATAAAACGAGGTTTACCGGGAAACTCAAACAGCTTTGTCATGCCAAAGAGGATGCTTACAGAAGTGGGGATAAAATCTTGTATAACCAGGCCAGGAAATATGGAACAGACTAACAAAGGAGATCAGTAGCTAAAAATAACTACTCTGAAAAGTTGAGAAAAAAGTTTTCAGCCAACAACCGGTGTCAGTATGGACCGGTCTGAAAAACATCACCTTGTACAAGACACCACCCCCACAGTCTGTGGAGAATCAACAACTGGCTGACGATCGGAATGTGTTTTACTGTTGATTTGAAAAGGCCAGACTGACACCCAGCACCCGCTCTGATCTGCACTTCACACATTCACCGATAAACACATGCAACCCCCCTCCCTCTCTCCCCCACCATTCAACCTGTGCTTAAGGTTTGTGTAGAGGATGTGAACCGGGTCTTCAGAAGACAGAAGTCTAGGAAAGCTTCAGGCCCAGACGGTGTTTCACCTGCCGGTCTTAAAATCTGTGCTGACCAACTGGCCCCCGTCTTCACACAGATCTTCAACAGATCTCTGGAGCTGTGTGAAGTTCCCTGCTGCTTCAAACGCTCCACCATCATTCCGGTCCCAAAAAAACCTAAATCACTGGACTTAATGACTACAGACAGTGTCGCTCTCACGTCTGTGGTCATGAAGTCATCTGACCGCTGGAGCTGGTCCTGGCCTACCTGAAGGACATCACTGGACTCTTGCTGGATCCTCTTCAGTTTGCCAACAGAGCAAACAGGTCTGTGGATGGCGCAGTCAACATGGGACTGCATTACATCCTGTAACACCTTGACAAAACTGGGAATTACGCAAGGATCTTATTTGTGGACTTCAGTTTGGCCTTCATTACCATCATGCATGACCTTCTCTCAGACAAACTGACCCAGCTCTCCGTGCCCACCTCCATCTGTCAGTGATCAACAGCTTCCTGACAGACAGGCAGCTAGTGAGGCTGGGCAAACTCAAATCCAGGACTATCACCATCAGCACTGACGCCCCCCAGGGATGTGTACTCTCCCCACAGCTCTTCTCTCCCTGTATACAAATGACAGGCACTTCAACAAAAGAACCCTCTGTCAAATCCTGAAGTTGCGGCGAGGACACTACAGCTCACGGACCTCATCAAGGACAGAGACGAGTCTGCTTACAGACAGGAAGTTGAGCAGTGGCCCTAGGCTGGTGCAATCGAACACACCTGGAACTCAAACACGACAGGTAGAGACTGTGGTCTTCACCACTGAGGCAGACGTCATGATGGGAACACGCACTGTGACTCGAGTGGACGTCATTAGGTTCCTGGGAACCACCTTCTCTCGGGATCTCGAAGTGGGAACATTGTCACCATTGACACCTATATGTGAAAAAGGCCACACACGAAAGCAGGCTGTATGTCCTACGCCAGATGAGGAGCGAAGTTTCAACACTCGCTTTTCCACAGGAGCTGCTGAAACTGTTCTACTCTGCTATCATTGAGTCTGCCCTGTGTTCATCTATAACTGTTTGGTTTTGTTCAGCTACCAAAACAGACATCAGAAGACTACAACAGACAGTCGGGAAGGCTGAGATGTCTCTTATCTGGTGACCCTTCTTTACCACAAACTCACAGGACTTTAATCTCCAGAGGGAGGAACGGGCTCTCTAACAACACCCATTTCATCGTGGACCCCTCACATCCCAGCCCACGCTCTCTTTGATTACTGTTGCCCTCTGGCGGCATAACAGAGCTACTGAGCACCAACAGCTCACGACATCAAGAAACAGTTTAACCCGGTGATATCCCCGCTCTGATACTAACATCATAACCACACCTCCGTCTGCTACATCTGCTAAATAACTCAGTGGAGAACCTTAGTCTGTAAATAGGCAGCACATATGCCATGGGTCGACAGTTACGTCTATGGACTTTTACTTTTTCTGTGTATATTTTTATACTTATTGTTAGTTTAGGTAACGTTAGTTATCTTAGTTCACTTGCGATGTGAATGGTATGTGGCTGAACGTGTGTGTTGTAGTGGTTGCTTGTACCCGGAGGGCTCGCTTAACACCAAGACAAATTCCTTGTGTGTGTGTGAACACACTTGGCAATAAAGCTCTTACTGCCTTGCTGCTCTCTTCAGTGGCTCTCTTGCTAGAGGGAACCAGTCGGTAAAGTTTATCTATAGCATGTTTATGAATTATGATGCTATCTTATGACTCCCAGGTGACTTACTCCATCCACACAAACACACACACTCTTTCCATCAGTGTCGGCAGGGGGAATCGCATTCGGAAAGTGGCAATTAGAGAACGCTGGGTGGGAGTGAATCAGAGTTATAACAAAATAAATCACCTATGAGGAGGATTACTGATGCACAAACAAACCAAGAGTGGAAGAGAGTGTGTAGCATTTACCTTTTTGTTGTTTTCTTTAATATCTTGAGGATTGAGAGCCTTGTAGTCACTAGGAGGGAGGAAAGAACAGCGAGTGAGAGAGAGTTAGCTTTAAATATGCGTCTCATGTAATGGCTGTAACATGCAATTTCACAGCTCTGCAATCAACACAACTAATATAGTGTGTGTGAGTGCAAGCAAAATTAGACACGCATACACTTCTACTCAACCACTCAGCACATTAAACGAGCGTTTGGTGTCTCTCATTCTGCCTAACCATACCCCCCCGCAACCCCAACCCCCGCCCCGCACTGTGTGCCTGGGGTCTTTTATCTCAGCAGGGGGAAACGCAATGGGTAATCTGTAAAAAACAATGGACGTTAAAGGGGTCATATGATGCTGCTAAAAAGAACATTATTTTGTGTATTTGGTGTAATGAAATGCGTTTATGCGGTTTAAAGTAAAAAAAACACAGCTTGATTTCACGATACTGTACAGGGTTATTGTTTTCTGTCTCTATGCCCGCCGTTTTTGAAGAAGCGGTCGAGTTGTTTATCACAGAAATCACTCTGGTCTGAAGGAAATGCGGAGCTGGGTGTGCTGTATGATTGCGCCAGGCCCTATGTCCAGGGGTGCGTTGTGATTGGCCAAAGTAGCCTTCAAGCTGGGTGATGGCGGAAAGGGTTGCTCCTCGAGGCATAGCTTTGTGTGAGAGGCCGTTAGTCGGCCGGTCACAGTGGCGACCCCCGCCATAATTACGGGGGATTGTAAATGGGGGGAATTGAGTTACTGGTGCTTTTATGCGTTGCAGCCGTTGCCATCGGGCCGGCGGCCGGTAGACTAAAACCATGTCTGCATTTGGTGATCAAGAGAAATGAACCAAGACAACAAGGTGAAGTACTCCACACTGCCAAACTGCCCGTTGGGACTCGGGATCAGTGGCAAATGATAAAAGAAAATGTCCGTACCGAGAGCTCGAACTTGCCGGGCATTTTTGTTCTAACGTTCTTCCCCAGGATCAGGTAAAAATTCTCCATAAAATGTCTGGCGAATCCACAGCGCAAAGTTGTAGTATTTCCTCGTGCGACTAGCACGGATCAGCTCTAGGGATGACGAAGCTGATATTGTCCTCTTTTGAAAGACCAAACAAAGTACGTTAGTTTCGCTTTCACAACGAAAAACAACAGCGGCCTAGCGTCGATGCGAACAGCCCGGCTTAGCGGTGAGGTGAGGGAGGTTCGGGGCAAGCAGGTGGCTGAGTGTGGGGCGGCGGGGGGGGGGTCGAGAAGCGGCGCTGGGGGGGGGGGTGGGGGGGGTTTGCGTGGGGCTCCGGGTCGGCGTCCCGGGGCGAGTGGCGAGTTTGGGCGGTGCAAACGGTTTTGGTGAAAGCCGATTCGGCGATCCACAGCACCAAGTTGTTGTATTTCCTCAGCGACCAGCACGGATCAGCTCTAGGCATGACGAAGCGGATATCGTCCTCGGTTTTGGAGAAGACCAAGAGCAGAAGTGTTCGGCTTCACGACAAAGAAGCCAAACAGCGATCGTCAGGAGTGGCGGTGTGGCGAGCGAGCGCAACAAGTACTTGACGATGAGAATAAAAAGTTAAGCGCTCTTTCTGTTGTGGCTGAACATTTGGGCGGGGGTTTCACGACATGAGTGGAGGCTAGTCTATGTGCGTGGTGTGTGGCGGAAGGATGAGCCAGTTTAGGGTATGGACTTCTAAAAGGCTTTATAAGGATAAGTATCTCTTTGGGTTAGTTGAGAGATTTAGTCTTTGCAAATTTACAGATCTTCTTTATGCACCAAGAGCTTGTAACACTCCAAAGAGAAAGGAAAAAATGAAATCGCATCATATGACCCCTTTAACTGCATATTCAGCTGGTAATCCTGTACATTTTATTCAATGGAATTTGTGAGAAAAAGTGGAAAAAACGAAAAGTATATTGCAATAATATTAGTTAATATTTCTGCCAGCATTCTTGCTTACATCAACAGAAAAATCATAATAGGAATAAATTTACTTTTTTTGGAACAATGGTCATTGATCAATCATACAAAATAAGACAATTCATGAAGCAAACAGCAGGATGTCTCTTATCTTGTGTGAAAATGTTGTCTTGATACATGTTAAATCAATGCAAATGTTTCGTAAATATATCAAAGATAATAAATCAGTCAATATCTTCCTTAAATAGATGGCGGCCAGATTCCTGGTACTTTAGCGTATGCTAAACCCAGAGGGTGGTTGGCCGTGGCGCTGTCAGCACTGTGAGGCCAGTCTGTGCTGTAAGTGACTGTAGATTAAGGCGGATTTGAGTCATCCTGAGTGCCACAGACCAGTCAGGAGAATGTTACAGAAACTATAAGACCACACAAAGTGAGATTCTCACAGAGGGGGAGAGAGAGGTGAATTAAGTGAGTTGTGTATACATAGAGTTTAGGGCTGTCGCTATTAATTATATAGAGTTAATGAGTCATCTGATGATTATTTTGATCAAAGGCAACAGCTGAAAATGGCTTAACAATAAAACGAACAATCAATAATAAATAAACTGTGAATCTCCAGTGTCATAAGGCTAATTCAAAAAATTATTATTTAACTGACTTGTAATTTTTTATTTTTTTTGGTCACTGCGATTGAGAGATCATATAAGCAGAGTGATTTTTTTAATGCTACTGCATGTCAAAGTGAATTTTCCACATGGCAGGTAAAAGTAGTTTTATGTCAAAGGAAATTTACCCAAGATTAAAAAATATATTATTCATTTAATTGGCAGGGTATAAAACCATTTAATTGAAATTATTTCACCATGTGAAACATAAAAAAACGATATGACAATTTTCATTTTTGGGTGAAACTATCCCTTTAAACGTGTTGGTAAGTTGTCGTCGCACCCATGGGACTTAACAGGGTTTATACCGCTGATGAACCACCTCCAGAAACACTCTCCTGTGGGTTAAGGCTTATGTATAAATGTGTATTTTCATAATTGTGCATGGCTTACATTAAGTCGGGTCTGAAGTGGTGTAACAGGGCACAGAATGCCAGTCCATTCCTCCAGATATGTGCGTGAAGGTTGGTGATTTGACGCCTTGTAGTTTTTTGTGACCTCACACCGGGCACCAGGGCAACGGCGGACTGACGCATTCGGCCTCCCCCCAAGAACAGGACTAGGAATTGGATTCTGGGAGTAGAAAGGAGAAAGAGGGAAGGGTGTAGAAAAGAGAGATGAATATGTACTATTGACATTCAATATTACCCCTTTAACAAAATTAATGAATGCAGCTTTTGACTTGGAAATGAACAGACATCTGGATCAACACATCTTTATGTCTCCCATTTATTCAATCAAAATATTATTAGAAAAAATGTTCTAAAATGTATTACATATATTAAAATAATTAAACAAGAATGAAAGAAACTTATTTTTATTTTCATTATACACAAAGGAAGGTAGCCATAATGCATGCCAGAAGAGAAACGAAAATGAGAGACAATACACAACCTCATAATTATACAGAAACATGAACTGTACACCAAACTTACCACAACAACTCAATAGCTCAGCTTTTACCATTTTCAAAACACCCCTTTCCCCTACTCCTTTTCCCTTCTTCCTTCTCCCCCCCCCTTTTCAAACACACTAATTTTCTCTATCCCACACACACATACTCTTATTGTCCCTCTTTTCTTCAAAAGTCCTTAAATTCTAATCAAGAACATCAGATTCAACCCATCTCTCTCCAATTAGCTTTGTAAACTCAGCTTTGTTAAAAGTCGCCTCTGTTGAAACCCTCTTTCTAATTTGAACAAACACACGCACACACAAAAATGTACACAAAAGACTTCCATGTTCGTTCTAATGAGAGCTTTGGTCTGTAAGGAGTGTATGACCATGGATAATGTAAACACATGATTAATAAAGACCAGCCTTTGAAGCTGTATCAGTCTGGATTAAGAGTCCAACTAAACGGAGGAACGAGAATTCTAAACCCACAAATCCACGAACACAAAGCAGCAGAACCCCTTCGCACCAGGAGTCTGGCCACTTTCGGACATAATCCCGTTAAAAACGGAGCCGCCGCGTTACGGATATGGTATCGCTCAGAATTCATATTCTGTGGTGCATGCACTCGCATTTTTCCCCTCACAATAACTTTTTAATAACGATAATCAAATAGCCTGAGACAAAACTTGCAGCTATCTGATGAATGCAGCCCTGATAGATTCCACATCTAAATACAAATCTAACATGTTATAAAAGAGTGCTCATCCTGCAGAAATACATTATCATAGGACAGGTATCTGTATGGATCTGTGTGTGCAAAGAAAGAGAGACGCTGCCTTTCCCCTGATAAGAGTGCTATACATCAGCTGGCCAACATTTCACGCATGTATGGCAGCTTAACAACGCCCCCTTTTGGACAGAATCTGCTATGGCAGGAGGATTCAAGGACGCAAAAAAAATGCTGTGAGGGACCCAGAGCAGACTTATGTAAATCACAGACCAAAACTCAAAAACTAGAAAACGAACAATGATATTATAAAGGGAAGCGTGACATCCTAAAGGTGTGGTTTGAGTAGATTGGCTAGACGCCAAAGCTGTAACTTCCTTTAAAGGGGTTATATGATGCTATTTTAAAGATCATTATTAATCGCGAGCTTCAGCTTTCAAAGTAAATATCAAGACCGTTAATAATGTCCTTAGTTTTACCATCAGTTCAAGCCCCGAAAGGGCAACGAGTCACGGTGCAAGAACCACAGGGATGATGCAATACACAGCAGCGGTTAAGCAGCGACGTGCTATGATTTCTGGCAGGCGTTCACTCTCACTGTGATCGCTGACCCTGCTTCCCCTCCCACACACCCAACACCTCCACACAAACACACAAACCACACACAAACGACGCGGTACTCTGCGCGCGCACAACTCCGCATTTGAACAGTCAATAGCAAATACTAAACTATACAAACATACTTACAGTCGTCTTGATTCAGAAGGGGCCAATTGTATAGCAAAATCGGATCAGGTGCCATTTTTTATTATTCATAATTTTTTTTAGAAATAGCCTTTGTGCACACCCAGCCTTGTACTCTTCGAGGTTCAAAAAACTGTCGTCCTTAAAATGGGTGACAGATTCGAAAATCTGGGTTTGCTGTTCGTTGTAATAAATCTTAACCAATGATTACAGAATAATTACTTCGGTAAGGCCCAAATAAAGTGCTTTTGCTTTCGCACTGAAACACACAGCGTCTCCCTGAATGGTGCACAACACTACCTGCGTTCCTTGACACCACGCCTGATTCCTGCGTCGCACATTTGGGGAGCGGCAATTATACTAATTTAGTTCCACATATGTGACGCTAGATATGTGGGCTGCGACCTTCAGGAACGGCCGTTTTAGGTAGGATTCGTGGTTGCGGACCTCTTGAGCTTTTATTTATAAGAATTATCTCGTTGGCATGTTGAGACTTTAGTCTTGCAACTTTACAGATCTTTATGCACAAAGAGCTTGTAACAATCCAAAGAGAAAAGAAAAACTGAAATCGCATCATATGACCACTTTAATATTCTCGACATGACTTGCTTAGGATTTCATCATTAACATGCCTAAGATCAGGACCCACCGAATGCCATTGACCGGGCACAAGTGTGTTATTTGTGCGTTTATACGTCTGTCTGCACAATCTGAAAGGTTAAGGTTGTCTTGAGCAGGAGGGAAAAGTCAAGTGAGGGGCCCTTGGGGCTCCGAGAGCCTTTCTGCTCTAGAGACAGAAATGCACACACACAAACAGACTAATAACAATGATCAAGATGTTGCCACAACAGTAAACACCCAACAATGAAGGACAATAGTTGAATAATGTTATGAAATGTATTTTTACAGTCATGTACATTCACATTTAATGTAGAACATCTCATTTTGTTTCATTCTTCTTTTGTTCCTTTTCTGTTAAGTGACCTTGAACTAGAATTCAAGTGTCTTGCTTTAATAATTTAATTATAAAAAAGCCTGTTCCCCTTATTAAAGGGTCTCATATTCAATTCAAGATCAACTACAGTGATTCACCCAGAGCAGAAATTAAGTGTGATGAACTAAACGGCCTACACAAGTATTCCCTGCGTAAGCTCACATGCTACATGAACAGCCGTTTAGGAGCACTCGGCTCTTTAGGCTAACAGTACCCTGTGGCAGCTTTGTGGCAGGAGGAAAACACTGACACACCAAGACACGTTTTAACTCCCAGGAACCATGGCCGTTATTTAATTCATCCTCCACCTCTGTAAGGTGGGTTGATTCTATCTATTTTACTGCCAATGACTGAAATGACCCATTAAAAACACTGAATCTCACTGTTCAATTTGCTAAAATACCACATGCGTTCAAGTATTCACTGAAAACTACTGAACTGTTCCCCTGTAAACTGTGATGTTCAAATATATAATATAATATATAATATGACTCAAATCCTCCTGTTCTATTCAGATATACTGAACTGATGCATTGCAAACGCAAACTGATAAAAATATAAACAAATGACTCAATGTAAATTTATTAAACTGAAATGTTTCAGATATAAAGAGCTGAAAGGTTTCAAAAACATTTTTAAATATAAACTTCAAAACTGTTCTCTTTTAAACCATGTTGTGCAAATATAAACTACTTAATATATAAACTGAAATGTTCTTTTTACAAATCAACAGCTGAACTTTACTATTGTAAACTATACTGTTTGTATATTAATTACTGAATTAAAGCTGCAGTCCGTAAGTTTTGCATCTTTGTCGTCGCGGAATTATCTTCATGTGGGGGTTGTGCGGCGGCACGGCTCCAGCGCGGATGAATCTAATGTTTTGAGGAGTATGTGTGTGTGGCAGTCAGTCACCGCACCGGTGTGGATATTGTACTTTGCACTCACAGATTCTAGCCTAAGTCTTGGAATATATGACTCAAATAAGCATTTTCACCGGATATTGTCATCTGAACAAGTAAGTAACAAGTCTGCCACGTTTGTTCTGACCAACTGTGGAAAAAAAAACATTACAATAAATTGCACTACCAATGGTGATTTAATCTAAATGAGCTCATATCACATCAAACCGTGCAAATTATTATTATTTTTATACTTTATTCTCAAATTGTTAATGTTAATAACAACATCCGTGTTGCGTGACTATGAGTATAGTGTGTATAAGCGAGTAGATTTCAATCTCTGTACAGTCTAATCTAATTGTCATACCACTCGAATTTCATATTAAGGAATCATTTTAATCCAAAAAGCAAATTATGCTCCCTTCGAACTGGTAGTTTTTATAATACAAATCTTGTGTAATCCCATCTGTAACATTAATCAGATGCACATTTAAAACTGGAATAATTTAATTTCAGTCACATATTTGTTTCATAAACACATAATCCTTTCTGGATTACAATCCGCCATCAAAATGATACATTTAATTATTCTGGCTGCTGTGAGAAAAGGCTATAAACGATCGGCCACCTGCAGCATCCTCACATGAGATATAGCCTACTAGCCGGGATAACTTCATGTTTACAGACGTGACGTAATGACGCAGCAGCATGCTCGAATTTCCCACGAAAACCTACCCGTACCACTCAAATTAGAAAACATTATTATAAGCTTACCGTTGTGAATCAGGCTAAAATAAGGCGATAGTTTCGAACACTGGCTGGTTATGTACTTGCTCAAATATTGATTTCAGATCATTTTTAACCAAAAAAAGTTACGGACTGCAGCTTTAAGTAAACTAAATTGTTGTTTAAACAAAGTCGGTTGTAAAGGTTTCAAAAAACTGCTTGTTTTGTTTTTATGTAAACCTTTTAACTGTTCTGATGTACCAACTTTTCAACTATTAAACTACTGAATTGTAACTAAATATTGTAAAGTGCTTAATTCTTTCGAATGTAAACTGTTAAACTGTTCTAATGTAAACTATACTGTTCAAATATAAACTGCTGAACTATTTCACTGTAAAATACAGGGTTCAGGGGTAAACTACTGAACACTTCTCCTGTCAAATCACTGAACTCTTCCACAACAAAACATCAGAAATTCTCTCTAATTACAAACTGATATAATAATCATTCCATTTTGGGTTTTTTAAAAACATTAATGGTTAAATCCAATGCCATAAATAATAATAATAGTGTAATATTGTATCATGTGCATTCACAAAATAACAGTGATTTCGGTAAGATGATGAAGCAGTACTTCATTGTTCAAACTGAACAAAAAAAAAAAAAGTTCTCTGGAAACTGCGTAAAAGTTCTTCCTTCATTCACAAGCTCACGGCACTGAGTGTACGTTCTTACTAAACTGCATGTATCTACTGAAACAACACTGACGGGAATTTTTGGTGTCACAGAGCGCGCGCACTTATCAAATGCTGCGCTGTCTTGCCCTGAGCAGCGGTCGTGGGGGGAGGGGGGTGTGGGGATAGGAGGAGAAAAATAAACGATTGGCAGCGGCGTGTTTCTGTGCTGGAGGACAGGATTACAGTGCTGTTTCTTCCCACAAACAGAACATATTAAAATGAAGCTGCATTCATCACTATCCAACACACACACACACAAAAAGGAAGGAAAAACAAAACAGCTAAAAAAAAAAAAAAAATCATGCAGCACATTTCAACATCTGCCATAAATTTAACAGAGACAGAAAAGATATTCATTATTCATGATGGCAGCAAATGTACACACACACCTGACACATGGTGGAGGACAGGGGCGAGGAGGGAGGAGAAGGTAAAAAGAGATGAGGAGGGGGAAAACTTAATCTGTGTTGAATGAGACGAGGAAAGATGAAGGGTGAGAGAGAAGATGGGGAGAAAGAGTTTGGCAGAGGAACTAGGAGAGGTCATGTGATCAGAATGGCAGTCTTATGCTCAAAGCTGATGATCTGAGAGTGTGATCCAGCTAAAAAAAAAAAACTCTTAATCGACTGTCATTCATTGCACATTTCATTAATATGCTCTTAAAAATGACATTTTCATGCTGTCACACTAAACATTTTAACCTAGAGACAACTAGGGCCAAAACATATTCTGTGAAATTCAACAGAAATGCAAGGGAAAAAAAGTCATTAAACTGATGCAATCACACACACACACATACACAAACAAAAAGGTACCAAAACAGTGGAAGCTTTGAATCACACATACTCTTTAAAAGTTGTAATCCACTTAAGATGCCTGTGGCAAAATATTTCTATGGTGGGGGTGTGTGTGTGTGTGTGTGTGTGTGTGTGTGTACACACATTCACAAGGTCAGCACTCTCATAACTCTCTTAAACACACAGCATACAATGGTCTTAGAAAGTTGACCCACTGCATCAGTTCAGATTTGGGACTGTCATTTGATTCGTCAAGTGGCGTTCCAATAAGTTCAATTATTTACTGTCTTGTACCAATTTGTTAGTTTCCTGTAATAGCTTTTCAACATTATTCAAGTGAACCTTAAAGTCCCCCTGTAGTCAAAAATGTTATCCTTTAAAACTCATCTTTGATCATCAAAATGACATACTTGACTCATGCCTTAAAATAGCTTGAATGCAACTCTACACCCTTGCCTCATTTACTATAAGCGGCTCTATGAATACGCAAATTAGCCCCGCCTCCACTCAGTCACACACCAGCCAGCGCCTCCTGATCCACTATCTGAACTGTAGTAAACGCGATACAATGGCAAGTGGAAATATTGGTTAAATTAAGCCATATGTGTTTGAACCAGAAATAAGCAGGTATGCTCAACGTAAGCAAGGAGACTGATGGCTAACTTCGTGAGGTAACATTATCTGTTTGCGCTGGTTCGTACACGGATAATGACTGATAAAACTGTTTTTACTAGCGGACAACTACAGTGGATACTGCCTTGAAGACTCAAATGCAGCCAAGTTTGTGCTTCCAAATCGCACCCACGATCATACGCGTGTGATGTGCGGATGTCAATGCGGGAGAGGTGGTCTGATCCGGGCTACTTTCCACTGCGTTGTTTTACGAGTTAATGTATCACATTGGTCTAGCAGGTCTACGAACTACCCACTATTATCATATCACAATGTCAGTAATAAGCACCCCTGCATCGTGATACAATCGGGGGAGAACTCCTATTATACGAGTTGGCCTATTTATTTTTTACTTTATTTTTCTTTTTTTGTCTTCTTTGTTGGTATTATTATATTACTTATTTTCTGTTTTTTGTACCTTGTTTCTCCCTCCCCCCTTTTCTGTTCATGAGATTCGCCCCCTACGCCCCACTCTCCCGCTCCCGGATAACCTGGCTGCCTTCTTGTCTCCCCCCCCAACACCTCGACCTCCCTGCTGTTCGCCTAGCACAGTGCAGACTTGCTAATGTGATAAGCTCCTGTGACGCGGTTATCTGGCTATTGATTTGTGTGCTTTGGTCGCAATATATCAGCTGTTTCACACCGACTTTTTTGACTGCCTTTGGGGTAACTCCTGTTTAATTCGGATGACACCTATCTCTAGCACCTGTGGGGTTGATGCATATGGATTTTGCCCCAGCGTGTTAAATCAGCCCCATTATTAACAAACCTCACATCTTCACCAACACACCCCCTGTAAAAAACCAATTCTTGACCTTTCTCCAGGGGGACTTTACATTAAGACTATTTAATGGTCCTCCAGCTCCCCAGATCAGAGTCTGTCTCCGAGGTCTCGTCGTTTCTGTTCCATCTTGGACATTCACTTGAACAACCCCAACGCTCATTGAAAAATGAGAATCGCTGGAACATGAGCCCAGAAACACACAAAGTGAATCATAGTCAAACTCAATCTAATATCAGGCTCCTTTTTAATACTGCAAACAATGCAGCCACCGGAACTGGTCTAACAATAACGCCCCAGCTAACTCCCATTATATGTGCCATCGTTTGGACATGGTACTATAGACTTGGCTATCGACACCGATCCCATAAAAGGCAGGAGGAAGCTCAACACACAAGACAATCTAAGATCGTAAACTGTATTGAATTAGCACAAAACACAAAAGGATGCAATTTTAAAAGGATGCTACTTTTGCTGGCTTCAAAGCATAGAGAAACGATGTTTCACCTACTCAAACCGACCACCCGGTATGAATTTATCATTTCCCTACAAACTCCATAGTTTGGTTTACAGAAAACAAGAGAAGAATGTAAGTGAGGCGGGTTGGGGGCGTGGGCCCCCTCTTTTTTGTTGGGGGGGGGTTTCTCCTCCGTTTTCCCGAGGGGGAGCTTTTTTGGGCCGTACAAACGCGAAATATGCGAGTAGGAATAAACACATTCGGGCTGTCCAGCTACGCAAGCACGCTTAAAGAATTCTAAACCAAACAGCTCGCTATAAACATAAGGTACATTGGGAGGTACCAGCGAGAGCAAATCGCAAGCCCGCTCGTGTGTATACATGGGTAATGTGGTTTTGAATTCTATGTATGAGGCGGTGAATAACACCTGCCGATTGCGGATTAGCCCTAGATTGAATCACTCGAAATGTGTAAATGAGCTTTGTGTTAGTGAGCTGCCTGCATGCACGCAGTCATGACAGAAAAAAACAGTATTGACATGCAACAGGCAGCCACCTGTGCGACACTGTTCTGCCCCCCCGCCTGTACGTCGGCCATGAGGGGCTTTTACGTTTTTTGAGCTTTTCAATACTGGTTTATTTTTCGGGCTATCTATAGGCGCTTATTTTTCACTCTCCGAACATCCACTTACTTCCCCTTTCCCCTTATCGCCTCTTCTTCCTCTTTCCTTTTTTCCCGCCCTCATTGCACCCCCCCCCCCTCCGCAGACAATCACGTATGTGATTAATCGCTTTTCTTTACAACACCTCATTACATGCGAACTACCAATTCTGGCAAAGCACACCAAACTTAATAACAACCTTCAAATTACCTCCATGCTAAACAAACCCTAAAAAACATGTGATTTACTGAGGCAAATGTAGACATGAGAAATAAAACAAACGTACAAAATACTTTTTTTTTTAGTGTTAAAGCGGCGTTGTTAGTTAAAGCAGGGATAAGAGGGTGTGTAGAGCAGGAAAAACAATCTATACAGCGTTAATCTGCTTTAGACAGCACTCCTCTACAAACAAATTATAAGAGTCGAAGTTCAGCGATCTGCTCTGATTAAGCTGTCATTTATCAATGAATTCGCAATGCACACGGAAACTCATTAAGAGCAGAGTGGCAGTAATACTTCGAGAAGTAGAAGGAGGGAGAGAGGGATGAGGAGAGGAAGGGAGGGAAACATCAGGTGTGCTCTGCTCCGCTCCGCCGTCAGATCGTTGTCCGCGGTGGTACGGTCTCGTTGGCAGATGAGAGCCCTGATAAGCGAAAGCAATTAAAAAGAATATAATTACAAAGTCACCCCTATCTGAATGAGGCCTTGATCAAAACACGCCCACGTCAATATGTCGGCCGGGATCGATGGAGTCAGGAAGGAAGGCTTTTACTGTGGCATGTTTCACACCATCAAACGGCATCACGCATGAGATGAGACGAGACGCACACTTAAGCTAATGAAAGACAAAAACGCAACCAGCAACAGAACGATAAACTCTGACAAATGCCAGGTTGTCTTCACATTAAATGCAGTGATTCACAACCACAGGTACGCCAGGGGGATTTTGAACCCACAAAAAAGAAAAATCTATTAAAATAATAGTAATTAATGCCTTCACTTTTTTATAGGCTTGTTTCTGAGGAAAGAAAAATGGGAGTGTAATGTAGCCAAGACAGTACACTAAAAAACTCATGATTTATGATTTACTCAAGCTTTTGTTATTTCACACCTGGATGCCTTTCTTTTTTTCCTGTAGAAGACTAAAGAAAATATTATGAAGATTGTGTTGTTTTGTTGTGCAACTGACGTCTTGGTTACCCTAATATATGTCCAAAATAAATGATTTGTGTTTTGTGATATCAGAACCATGAATTCATTAACAATCCTACCATCAAACATTTGGGGTCGGTAAGATTTTTAAAATACTTTTGAAATAAGAACGGTATATGCTCCGCAAGGCTGCATTTATTTGATTAAAAAAAAAACTTAAAAATTACAATTTCAAAAAACTATTTTCTATTTTAATACATTTTAAAATACTGTACAATTAATCAATGGGACGGGGCAAAGTCTCAGTGTCAACATGATCCTTAAGAACTCATTGTAAATTTATGGGATTTTGTGCTCAAAGAAACATTTTTTATTCCTGAATGTCAAAAAAAATGTGCGAGGCTTAATATTGTGAAACAGTGATACATGTCATTTGATGAATAGAAATGTTCAAGAAACATATTTTTAAAATACACACATTCTGTAAGCATGGTAAAAGTCTTTATTGTTACTTTGATCCGATCAAAATAACACTGCGTTCAAAAGTTGGGAATCAGTTCTAGTTTTAGTGTTTTTTAATGGGGAGTAAATATTGTGCTTATCAAGGGCGTAATTTATTTGATTCAAAAAAATCAGAAAAACTTGTAGATGTGAGATATGATTTCAATTTCTAGATTGGTTTTCTGTTTAAGATACTTTAGTGTCAAGCGAAGTTTTCAGCATCATTACTTCAGTGTACACATGATCCTCAGAATCAGTATAATATGTGATTGACTACGTACATACATAACAGACATACATACATAAAAATAGATATATCAGGGTTGCGATTGTGAAAAAATGCAGAAAAAAATTTTCAGCTTTTGAAAAACTTTTCTGAAAAGTTTTCATACGCGAAGGGAAACTGTATTTAACGTGAGCACAGTTTAAGATTTTTTTAATGATTAAGTTCCGTTATTCAAACAACGAATAGATTATATAGAGAAAGCGAGCAAAGAACACAGCGGAGCTTTTTGAAACTCCAAATCAGTTAAACCACTGAGTCGCAAAATGACCCTAAACATTTTGAAGCGGCTCAATCGAAATGATCACTGTGTTCGAAGCGCCCAATCAGATCGCGTTATTCCCCATCACTTTATTCAGATTTTGGGATTCAAGTGGCCTTGCTATCATGTGAGTCAGCCGGGACTTAAACGCACGGCTGGCGAATCTCTGTATATTTAGATCGGGACGTCAGAGCAGGCTTCGCGGCCTGGAGTTTTATCCCCAACCAGAGGATAAACAATAATTCCAGCAGAAGGGCAGGGGAATGATAGACCAGGGGGGGGGGACCCCCGGCAATGTTGAGAATATTTGTTTTAAACCATGAAGGCGCCGTGCCAAGGATATTGTCACAAACAAGCAATGTTTGCTAAGAGTATGCGGAGAAACGTAAAATCTCAGTGTTCAATTCACTATGCAGAGTGAAAGTAAAAAACGCGCCCCAATGACAGAGCTTTCTCGCATTATGATGCCAAATATCTCTCAGGACCCCAGACGAGACGACAAAATCTCTTAAACATATGATGAGCAACTGGCTAGATAGCGTCTTCGTTTTTCTCCACTAATATTATTTTGTTGGCAGTACATAGTGAAAAAAGAAAACGAAACGTATTTCGTTTAAACAGGTTTATGTTTTTGGAAAGGTCGCATGCTTAAAAAATAAAAAGCTTTTATTAATATGATTTTTAATTATAGGACATAATCATTGTAATATAATGGTCTTTTTTTAAAATACCTTTTTGAAAACTATTTTAATTGAGGAGTATTGGAGTAATAATAGGCATCAATCTGATCCTCGCGCACGGCAGTTAGGCGTGCTTGTGGTGGTGGTAATTATCGTAGCGTGGCGAACTTAACTTTGTAATTTAATTTACTCATAAGTTGCACATATGTAATTTTTCGCCACTAGGAGCTCTCCTGCGGTCTTCCACATAATAACAGAACAAAGTGCAATTCGTTTTATGAAGACCCGTGATCTGGTGGGGAACCTGGGAGTTGTCGTTTATCCCCACAGACGCAATGCAATCCGACGGGGACACCGTGGGGCACGAAACATGTTCATGGATGAGCTAAAGATTTTTACACATAGTCGAATGACGCCCGGGATTTTTGAGGCTGCAATGAAGTTCGAAGCTAACGATTTTTTTTGGCCGCTCATGGAACGACGTTTGGCGACACACGGCTCGAAAGGCCATTGCAGGACCTTTTATTATGCCACAGCGCTGAGCGCTTAGCTCCTTCCAGCCCCCACCGGTCCCGTGCGATGTGGGAAAAAAGCAGTGCTGTGTATCATAACTAGATACATTGGGATTACCCGTTGTTATAATGCTAATCTGTGAAGTCGTCACCGTCTAATAAAAAACCGCCCGAGAACCATATTAAAGCGCCTTTAGGTTTCCTGGTTTTCTAAAAAAACCAACGTGGGTTTATGACATAGTGGCAGGCGACACCATGACACATATAGGACACTCGGTCGTCCTGTCATCGTAAAAGTGCTTTTATTTCTCGGGTATGTCTCACAAACATTCTTCTTGAAACAGTTGTGTTTTTGGATCGGTAATGTAAGTACACAGTCAGCACAATATATTCAACCCAAGGGTTACTAGAGTGGTTTTTTCGGCGATATTTGAATAAATTTAAAAATGCCTACCAGATTGTCGCCTTTAATAATAAAAGTAACTTCATAATAATAGTAGGCCTAATAAAATAAGAATGTAACCGGCCTGCATTAATTGAAAATGCCAAATCCTCTTAATTTTGCCAATAATTGATGTTTTTGACAAAATCTCTGGCTGGCTTTCATCGATACAAGATCATTGTCTTTCGACACACACCAGCAAGGGGAAGTATTATCGTGAGGCCTTCGCCAATCCCGAGCGTGTGCCAGTCTCGCTACACGATACTGGGTTTACAGACCAGGGCACGTTGCCTGTTAGTCCGTTTGGCGCGGTCTGTTGAGTGGGGTGGGCTGGGCGGGGGGCGGTCCTCTTCTTCTGGGGGAACTCCGGGGGAATACGAACATTATATTGAAAAACACAACACTGAATATTTCATCCATCTATGATGAGACATAAAAAGTGGTGAAATACGCTTCAAGTTATGCCAAGCGTTGTTAAACCAATACAACAGGGGGTCTTTATCCCGTTAAACGTCGTTAAGGCTACTTACAGTAGAAGTGCGCTCTAATACCAGAGGAAACGTGGAAAATGTAAATTTAAACACTAAATTATGATGCTAAACTAACTGACATTATGATATGGACTCAAAAAAAAAACAAAAAAAAAATGACAGTTCAGTTTGGCTCGTCTTTAAAATGTCCACATTCCATCAACAACTAACTACCCGGTGTCTATAACATGAATCGTGGGTGTGTGGGTGTGTGTCGTGTGTCGTGAGCATTTTCTTCCCTTAGGCGAAGTGTTATGGTTAGTTTGGCTTGGATTGAATACTCGGCAGAGGTTGAGAGCCGCTTTTTAGGCTTGGTGGAGTGCAACGTGAATCTTAGGGGGAAGTTATTGAGCAGTCACTGGCGCTGGTATGCATTCCAGCGGGTGGGTAAACGGTTCTATCCGTTGAAACGTGGTTTAAGGTAAACAACCTCAGGAGGAGGAGAGACAGGTGCGAGATTAATCTAAGTACCTATCTCCATCTCACCATGTCATTTAAATGCCCTCGTGCGGCCGCCCTTTTCTTTTTTTTAATCAACCCTCTACTCGCACATAACCACAGTGCCTCATCAGCTCACACACACCACACTACTGATCCTCGTGTACACAAACGAACACACACACACAAACCTCACTCCCTACACCATAAAAGCATCAATAGTGCCCACGGCCTCGTTCACATCAAACATGCAGAATAAGGCGATTTGGCCAATCTGCTTGCCGGCCACTTCCCCCTATCACAACATGGTATTATTCTAGAGATTACACTAAAGATTTGTTTTCATTTCTCTGCAGTCTGTTTTCTTGTTCTCTAATTCGTGCTACAATCTCTCTTTCTCTGAAGCCAGAAGTGTAATCCCTGGCAGATAAAACTAAGGACTTACAACAGGAAGATTACCGAGAGCTTTGTAGCCTATGTGTAGCAAGTCAACGTGGGTATTCGAGAGCTCTTCAAGTGCTTAACTCATGAACTGAGCTCACACACATACACACACACGCAGGAGAGGAGGATAATGATAGTGGTATTACAGTAACAGGCTCAAAACACTCACACACACCTGGCCCGACGGCTTGAGGACTCTCTAAGCAGTGAAATGCTAACTGCAGTGCTGTGAACTGCTACAGATCCGATGATGGGGACACGGAGGCCATTTAAGAGGTAAATGAGGTCCATCCAAAACCTTCTGGATGGGGAACAAGTTCTACGTTTGCCCAGAATTTGATCAGGGTAGGTACACTGAGCCAAAACACACACCTGGGCAAAGTTTTCTTGAGGTAAAGCCAGTACACTGATGCTTGTGACATTCTTAGAGCAAAAACATCCTTCATAGATGCTTTGAGGAGGAAGATGAACTCTCTTCTCTCTCCTTCTCTGCCCAAATAGCCCTCACTTTATATATATTTTCATCAAATAGAGAGATTTCACAGATAAAAGCTCTAAGACTTTCTCTCTCTCGGTCCTGAGGCCTTAAGGTCTTAAAGCATCTCAGATTCTAAGGTTCTGTCCTGCATCACTCAGCGGTAGAGGGCCGGCTGAGGGAGATTATTCTGGTAGAGTTTCACAGATTATGAGGGCACTATTGGGGTCTTACAGCCCCTCTGTCAGTAGGGGTTTCATGGCCTCTCCTCGGCTCTCTGAGGGGACGGACGGTCCATACACAGGAGTGGAACCGGGCCTCAAGCAGGGCTTAACTGTGTTCCCCCAGCCTTGGCCCAGGGTTCAGAGGGGTAACTGGACCGGGGTGAAATAGGAAGCAGGAAAAATGAGCTTGGCTGAAGCCGTCTTTTTGAAAAGACTAAGAAAAGTGGTGTCATTTACAGTAAAGGCAGAGGAAAAAGTATTGTTACATCAAGTTAGTTCACAAGAAAAAATATATATATATGTTTCAAAAACACAACATAAATAAATCAAACAAAAATACTCATAAGGGAGAAAATCTGAAAGCATCTCAATTATGACTAAATTTGCTTTTTTTAAATAAAAAAAATAGGATATCCATGTACAGTATATATACTGTAAAAACAATCTTTTCTTCTTAACATATTATATGTCACAACTTAAAAAAAAAATTTATAATACAAATGTAATAGATAATACTTTTTAGTAAGTCAGGAGTAGGAAAAATACCACACAACACTGACATATAAAATTATAAATGTTTGTTAGATCAATTTATATCTGGGAATAATATATTTAATATATATATCTAAATATATATATATAGATATAGATACACACACAAATACATAGTTGAGGGCAAGTGGTCATCCCCTTTCACTATCTGCAAACTGTTACCTTATTTTACCCAAAAATAAGAGTGATCATACAAAATGCCATGTTATTGATTATTTAGTACTGACTGAGATGAATTTCACATAAAAGATGTTACATAGCTGTTTACTTAGTCCACAAGAGGAAAATAATCGTGAATTATAAAAAAAGACCCTGTCAAAAGGTACATACACGTGTTCTTAATACTGGTTTCTGAACCTGAATGATTCCAAAGCTGTTTTGTTTTTTGTTTAGTGATAGGTGTTCAAGGAGGTCCCTTGTTTGTCCTGAACAGGTTTAAACTGCTGCTGTTCTTCAGAAAAGAATCCTATGGTCCACCAGACATTTTTGTGTTTTGAACACTTGCAAAAAGGGGACTATGATTTTGGATCCACTCCTTTCACACGGAGGACAACTGAGGGATCAAGCAAACTCTACCGATAGGCAAAAAGATAACTGACGCTTCAGACAAAGGAAAAAATAAACCAGCAATTTTAAGAGCCGGAGTATGTGTAAATTTTCTTATTTTGCCTAAATTCATTAGGCAAATAATAATTTAATTAATCGAATTTAATTCGTACTGCCCATCAGAGGCTAAAGAAGATAGTTACATGTTTCCCAGAAGACAAAAGTTAAATTTACCCTGATCTTTTCACTCCAGTTTAACTGTTCAGGACAAACAAGGGACTCATATATATATACACACACACACACACACACACACACACACACACACCACACTATAAAATATTTCATATAATGCAAAATATATAATTCAAGACAACAACTTTAAAAAGTGCTCTTTAATTCCTTATTGTTAAACATCTCATCCCTGTTTGAAACACTGAAACGAGGGATGCTACCGTACATCAGAGAAAAAGAACCAGAAGCACCAAAATGACCATGTGGAGTCAAAATCACCAGTGTTCACACAAATTAATTAAAAACGCCACTGCCATCTGCGAACTCAATTAAATAGTTAATTTACTTTAATTTCAATTTATCTATGTTGCAGTCTGAATCAGACCGAGAGAGTGGAAAACAAAGAAGTATAATGAAAGAGTGTAACCTAGCCCTGTCCCTCCCACTGTGGGCTCTCAGGTCATGAACACCATCATTTAATTTGGTCTTGTGATTAGTTCTACTAACTCAGAACCTTTTCATAAACTTAGAAAAACTGAGAAAATGGAAGGTTACTGCACCAAATTATTTTGTCATGATTTCTTTAGGGGGAAAAAGAGAGATAAAGTAAAACATCAGTAAAAAGTGAACATGATCACACAAAGTTACTAACATCTTTCTCAAAACTTTGTTGAGTTTTTAGCCTGGGTTGTGAGAGAACTAGCCCTAAAGACGGCACCGCCTCACCCCGGAGGGCTTTATGTAAATCTAAAGAGCTTTGCAGTGACTGCGTTTGCCGTTTCTTTATATTAAAATGCAGACCATAATTTATGAAGCGTGAACTGATGAAAATCCTCAGATCAGTGCGTCCCTGTGTGGAAGACTGCTGTTAAATGACAGAGAGGAGAGAGGGGTGAGCAGGGAGGTGTAAAATCGCTTCGCTGGAAAAGACAAACGATGACAGAGGAACGAGGGAGATAAAAAGTGGAGGAAAAAGATGTACTAGTGAATCAGAACATCCCTTTCTACTTTCGCAGCCTAAGACATCCTATTCCACTCTTCCTTGATTCGTCCAGATTAATTCTTCACCCATTTCAAAAACAGCATCCTCAAATGCTAATATATCAAAGTTCTTGAGAGCCAAGTACGTTTGTCTAGATTTTTCCATCCCTGAAAATCGAATGTGAAAATTACTCAAACTTACTGACGCTTTTTACAATTTAAAGAGGCAGCTACGTGACAAAAAAAGCCTGAAGGTAAGTCTGAGGCAAAATCATGTCATGTTAAAAAACATTTTGTTAAATACATAACATTATAAATGCACCGCATGAAAAATGGATAGTAATTTTTTGATTCACTAATTTTACAGAATTATTCAATTATTTCTGTTTTTCACTTTACGTGAAATTTCAGGAAAAAAAACTGGCTGATATAACTTAATACTACAGCAGCCATTTTAAGTGTACTTCTCGATGACAAAGCTCAAAGACCAGGCCGAGTTAGCGAAATGACGATAAACCAAAGGGAGCGCCCTTTAGAAAATATTCAAAACTATTCCAGATTGTGTTTACAAGACCATGATGACATTACCATGTGCCCCACAGATTCGCTCAGTGAATGCGTGTCTTCAGGGCTGCTCTAATCCATGAACTATGGCAATTTCAACATTTCCATTTATTTTGTGTTTTCAGAGATTATCACAGCGTCCTATTCATTTGTTTTTCCAACCTGCATCTTCTGCCTCACCTCAGGTCTTCTAGCGTGCAAAAGGGGGTTCTTCTAGCAACAACATAAACACACAAAGAGAAGTCATAAACAAAGCCTTTAGGCTTCCCTGTATCTTCACTCTGAATATGTAGCCATAGTGCATGTGTCTCCAGCTAATCCCATTTGACTATTCATGCTAAGGTCATCTTATACGCCACACTCAGAGGAAACAACCTCAGCATACAGCAAGAGAATGAAATCATAATCCGTACGAAGTGCGTGTGGGATAGAGATCGAGGGAGCACATGATCAGAATAAATGGGGTTCTGCTGGAAAATGACATCTTCGATCAAAAACCAAATACTAAAGTCATTCTGATGGACCAATCACTGTGGGTTTAATCGGACTGATGTGGTGTATCCATGAGTTGAAGCTTGGACACCACTTGCTGTTTCTGAGGAAAATGTGCTTATTTGCCTGATGTGTGTGTGTGTGTGTGTGTCCTCACAGGCCACTGAATTTGGGCAATTAAATGTTTAAGTTGGGCAGGACTTCTCAGGCGCGGACACACACACACAAGTGCTGCGCTGTGATAAAACCCTCGCTATAATTAAATATGGACTACATTATAACGCACACACTCGCAGGCGTAAATAAAAACACTCTGCCTGTAGGGATTTAATCTGACCATGTATAAGCCCCTCTGCAGCAGCCCGACCCCTCGCTCTCATTCACACTCGGTGGGCTTCCCTTCGCCCCCTGCACCCTTCGCCCCACACCCTCAGCCAGTGAGGGACCGCAGAGCCAGTTAATTAGACTCACTAAAGCATTGAGTGAAGAGAATCATAATGCATATATAACGATTCTACAGAGCAACTAATACATGCCTGTATTCAAATGCTCGGAGTGAAGCATGCAGGAAGAGGACAGAAAGAAGATGAGAGGGATGAGTGAGTGGTCCTGGATATCAAAAAGAGAAGGTAAAGGGGAAATGAGAAATGTGGCACTGTTGGAAAAAATGAGTGACTGAAATAAAGAGCCTGTAAAGATGACAGTGAAACTTGGCCTTCTCCTGTAGGATACACCAGAATGACACACCCAAATTATGATTCACTTTCCATTAAAAACATGTGATCTGGAAGTTTGATAGAAATCAAGTACCAACACCCAATGTTCTAAAGTTAGGAGTCAATAAGATTTTTTTTTAAAGAAATTCATACTGTTATTTAGAAAGGACACATTAAATTGATCAAAAGTGACAGTAACGTATTTAGGCATGTACAGGTGCATCTCAATAAATTAGAATGTCGTGGAAAAGTTCATTTATTTCAGTAATTCAACTCAAATTGTGAAACTCGTGTATTAAATAAATTCAATGCACACAGACTGAAGAAGTTTAAGTCTTTGGTTCTCTTAATTGTGAAGATTTTGGCTCACATTTAACAAAACCCACCAATTCACTATCAACAAATTACAAATATCTTCCCCCCGCCGGTTTTTTTTTTTTATTTTTTTGTTTATTTTTTTTTTTTTTTTTTTTGCTTTTTTTTGTTTTTTTTTTTTTTTTTTTTTTTTGATTTTTTTTTTTTTTTTTTTGTTTTGGTTTTTTTTGTTTTTTTTTTTTTTTCTTTTTTGTGTTGTTTGTGTTTTGTTTTTTTTTTTTTTTTTTTTTGCTTTTGTGTTCGTGTTGTGTCTCTGACTTGCTGTTGTTTGTTTTTTTTTGTTTGGTGTGTGTATGTTTTTCTTTTTTTTTGTTTATTTTGTCTTGTGATTTTTTTTTTTCTCTTTTTTCCTTGTCGTATCTTTTTCTATATTCCTGTTTTTGTGTACGTTGTTTTTTGTTTCTTTTTTTGTTATTTGTGGCTTTTTGATCTTGTTGATCTTCTGTTTTTTGAAAATGCCAATCAGCTAATCAACTAAAACACCTGCAAAGGTTTCCTGAGCATATAAAATGGTCGCTCAGTTTGGTTCACTAGGCTACACAAACATAGGGAAGACTGCTGATCTGACAGTTGTCCAGAAAGACAATCATTGACACCCTTCACAAGGAGTGTAAGCCACAAACATTCATTGCCAAAAATGCTGGCTGTTCACAGTGTGCTGTATCCAAGTATGTTAACAGAAGGTTGAGTGGAAGGAAAAATGTGGAAGAAAAAGATGCACAACCAAACGAGAGAACTGCAGCCTTATGAGGATTTTCAAGCAAAATCGATTCAAGAATTTGATTTAACTTCACAAGGAATGGACTGAGGCTACAGTCAAGGCATCAAGAGCCACCACACAAAGACGTGTCAAGGAATTTGGCTACAGCTGTCGTATTCCTCTTGTTAAGCAACTCCTGAACCACAGACAACATCAGAACCGTCTTACCTGGGCTAAGGAGAAGAAGAACTGGACTGGTGCCCAGTGGTCCAAAGTCCTCTTTTCAGATGAGAGCAGTTTTGTATTTCATTTGGAAACCAAGGTCCTAGAGTCTGGAGGAAGGGTGGGAGAAGTTCATAGCCCAAGTTACTTGAAGTCCAATGTTAAGTTTCCACAATCTGTGATGATTCGGGGTGCAATGTCATCTGCAGGTATTAGGTCATTGGTTTTTGAAAACCCAACATCACTGCACCCGTTACCAATAAATTTTGCTGGAAAATCTTCTAGACTTCAGCGCCTCTTGCTGACAGCTTTTTGAAGATGCTGAATCACTTTCCAGCAGGATTTGGCAGCGCCCACCCTTGCCAAAACACCACAAGTGGGTTAACCTGAACCATGTGGTGGTGTGCTTGACGGCCCACCAAAACACCAGCCCTGAACCCCATCAGAGCATCTCTGGGGTAGTCCAGAGAAAATGAGAAACAACCGAGCCCAAAACCTGCAGAGAGCGAGGCCCATGTGGCCAACACGCGGGTTTCCATCCCTCAAGAGATCCAGCGACGGAGTGCCACAAACTGATCACTTCCATGCCACGCTGAATTGAGGCAGTAGTTAAAGCAAAAGGAGCCCTACCAAGTATTGAGTACATGTACAGTAAGTTAACATACTTTCCAGAAGGCCAACAAATCAACTTAGGGGAAAAAAAGTGTAAGCTATAGTTATTGGAGAGAGTATGATGACGTATTCTAATTTGTTGAGGATAGTGATTGGGGGGTTTTGCCCTTACACCCCCCCTGTGAAGACCAAAATCATCCACCAATTAAAGAACCAAAGCCTAAACTCTTTAGTCATGATGGCCGCACTGAATTGATTTAACCGACACGACCACCCCCCCTCTCCCTCCCCCCCCTAGGCCCCACGAGTTTCACAATTTGAAGTTGAATTACTGAAATAAATGAACTTTTCCACGACATTCTAATTTATTGAGATGCACCTGTATTTAGGCAAAATAAGAAAAATGTACACATCTCCGGCTCTTAATGCATGGTTTTTCCTTCTGAAGCGTCAGTTAGCGTTTGAACGTTCGTAAGTATACTGCCTAGGAGTCCTCAGTTGTCCTCGGTTGGTGAAGAAGCAGGTAATGGATCTCAACAACTCATAGGTCGATTTTTGAGCCACAAGGGTCTTCCCAAGGAAGACAAGTGAACTTCTGGGACCAGAAGGATCGGACGTGCTGTCATATACTACACGAACACGACATTTATTTGCACTTGTTTTTGTTTGTAACTTAAGCCCTGCCATCCCAAAAGATTCCCAAAAAAAACCACGGTTTCCACAAAAATATTAAGCAGCACAAATGTTTTCACCCTGATAATAGTTTTTTTAAACTACCATATGCATTTTTTTACATTTCAGTTTTGAATGTGATTATTCTATGTGAAAAGAAATAAAAACAGTTGAATACAATAGTTTGGGTTGTTGTTAATTATAACCTTTAATATTTTAGTTATGTACCAAACGAGAGGGTTCCCTGTAGAGTTTAAACTAGCATTAGTTGGGAGAGATTTTCTTCCTTAAGAAAACCAAGCTACATGTATCTGTATCGATAATGGCATCAGCAGATGTTACTATGAATACTGAGTTATCGGTATCGGTTGAGAAATTTAGTATCAGTGCATCCCTAGTAACAAATATAAAGTTTACAAAAATACAGGTAACCCAAAGACTAGTATTCATCTACCAAAAAAGATCAATTCTGTAGCTGTGTTCCAAACCTAATGAGCTGCGTTACAGCATATGAAAGGCATCATAGGTTAATTCCCAAAACAAAGCCTTTACCAATAGGTACCCGGCTTGTAAGCAACCCATTTTTCAAAAATCTAAGGCTGCATTGCATCACAATCCCAGAATGCATTGTGACAAGCTCAGTAAAAATGTAAGATAGCTAATGAGGTGAAAAATACCAAATACCAAATTTAATACCAAAAGTCTAAAGACAAAAAAACTATTTTGGTCTATTTATTAGTAAAACAATTTTAGTCTATTTTGTTGTTGATACTAATTACAGCAATTATTGTCAGCACAACAATACACTAACATCATACTCTATTGGAAATAAGAGTGATAATGTGGTGAGGAAGATTTACCTTGGGTGAGGACGAGGTCAACTCTCTACCTATAACAGCTGAGACAGCTGAGGGTGCCAGAGCCTGTGGAGTGGGTGTTCCTTCAGGAGCTGAGGTCTTTGGTACAGGGCCTCCAGGGGCCACAGCAGGGTTGGGTCCAGCACTAGGAGGCAGAGGGGCCTGGCGTTTGGTGCTCTTCTCGGAGATGCTGCTGTCTACCTCGGATGTGACTGCACCAGAGGATCTGGGCTCATAGAATGGGTTTGATCTAAGAGTGGGAGAACAAACCGCCATATCAGCAAAATAACAATTTGGCGAATCACAGTAGAAATGGGACACTTGTGTTTTTGTTCACACTACAGGTACTTGTCAATTTAGTATACTTAGCCAGTTTAAAACATTTAGATTTTCTGCACCTTTCTACTTGTCTGTATATTACGCTGACAAATGTGTGTGTGTTGTTGTCTTCAGGTAAACATCAGCAAACATTATTAGCCAATAAAACGCTCTACTGACTATGAGAAGGACCAGGTGCTCCAGAGGTCACACCTCATGAACTTTAACCTATGGCCTCGTCGGAGAGCTCACTGACAGACGGACACAGACGTCCGCTGGCATCAATACACACTGCTGTGTAAAGACCCATCACTCACCACAGGCACACACATGTACATGAATACACACACACACAATGAGGAGACAGAGCGGAGAAAAGACTGAACAGGTATTCAGCTGAAAGACAAGGTTAAAGACACAAAGTATCCCAAGCTCCCAAGCTTACGGACAAAGACAGAGAGCGAAAGAGCGAGAGTGAGAAAGGAGGGAGGAAAGAGCTGACAGCAATGCAAATAAGTTAATAAAAGAAAAAAGTGGAAAGTGCAGTCAAAACAAATGGAGGTGAAAGAGGACGAAAGACAGAGTGAAAGCAAAGCAGAAAGAGAAGGTAGAGGGATCAGAGAACAGTAGGCAATTTTTTTTAAAATATGTCTCATGTATCGTGTGACTAAGCAAAAATGATCATTGAAAAATAATGATCATTTTAAAAGGGCCATTTCTAGATTATTTTTGTAAAAAAAAAAAACACTTCTGTTAAATATTAATATACAGCTCGCATTTAGTATAAATATATAATTCAAAAGTTTAAGCTCAGTAAGCTCCGTTTTTAAAGAATCCATACTTTTATTTGGAAAGGATGCATTGATCAAAACAGTAAAGTCATTTATAATGTTACAAAAGATTTTAAACAAATGCTGATCCTTAGAACTTTTTATTCATCAAAGAAATCTAAAAATGCATTGCAGTTTTCACAAAATATTAAGAAGCACAACTGTTTTTAGCACTAATAATAGGAAGAAATGAGCAGCAAATCAGCATATTAGAATGATTTCTGTAGGATCATGTGAATGAAGACTGGAGTAATGGCTATATACATATACATATGTGCTGTAGTAGAAAGTGACAGTTATTTAACATAGGAAAAATAAACAAAAATAAACACCCTCTTCTGCTCTCCTGTTCGCTACATAACGTCAGGTTTGGAAACGTGTGTCCCTGCTGGAGCACTGTGAGTACGTGCGAGAAATGCAGAGATGAACTGACAAGGCCAAAGAATGTGGGGAACAACAGAAGCCTTGTTCCTGCTGAAAGAACTCGCTCACCACTTTCTTCCCCTCCGACAAGTGCTTTTCTCCTTCTCTCAAACACGCGCGCACACACACACTCACGCACTACTAATGAACAGTAGAAGAGCAAACAGAGATTTTGTGTGTTCCAGAATTGTTTTGATAACTCAAAAATAACCACTTAAAATGTTCTGCTCTAACCTACAGCCCCTCCAACAGAATATCCCAGAATTCCTTGACTCACTCATCTAGCTCCTCCTCCTCTGTCTTGGTCGTGTTGGCGTACAGGTATTTGCTCATGTCCACCGGCCGGACATTCTTCCTCTTGCTGCTTCTGGGTGGAGAAACTTTAGGCTGGGGTTCGGGTTCAGGTTCATCAAACGGGTTGCCATGTTGAGGAGAGTCCATTTCTATGTCAGCCTCATCAAATGGGTTTGAAGGATAAGAGGTGTTCTGATCATATACAGGCTCTTGATCTCTGATAGTGGACCACACATGGGGCTTAGGAGATGGTTCTAGAAATACACAAGCAAAAAAAATAAGCATCTACACCGGTATTACATAAATTAAACCTACCATTACAGTACTATTAAATGTATAAACATGAAGATAAACTATAACTTAAATAAAAATTATGAATAATCTCATGATCATATTCAACAGTTAGTTTCTGTAATAATTTCTGCATACTTTAAATAAAATACATACATGGATCTATCGTTCACAATAAGATCTTTAACATGCATTTAGAAAATAGATTTTCATTTCATGTCAGTTTAATCACCAACTAGTCAATTAGTTGTTTATGAAAATAGTATCAAATGCATTTACATAATTAAATATCTTAAGAACGCTTTTTTTCAAAATTCAGCTGCAGTAAAGATTCCCTTTTCACTTAATACATCATCATGCATCTCAGATTTTGTTAATGAGTACAACCTGCCCTGTTGATAAAGGGGCAAAGGGGTCATACAAAGGGTCAAGGGTCACTCCTTACCATCCTCATCCGGGTCACCAAAGGGGTTAAGGTCAACCGGGTCAATAGGTTCATCGAAGGGGTTAGAGCTCATGTTGCTCTGGTCTTGGTCCTCCTGATCCAGGAAGTTCAACTTACTGATCAGCTCTAAACCATCAATATCCATCCACAGTGATAACAGAACAGGAAGGAAGAGAGAAGAGAACATCACTCATCAGTCCAAAACAATAAGCGAGGACAACCGTTGAATTATCAGGTGAAGCTTTGAATGAAAGCAAAAATGTGGCAAAAACAACCAATATATAAATTGTTGGCATCTGCATTTTGAAGTGAACCACACAAAGATCCTTCAGGTCCAAAGAGTCGTATGTTCCAGAAGAGCTGATGCAGTGTTTTATTCTGAACTACTACTCACAACATGAAGTAGTTGTGAGTAGTAGAAAAAAAACAACTGTGTGCGTGTCGGGTGACAGAGTGAAGTAATCACTGAGGTGATAAGAAAGGTGTGACGTCTCTGTTCGCTCCACCACCATGTCACCCTGACCCATATTAGGCCATCAGAGTACTCATGACCAGTGGTGCCTTTAAGGACATGTGTTCCAGGATCATCAACTCCATGGTTACAGAAACAAAGCTTTTCAGGGGTAGTTGGGTTCACTACAAACTGCAGAAGGTGGAACGAGGACACAAGATCACAAATGAAGAACGCTAAAAAAGGAGAAATATAGCATGTGGAAAAAAATAATATCAATGAACGGATGCTCTATAACACAGCACAACCACAGGGATGGAAGAAAAGAGGAAAAGAAGGAGAAATACAGATATAGTGAATGAAAGTGAGAGTGAGATAGTGAGAGAGTGTGAATAAAAGAATGAAAGAAGGTGAAAGCTGAAAGACCTTCAGAAGAGGAGGCAGGTTTATTTGCTTGCTTTAGGCAGTCATCTGGATCTCCATCTATAGAGCTGAGAGCATTCAGCTGCCTCACAATCTCTGCAAACAGCACAACATACAATCAATAAACACGCTAACTTGTATAATGCAAAGAGAGGCATGCAATACATACAGACAATATCTGTGTGTGTGTGTGTGTGTGTGTTGAGGTGTGTCTCTCTGAAAAGAGCCAGAACTGTGTCTTCGCTCTAACAAACTGAAAAACAGATTGGACGTAATCTCTATGGCAACAAAGAGATTCCTAAACCAATACGATGAATAAACAACTCAAGCATTTCCATAGGAGCTCCATACATACACTTATACAGGGATAAAAGCACATGGGCTTAATGTTAAGACTCCATCTGGGGGGTAACGGGAGGCTGGATTATATCACAATGTACCACACGCACACACAATCACGCACACAATCACGCACACATAGACATATGCACATGCAAACACAAACATACACTCATAGGACATGTATTGGGTGGACATTCCTTATACACAGAGATCAAGCAGTGCACTGTGTATGAAAGCCTAGAAAAAGCAGCTAATAAACTATGACCAAAAACAGAACAAATGTAAACAAGCACAGAAATAAGCCTCAAAATGCATAAGTAAATGGACACTTGTGCACATACAGAAAGAAACTAAACCACAAAAGGAAAAAGGTAACTGTCACTCAAATGAAACTGAACTGAGACTGGACAGAAATCCTGAAAAGAACACCAAAGATGACATGCTGAAATTTACAAGGGACCAAAAATCCCCAAAAAGTATTGCTCTTGGGATGTGAAGAGACTTTCAACCAGCATAACATTTATTTAAAATTTTATGTTTCAGCTTCAAGTTATGATTTTCTTTATTGCTTATTCGCATTTTTGTAAACTTTTGAATAAATTTACAACTTTCTTGAACCCACCCGTCTGACATGGATCTGATTTTGCATCAGTTTTTGGAGGCACCGCTGGGATCTCATCGATCCATTGAACTATTGTTGATGCTCCGCAAGGCAAAATAGAGAGTTGAGTATCTCTTCTATTTTTCTGTGGGTTTTCTGCTGTACGAACTGTCGAGTCTAAGAGCTATATCTTGCAGACCCATTTAATTCAATATTCTTGACTGCAGCAAGAGAATTAATTTGGGGTGGACGATGGTTTAATCGTGAAAACTGGGCGCGCTCTGTGGAGGGGAATGGTGATTCGCGGCATTAAATGCATTGTACACTGTCCAGGGTTTACTGCAGTGTGGATAAGTATTTGTGTTATACACTGTACAGGGTTTACTGAGGTGTGTAGCGTGAGCTGTTCAGGGTTTACTGCAGCGCAACAATATTTTGAGACACGCTGTGCAGGGTTTACTGCAGGGTGCTGGTCGGATCTGATGCCGTTCTCATTTGGATATAGGCTCTGGGATTAGACTCGAAGATTCGGCTTTAGCAGAACCACACCTTGCGATTAATTTGAGATCTAAATAAGTGTCAGACGGTGATCTAAAAAAAAGATTAAAAGAAAGAAGTTAATAAAAGTAAAGTAACGTAAGTTAGTAGGAAAAAAATAAATAAATAAATAAAAATAATAATAATAAAAAAAGAATAGAATAACTTCTACCTATTTCTGTTATTTCTGTTGGAGGTGTCAGCATATGGATTAATGGCTTATACATTGACTAGAGGAGGTCCTACTGAGTCTCTAACTGCCCAGATGGCAAGAACTGGCTTGGGAGAGAAAGAGAAAATCATACAAAAGATGATAAAAGATGGATTTAAAGAAATGTGGGGACCGCGTAGACAGAGTGACTGGTTGATGAAGGAAGTCAGTGATAGTAAGAAGCTGTATGTGGATTGCTCAGGCAAAAGGAGTTTTTGACAGATAGGAGTGGAAAAGGGTTAAATGTAAGTGAGTTGGCACAAGCTGCGAAAGATGCCACACAAGACGTGTGGGACATGTTATCTATTGTAACTAATGAGCCAAAATCAGCTGTTGGGAAAAGTTCCAAAGTTGAAGATATTTTTCAATGGCAGGAATATGCTTCACAGTTAAAAAGAGCAATTGGAAAAGCTGGAAAGGATTTCACTGATACTTCTGCTAACGGAGGTATTCAGGTTGCGGTTTTTCAGGTTTTTGGAGAAAGCTGAGGCTGAGTGGGGTGAATATGTGAAATTATACACAAAACTACCACAATATGGTGACATTGATAATGAAAAGAAAACCGAGCCAACTGCTGGACAACTGAGTCCAGGAGAAGAGGAGTCAACAGCGACTAGTCGAGTGGGGGTGTATAGGTCGATGGGTGTCAAGAGATCTGAGCAGCATTGTAAACGCTCTGCCGATTATGAAATCAAACTGCACTAATTCTGATTTTTTTTTGGGGGGGTTTATGGGTCTTGACCGTTTATGGGTCTTGACATACTAAATCAAATTGAAGCTGACATATTGTTGACAAGAGGGCAGCTAATGGATCCTTCACTGTCCACACCCATATCAATACTCAATGAGGCTGGAATTCCTAGAATGCTGTGATTCGAACGGTGGAAGAATCCACTGATTCTTCAGTGATGCAATATTTCTCTGAAAATTGGCCAAATTTATGGTCTCTCAAACAAAGAAAGAACCAGAAAGATACAAATTTCTAAATGTACACGCCTATTTTTAGATGTGTAAAGTGACGATCTGATAAAAAATAATCCCAGAAATAACTGAGTGATGATTTAATCTGATTCTTTGTGCATAGAAGGTTTAAATGACAAAGAATGACATCAAATCTGTTCCAGTCCCAATATTATCGTTGCAAGCTCGGATAATGTATTGGACTGAATTCTGGGTTGGTGGAAACACTGTGTAGGTACACAGTAGCATTTAGTAGCATTTTGGGAAAACTTAGAACTTATGTTTTGCTTTCAGAAGATATGATTGCTTTTCACTGCAATGAAAGAGTTTGTTTATCGCGTTCTGGCCTCCACCATGATTCTGGCTAAAGCTGTAAACGTAACGTATGTAAAGTCATGAGATGAAATTTGTAATGTCTATATTTACTGATGTTACGGCAAAAGACTAATTTTACTGTTAGATTGCAAAAAAAAATTTAATAAATTCTGCCAATCAGCATCACAGCCAAATGCCAATTTCCAGTGGAAAATTATGTTTGTATATGAGCTGATTTGTTGTAAACGAGTAACATATTTCGATCAGATCACCTGATTTAACACCACTGTTGAACAGGTAAGTTGACAGGTACACAGTTGACGGGTAAGATCCTCTTTTGGCCAAGATGGTAGCGGAGTTGAGCGGATGCTTGATAGGCCTAGAGCATCGTTAAAGGGGGAACTGTAAAAAGTTACAGCAGACAGTCTGCCTCAGTCTGTCTGTCAGTCACACCCTGAGGAAAAGGAGCTTATTTATAAAGAGTTAATGGCAATGGGCTTTCGAGAACCATCTGAGACCATGTGATGACAGCCATTTTTCCAGTGAGACATAAAACTGTCTTAAAGGGGTCATATGATGTTGCTAAAAAGAACATTAATTTTGTGTATTTGTTATAATGAAATGTGTTTTATTGTGGTTTAAGGTTCAAAAAACACATTATTTTCCACATACTGTACATTATTGTTTCTCCTCTATGCCCCGCCTTTCTGAAACGTGTCAATTTTTACAAAGCTCATCGGTCTGAAAAGCGAGGCCAGCTATCCAGTGTGTTGTGATTGGCCAAATACCTCAAGCATGTGACGGAAATGTTACGCCCCTTACCATATTGTGATGCCGTGTCCGGCTGGAGCGATGAGACAAAAACATTAAAACCCATTATAAACGAGGCATTTGTTGCATCCAGTGAGGACATAATTATGGATAATAATGACTTATACTGTCTTTTTACGCGCTGCGTTGCATCGCACAGCATAAACATAAAACCATGTCTGCATTTGTGATCGGAGAAACTACAAACAAGCGCTACTCTACACTGCTCGAAACTCATGTTTGAATCATCAGTGGCCAATTCTTTAAATATAAAAAAAACTACTTACAGTCTGTGAGTCAGAACAGCCGGTATTGTTGTCTACTCTCCCAGGATCAGTAAACAGTTTTCCATAAAATGTGCTGCACACATCTGGTTATTTGGGTTGAACTGTTCTGGAACATTTTTGTAAATACAACTTAACCACTGATTATTAGTCGTTTCCTCTTTTGGAAGACCAAACAAAGTATTTCCGCTTTCTCACCACGCAACGCCCAGTGTCCCACTAAAAAACAACGGCTGCGTTTGATAGAGCGCGGCCGGCAAGGCTAGAGGAGGAACGCCAGCGGCTAGAGTGACGGAGGCGGGCTTGAGTGAGCGACGGCGGGCTTGAGTGAGCGGAGGCCTGCGGGCTAGAGTGAGCAGCGGCCAGCGGGCTTGCGGCAACCACAAGTGACAACCCCAAGTCTGACGCCGCTTCGTCCACGGTGAAACCGACCCACGCTCTCCACAGCGCTAAGTTGATGTATTTTCAAAAAAAAGAGTAAGAAGAAGACTCAGCGACCAGCAACGGATCAGCGCAGTCGACAAAGCGGATATCGTCCTCTTTTGGAAGGCCAAACAAAGTAGTTTCGCTTTCACAACGAAGCACACAGCGCCTTCACGACATGGCGGTGGCGGCAACAACAATACTACAGCGAGAATAAAAGCTATGCCTTCTTTCTTTGCGTGAACATTTGGGCGGCGTTATGCAAATCTTCCCAGATCATGACGTAGACATGTGGGGGCATGTTAGAACGAGCCGTTTTAGGTAGGCGTGGTTGACTCTTAACTTTTATAAAGAATATCTCTTTGGATTTGAGATTTTAGTCTTTGTAACTTTAGTGATCTTATCTATTCACCAAGAGCTTGTAACACTCCAAAGATAACTGGATCATGAAGTTGGTTGCTTAAAATTGTATAAAAATTTGGGGATCAGCTTTATGATGAATCCCTGAATGTATGAGGCTGTGATGATATTGAACTAATATGTCTATATTGTAGCTTTTACTCATGCAGGTTTTTAAGACATGCCATAGGACAAACCCAAGACATGGTGGTGGCTAAAGAGGAAGATTGCTTTTACGGATTCAAGAGATGGTAAGGAGAGAAGGGCAAAATCCCAATTGGACACAGTCCTCGTCCTCGAGGACCTTTTACAAATTTGCAATTGGATTTCATTTCTCTACTCTCCGATCACGGGTATAAATATGTACTCGTCATTGTCTGTAAATTATCACGATGGGTAGAGGCTTTTCTGCTACGTACAGCTACAGCTGAAAAGGTTGCCGAAGTTTTGCTCAGAGAGATTTTTCCCAGGTGGGGAATTTTTGAGTCACTGGACAGTGTCCAAGGATCTCATATTACAGGGAAGGTTTTGAAATCATGTATGAAAATTCTGGGCGTGAAACAAAAATTCCATATTCCGTATAGACCTCAATCGAGCGGAAGTGTGGAAGCGCAAAATAAATAGATCAAAATGGCTTTACGAGCAAAATTGAGCGAGTATGATGGTGGATGGTTTCGACACCTACCAGCAGAATAAAAATAAAATGAGAAACAAACAACAGAATAAAATAAATAATAATAATAATAATAATAAATAAAACTGAAAAGAAAAAAACATTTAGAATAACAGAATAAAAACAAAAGATTTAATAAAAAAGAAACAAAAGAATAACAGAAAAAAATATAATACAGTAGAACCAAGAAACAGAACAGAAAAATAACAAAAGAATAGAATAACTATGAAAAAAGAAACAGAAAAAAATAATGAAGAAATAAAAATAAAAACTAACAGATCAAGAAATAGAACCGTTTACAAACAGACATTACAAACTGCAGCCCTGTGGTGGTCTTATGCATGTATAGAAACATCAGATTCACCTGCAAAGGTGCAAAGTCTCACCTGTGATCTTGGCGGCCTTCTCCTCCTGGTTCACTCTGTTCTCCTCATCGTCCTCATTCTCTTCCTCAAAATCATCCAGATTACCAATATCAGCCTGCTTCATGCTCATCAGACTGGCCAGACTCTGCATATCTTCATCACTACACACAGAACGAGAAAGAAATAAAAGCACAATATTTTTGATGAAATCATTCATAGATGAGACACAGTACCCAGTTTTTGCATTTTCTGCACTCATTTTGAGGCTAAATGGATTTGAAATGGATTTAAATACAGTAAAATTGAGAATGGATTGAGAACCGTTCACTTATTTCCTGATAACACCTTCCCCAGATTTGAATAAAACACTGACAACTGTTAGTAAAGAGTGAAAATGGCCTTCCATTCACTGTGCTTTTGTGCAAAAAGCATTTTGTTATACTGAAGGAGATGGACTGAAGAAGAGAAGAAAGCCAGGTTGACAGAGAGAGTGAGCGAAAGATGAACGTGTAAACGAAATGCCCTTCATGGTCCTGCTCATAAGAGACAGTGCAATACGGACATGCATTCCAGCCAGGGCATTCACAAGCATGGCGAGATAACGCTCCAGGATTAACTCCCTCACTCCCTCCCAATGTCCCCGTCTTCTCCTTCTCTCTGTCTATCTCACACTTCTTTATGGATGCGGTCCAGTCTTTCTTTGGCAGGCATGGAGCTTATTTGAACTTATGTAATGGGGTTTATTTGTGTGCTGTTGACATCATTCCCATGGGTTAAGAGCGGTTACACTTCCGCCGCATAACCTCTGTCACACACACGCCACAAAAGCCACACAAATACACGTATCTCATATAGCACAATGGTGAAATCACATACACTCATACACGCTTCTTGCTTCCTTTATTTAGAGGCAGGCAGATATCAGAAAGAAAGAAAAAAGAGGGAATCGTGGATATTGCAAGACGAGTGAAGGAAAAATATTTACACTCAGGGCCAGTGGCTGGAAATATTCCATCTGACTTGTTTGTTGTGACGTGCATGTCAAAAAGCAACAGCTCACGTCTGGGGCGACAGGATTTGATTTATTTTAGTGTACGCCAGGAGAACGTGAGGTACAGCCTTAAATTTGTGTTTCCTGATATTTTCTGAACAACAGTACCCAGGGTACAACATTTGCATTCTGGCAAGCAAAGAGAATAGAAATAATAGAAAACATTCAAATGGAAATAATTCTATTTATATATTCTACTCTATTTTCTATAATAATAGAAATAAATATTCATTTATAGTAATCGAAATTTGATTGCCACAATTTCTTCTGACCAATGAACTGTATTTTAATGACAAACTAAAAGAAGATCACTCAAAGTGGCAATCACAGAATCATATTAGATCTTGGATTGCATGTTCTTAAAGCATGAACACTCTGTAGTATGAACACTACCGCTCCATACTACATCTGGCATGTTGGCCATGTGACCTACTACATTAGTCATTAGCCTCAATGGATAGTAATGCGTCCATTGAAAGCATACCTACAAAAAAATCGGAGTATTTAAGCCACAGTCACACTAGACTTTGAGCATGCAAAATTTATTTGTACACTGCAACAGTCGTGATATGACATCACGCTCCACAGCATCTTTTTAAAAACTTAAATTCAACACGTAACATAATAATACATCTAAAATGTAAAAACTTACAATCTACTCCATTTTCCTGCAGCAGTGCAGTTTTAAATTTAAGTTCGTTTAATTCCACTATGAGGTCATGCTTTGACGTATTGATCTGCTCATTCACATGATACGAATTCACAGGTCAGAGTTCACCAAGCCTACTGTAAACTTAGGAACGCTATACTACTCATTTAGCTATACTACTCATATGACATATTGCTTTTTGCATACTCTTAGTGGAGAAGGAATATTCGTACTAAACAAGTACATATTTGTACTAAATGAATAGTATCAGGCTCTCTCTATGAAACTCAACCTGTCAAAATCTTAAAGATCATGATTTTTGGAGGGGGAAAAAAGTCATTTTTGTTAAGTTCTTCAAAAAAAATAAATACTTTATATCAAAGATAAAGCTCTTATATTATTTAGCCAAATACTAAATTAATTATACCCATTCAGATCAATTGGCAGAACGAATGAGCATATATGTGTATAAAAGGCCTCTAATTCCCACACTGGCAAGAACATTCCAGAGAGCGAAAGAGAGAACAACCTCACTGGGGTGCATATGAAGACAGGATGAATTCATAGAGGGAGAGGAAGAGAGGAAGGGATGAGAGTGGGAGAGATCCAGGAAAAGGAATGCTGGGAATGTCAGGTATTGTCACTCCCTGTAACTGAGGCAAAAAAAGAAAGAAATGCACAGAGAGAAAAGGAATAAGAGCTTAATTTGAAGTGGCAGCATTCCTTCAGGGTGGGTGTAATCATCTGGTTCAAGATGGTGTAGTGGGCTGCTCTTACGTGGCTTTGCCCTCTCGCAGAAAGATGCAGGACAGGGAGAACTGCAGTGTTGCTGAAACCACTTTCTTGGACAGCGGCTTGAACTTGAGCTTGACGTCTGTCTGTGTGGGCATGGCACTGGCATACTGCTTCATGTTAATGCAGCTGGTGGCCAGCGCTTTCCGACGACCCGACGGCGATTCCTAAAATAACACACACACAAAAAACAGAGAGATGCTTAAATACTTCTTTAGCTGCAAAAATAAAAAATTTTACTAATTTACTACAATTGCTAACAACACAATACAATACAAAAAACACAGATAAACTGACATCAGTAAGTTTTTAACAGTTTCAAACTCTAAGGATTTGCATATGACAAAATAGCCCTATGGTGCTTTACTAAGAAAAAAAAAACAATCAAAAAGAATGAATGAATGTTGCTAATCCTTAGTTACACTTACGGGTAAAATCGTCACCTGTTTTAACATGTTCAAAGCCCACACACACACTCACACCGGGGGAATCCGGCACTCCAGGAGCATGTGCATACAAGTTTATATAGACTGTCTCAATGGAGTATAAACTCTGAACAGAATGATAAAAATGATAGCAAATAGAGCGACACTGAATTCTCTATGGTGAGATAAAGCTTCACTTTGATAACATCATGTCAACAACTTTTCAAACAAAGAAAGGTCACATTGAAAGTAAAAGGCGTTCATTTGCCTAAATCATTTAAATAATCAAACTCGGTATTAGTTCATCACCTCTAAAACCAGCAGTGTAAACATACCCAGTCATAATGGTCAATGGCACCCCCTGTAGGTAAAAGGACTGGAATATTCTAAAGGGATTAGAAAGGAAAACTGAACTGGCTATTATTCTGCTCTCCAATTCATTGGATTTGTTTATGGTTAGTGAAGTCTAGTAAACATCAATTCTGATATCTCAGGTTATGGATTCAGATTGTGTTTAAAAATATATGTAATGATAATGGTTTTAAAAAAAAATACGAGAGGAAAAGGGTTTGACACCAGCCATGTGCCAAAATGACTTTAGGGCGACTACATCTAAGAAAAAACGGAACAAAACAAAACACTGGGCCACCTGCACACTTTCCATTTGCCAGATAGGTTGGAAACACAGTTGGAGACATTTCCTGACCTGCCTCCTCTTATTTAACAAAGCCAAATAAATATCATCACTTTTATTGTTTGTTCTTGAGGCATTTTCTCAGCCCTGCTGACTAAGTATCAGCAATTTCCTCCCGGATGAAAGTACCACGCTCAACCTGTGAAACATGTTTTGACACCATCACACAGGCCACAGTGATAGGCAATACAGAAAAATATCAATAAAGATCTCTCAATATCCTTCAGCCCTTTGATGATACTCAATACAGATTTTTTAATTAGAGGAACATTTTAATAAAACAGTCAGTATATTTAATAATCAATGCAAAAAGTAAAATACTGTAAAAGTTAAAGATCATCAGTTTCCCCAGTTAATTTCACCAATATTAATACCTATTAATAATATTGCAATATTAATCAACGAATTGTTACGAAAACATTTGACACTAATACATTCACTTGTTAACATCTAAATACAAATTAAAGTACAGAGAAAGAAAGGGAGGGATAAGAGAAAACTTTTAAATCCATTTAGAAAACTAATAATTTGTTATAATCATATAAAAGCTATTTTAATCTACCAATTAATTATTTTTCATAATTGAATCATTTAATTAGTATATACAAAACAAATGTTTAATATAGAGCATTCTTTTATGAACATATCTGAGTGAAAATGCAACTATTCACTGAATCAGAATCATGAACTGTTTAAAAAAAATCAATTCACCTAAACTGACAGTTCGAACACTGGAAATGACTCAAAGAAACGTAATGGTCTAATTATTTCTTTTTTTCTCCGTCTCATTTACATTTTTAAACATTTACACTCTGTACAAGTTTCTTCTCTCGCTGTAAGCCATTATTTGGCTTTCTTTTCAGCAAGCACCTTTCATTTCAAGCTTTCTCTATGGGCGAGATATAAGCCATACAAGGCCTATTTTTCTGTCTTTTATGCTCTCTTCACTTTTATCTCATCAGGCCTGTTGCGCAGAGTAATCCAAAACAAAATGAGCAGAGAGAGAAATGAAGGCCCCGTGTATAACCTCTCAAAGAGCCTGCATTCATACACTTGCCTGTGCGCATATGTGGAGTGACTACATATAGATCTCCGGATAGAAATCTCGCTTGCAGGCGCACGAGTTTGCATGTATCAGTGGTCCCGTAGGTAAAGAGAAGCCCTTATCAGAGCAGTCTCAGGAAGACTGAGACGCAGAGAGCTGAAGAGTGACTATTTTCGCCTCAGAAATGCCTCAATACAGCTCCATACACAGGACACAAGGGCAGCACACACTGATCCTTCTTACGGTTTGCTGAAGGTGATTAATCTGACCAAACGGCATTGACGAAGAACACCCCACGTGCCGGTGGCTGAAACCCAATCAAAACAACAGTGCCACCTGCCAATCTCGCATACAGACAAATTACCCACAATCCCCCACTCCAGCTGGGACGGGAGATGGTCCTCTGCGACTCCTTCAGTAAATGAAAACGATAAAAGGGAGAAAAAAAACCTGCGTCTAAGATTCAAAACCGCTCGCCGACGAAGCCACTTGACATTTGTGTTGACATTTGAGCCCCTGTTGAATCGGTCGGAAATACAGCATGTCATCCCTGAAGAATCCAGCGCTCCAAAGCGTGTCTTATCGCTGAGATTATGCACTGGCATTATACCGAGCTAATAGTGCATGTAGGTCCTTTATGAATGAATTTCAAAATGCATCAAACACTTAAGAAGGATTTAGTCCTTCTCCGAAAAAATACTTAAGAATATGCAAATATCCAGGGAAGAATTAGGTTTAACAGATTTGACGAGCGCAAACAATGAGGGTGTTCTTTTCCCTGGCTGCCGGTGTCAATCAGAACCCCAGATTACCTTCCAGGGTTATGACAATGTGTAAAATGAAAAGAGACAATAAGACACTTTTAATTTATCACAGGGATATGACTATCAATACGCAGCTATTGTACCCACAGAATTGCTAAATACCTGGCGGAGAGGGGAGATGAAGGTGCCAGGGTGGCTCGCTGCTGCCCCCTGCTGCTCCCTTAAGGAGCATATCACCCTACACACACCACCACACCAAACCATAGACCTTTCTCTTCGAAGAATGTGTCAAAACTTAGTGTTAAAAACTGAAATGCATTAAACTATCAGTGCAGATTACCGATTTAAATCAATCATGTTTCCACGAAACACATGTTCTAATTTACTAACAACTAAATATTAGACTATATTGAGATTATCAACATATGCCAGCAGTTTCATCAATGAATGAACATTTTAGATTTTTAGTCAATTTTGACTACATACTGTGGAAAACGTTAACTTTACGTATGTTTTATTAAATTTTTGGTATGCCTCAAATACTTTAACCCCCGTCACATTTATCCCAAAGCAGAGACGTTTAAACCAAAATGTCAGAAAGTGTTTTGCTGATTACATTATTAGCATTGTGCGATTGTATTAAGTTAAAGAAAACATACAAACACACTCTATTAGTTAACTAAAGTTAGGTACTGTATTATTTATTCAAAAATTAATAAATACTATAATGCTAGACTAATAATCAGTGTTGGGGTAATATATTACAAGTAACGCAAGTTACGTAATCAAATTACTTTTTGAAAGTAACTAGTAAAGTACCGCATTACTTTTTAATTTACAAGAGACTATCTGAGTTACTTTTTTTCAAATAGTAACGCAATTTACTTTTTTGTAATTTATGCTGACGCTCTCCTGTCCCATGTGAGATAAATCAGAAAAGATTACTGTATTCAAATAATATGGAATATGCATTAATTCATCTCACTCACTCACAAAAAAAAAAAACAGATTCAGTATTCCTCAAAATGAACAAAAATAATGCAACTTAGAATATGACGCAAACCTGCAATAATTAAATGTTAAACAACACAAATATGCTTTATGTATTTAATCCCATTCTATTAACCAATGTCTTTGCTTCTGACCTTCGATGATCCAAGCACACTAATAAGCACAAATTACTCTAGACAAACATTTGTGTTTTTTTATTGCTGAAGTGTGTTGAAATGTCTTCTTCTGCATTCTACGGAACGGACGTAAATTTACTTTCCCTTCAGCCTGAGGCTTATTCATTTCACTTTTGATGTGAAAAGGCTTTTATATTTGCCAAAAATATAACTTTTTTATTTTAAAAACAAACAAGCAAGCCCTGTCCAGATTTAAAAAGTAACGCAAAAGTAACGTAACGCATTACTTTCCATAAAAAGTAACTAAGTAACGTAATTAGTTACTTTTTTATGGAGTAACGCAATATTGTAATGCATTACTTTTAAAAGTAACTTTCCCCAACACTGCTAATAATACTGTACTATGACAGTATATAAATCCTACTAAAACAACACTGCTGCATACAATATGTGCAGTTCAATGTCTACATTGCAATTCTGTATACAAATTCAAATGGCAAGCCTATAGAAATTATATATAAAATGCAACTATTTACAACAATGAAAATGATTTTTGCCCACCTCCAGTTGACATGTTCGCCATTTTCTGAAAACACAACACCAATAACTGTAAAACAAGATATTAATAATGCTGTAATAAATGATTAGAAACATTACTCTGGATGACGTCCATGGTGCCATGGCATGTTTGGGTTTACAGTTTTCCCAGTGTATCATGGACATGTTTGCCTGTGACCTGTGCTTAAATGTTTGTTTTGTTAACACAATGATAATCCAACACCGTGACTGAGAGGATAACAGCCATTATACTTCAAATGACGACTATATTCAAGATTTCCCATCTGCATGTATAAGTGTGTGTAATTGTGTGTCCCTGTTAGAGGAGAACACCACCAAACCCCTGCAGGCTCTCACACCTAAAGCGAACCTCAAACTTCCTTTGACTGACATTTCCAGAAAGCCTGAGGAAGAAAGGGGTGCGACCGGGAGCTTCATCCACTTTAGGGTGTGTATGTGTGTAGTGTTTAGGCGGGTGGCAGTCCCAGCTGTCCCAGTATTGATCCACAGCTGGTGCCAGTATGGGGGGTGTGGGTCAGGGCTGTGGGGTTTCCTCCCACACACACACACACACACACACACACACAGAGCAGAGGAAGAGGACGAGAAGGAGTAATGGTAGGTAAAAAAAAAAAGGACAACTTCTGATTCCGATTCAAGTCAGAATTTTAGTATTTTAACTTTTGACTGTTAATTCATTCCCAAATATTGGCTTACAGAACCGGTTCTCGGTTCCCAACCCGAGATGATCCCTGAGGGGATCAGAAATGTAGCTCTATAAAAAAAAAATTATCAACATTGAGGGTGTTTATCAAAGAAAAGGGCCACAATAGGCTTTTCCATCAATAAATGCCAGTTGCGAGTTTCTGCATGAACGCAGAGCCGAATATAAATATATAAAGGAAGAGACAAAGAGGGAGAGGACGGATGAAACATTTTCAGTTGGCATCACCCAAGGCCTATTTCTGTCTGTCATCACTCATCTGTTGTGATTCAAATGTGATTTCCCCAAATTGTCATTGAGTGGCGCTCACACACACACAGATTAGGGGTAGTGTCATTATTTGTGGGAATTGTTATTGAGGGTAGGGCCGGTGGCTGGGGGATTGCCATTGTTCCAGCTGAACATAAAAGACGTGCAAAGCCAACAGACCAAGACTTATGGAAATCAAAAATAATACCAGCCACCAAAATAATAAAAGAGCCCAAAACAATACCAGCCTATTATAAAAGAGAGGAAGAGAAGATGCCAGCTTAATACCTTCATAGAGAGAGTGAAATCACAAAAAGCTGTGCTCAAATACTGGAGCTGTTGTTTCTGCAGCATACCCACGCTGGGACACCGCCTGGTGCCTATGAACGCACAAAACAACAACAATAGACAACAGAAAATAAATCTCTCCCCGCAACCCACCAAACCCTGTGACCTACAGCCTCTTTCAGGCTCTCCAATGAAGGACAAGCATCCGCTGCCAAAATGACTCTTAAACATCACATACACGAGGCCCGTGAAAGATCGGAAAACTCAACTTAAGAGGTTCAAAAAGAGTGTGAAGTTTTCAAATAAAAAAAGACTTTAGCAGCCTGCCTATTTCTTTCTCTCTCTGTGTGTTTATTGTCATGACAATAGGGATGTGCAATTAATCGCATGCGATTGTCATGCGCATCTCGTCAGTAAAGCCGGTTCCGTGATTGGTAGTAAATCGCCATCACCTGCTTTCAGATGGAGCGGCATTTAATACACAGAGCCGTAGTTCACTGACAAGCTAGGCGATATCGCGTTCCTAATCGAATGCGATTCATTCTCTTGGATTTCATCAAAATATCTTAATTTGTGTTTTCGAAAAGTGTAACAAGTCTTTGAGTTTGGAACAACATTATGGTGAGTAACGTTTTTGGGTGAACTATCCCTTTAAAAAATCTGTAGTTAACAGTATAACTTGGGCCGTAAAATAAATGCGACCAATACTATATAAAAAAAAAAGTAAAAAAAAAAAAAATGCCACATTTTAAAGTCACAAAGCCCATTCCAAAATTATTATTATTATTTTATAATTTAAATTTTGTTTTTGCTTCTGTCCCTCTCTCTTCCATCCTCTCAGTTATCAACTGTGGGCCAAAAAAAATACTGCTCTGTAAACACCTCCAGCACTGCAGCATTCCAGCACACACACAATGTACACCAGAGAGACAGGTAAGCACACATACACACACCAGAGAGACAGATTTATTGGATTAACACCCAACATCCCATTTTTAAAGGTGCCAGCTCATCAGTTTCCACCTCATATGACCACACACACACACAGCTGTAATTATATCGACAGCACTAACTTAAATTAATGCTCAGTGAGTCCATCACTGGTATAAAGGAGACAGTTATCAGTACTGGGTGGAAAAACGCTGAGTGTGTGTGTGCCTTCTGAGACAGTTACCCTGTTTGACAGAAGAAATCCATCATAATCAGTTATTTTATGTGCAGCACTTGCAGACTTTAGCCCATGAACTAACCACTGGATAACACTATTTTATAGCCGATAAGGGGAATTAGATGTGTGTGTAATTTCCAGAGAGCCAATTGCCACAACATTTAAGCCAGTGACAGTTAAATTCTACAACAGGTTTATCATGACCAGCTAAGCTCACTTTCTCACTGTCAGGTTAGGAGATGAAAAATGGATAGGAGAAATCACAATCACAATATGCATTGCCGAGTGAATTGACAAAGCGACTTTGGTTTTGTTCAACACACAACATTCAGAGTCTTTAATAATCAATCTGCGAGCGCTCCGAGTCTGAAGGAATCTCAGGATCAGAGCTGCTGTAAGAGCTTCTGTCATGCTGTCGTAAAGCAGGTTCTATTGCAGTACCGTCCCACAGGCTTTGAGGGTCGTATCGGTGCTGGCTCTTGAGTTTTAAGCCGTTTAAGACTGACATAATAGGTTTAATCCATCACACCATAGTTTTAAAAGAGTTTAAGTAACAGAAGATACTTTACAGAGTACCTGCCTGAATCAAATTATGCTAAAACAGACTGTTAATTAAACAGACGTTATCCCTCTTTTCTTTTTCATGCATCTACACTACGTGTTCAAAAGTTTGTATTTTACATCATCTGTTCATCAATGCTTCATTTATTTGAACAAAAATACAGCAAATGCAGTAAGACTAACTGTTTTATATTTAATAATCTTAAAAAGTAATTTATCCTTTGATGGCAAGCCTGAATTTTTTTTCAGCAGTCTTCTAACATGCTGTTTGACACCAGAAAGATTCTTATCAATGTAAAACAGATGAGCAACTTCTGCTTCTAAATTTTTTGTGGAAACTGTGATACATTTTCTTCAGGATTCCTCGATGAATAGAAAGTTGAAAATACCAGCATTTATTTTTGTTGTTGTTGTACACAAATCATTTTTTGTAACAATTCAAAGTACTATACTGGCCTCTTAGATCAAGTTTATTGTTCTTAGCTTAACCAAGTATTAATCTTTATTAAAAACTCTTACTGACTCCAAACTTTTGAATGGCAGTGTATATATATATACTGTTAGTATTTATACAAACACCAAAATCCATATTATATGGACAAAAAGAGCAATTAGTGTGCCGTGTATATTTCCATTTCAGAACATATTACAAATTCAACTCATACACACTCAAATTCATGTGAACGATTACTGGTTCTCTCTCTCCTGTTTTTTATTTTACTAATCCAATTTTTCTGTTTTCAGATGTCCATACAAGATACTGGATGAGAGTTGTGTGTTTGCATTTCCTGTAAGTGTTTCTGAAGGTGAATGACAGTGCGATTGTTCCACAGCTCTAATTCGCTTTATCATGCTAGACGTCCGTTTTTCACGAACCGAAACTAGCAAACCAAACAAAACAAAAACAGACAGGCGAAGTAATGGTAGCTGAAAACCCAAAAAAAACAGAGGGATTAAAACGCTTTAAAAATCACTTTTTTCAACTGCATCGACCGAAACATTCAACGGCCATGAGTCACTCGCAGATGTTTAATACACTCCAGTGCTTTAACCCTAAAAGAGCGGATTACATTTGAGAAAGTATGCAAAGAGAGATCGGACGTTTTAGACCACATTAGCATCATGTTTCCAGTGTTGATATCATTGAATCTAACGATACTAATGATCTGACTGGTATCTGACTATAACCACGCAGTTGGGGATGGGGATGGTATTGTAAGTGCAATCGGAGATAGCAATCTGGAGAAAGAGAGAGGGGGAACACCTAGGTCAAGCTTGTGGATAAATATTTGGCTTTGAGGAATATTTTTCAGAGCCACTAAGATCTGTCTCCATCAGCAGGCACCATCTTAAGAAGAAAGAGAAAAATAAATACGGCAGAGATGCGGGGAAAGAGATAGAGAGGGAGGGACAGACGCAGAATGAAGGGAGATAAAAAGAAATGTGAAGGCAGGCAGGTGAGGAAGGATGGACAACAGTCTTAAAAAATGAAAGAAAAAACTGTGGACAAAGAATGAAGAACCAGTGACATACAAACACAAACACTGAAGAAAAGTGTGTTCATCTGATGTTACAGCTCTAAGCCCAAATAATAACAAAGCAGTACAGAAATGCAGCATACCCAAACACACATTCTCACACACACACACACACACCACAGCACACACACACACACACACACACACACACACACCCACACACAGAGGGTCCTGAGAGATCTGTGTTTCTCATGTGCACCCTCAGAACTGAGAAACATATTAACACATGTGTGCATGTTTATTCCTGCTTCCATCTCACAGTAGAGGGGCAAAACAAAGAGTGTTTCTGTTTTGGATATATTTGTTTGTGTATATGTGTGAGGTGGGCTTAGAGTCGACTGTGACCTTGCCTTACATCTGATCTCCATCCCTGTTAAGAATCCTGTTAATCTGACTGTCAAACACACACATACAGACTCCGAAATGAACTCTCACAACTGTCCTTGCTGAGTGAACTTAAAACATTTACCAGCCATAAAAAATAGTACATGGTGTAATTTTTGTACAAAAAAGGGGGGAAAAATTGTAGTTTGATATACACACTACTGTTCAGTTTTTTTTTTTTATAAATACTTTTATGCATGGCAAGGATGCATTTAAATTGATCAAAAGTGACAGTAATGAGATTTATAATGTTACAAAAGATTTCATTTCAAATAAACACTGTTCTTTTGAACTTCCTATTTATCAAAGAATCCTGAAAAAAATTATCACTGTTTCCACAAAATATTACGCAGCACAACTGTTTTCAAACACTGATAATAGTAAATTTTTCTTGAGCACCAAATTAGCATATTAGAAGAATTTTCTGAATAGCATGTGCACTCAGGAACTGCAGTAATGGATGCTGAAAATTCACATTACATTATAAAATATATTAAAATAACAAAACAAATATTTGAAAATGTAATATGTAAGAACATTACATTTACAGTACATTTGATCAAATATACTCACAAATACAATATACAAAAAAAAAAAAAAACACATCTTTGTTAAGACTGCAAGACGGCGCTTTAAAAAACATTAAAAGATTACTGATCCCAAACTTTTGAACAGTATTGTATAAATACAAAAAACTAAAAATCAACTTTCTATCCCTTTTAAACTTCTAGAGCACTTGAGCACACACAAAATTCTGTATACATACACACATACCATGAAATGGTAGATCAATATCTGTACCTAATGCTCTCAGTGTCGCTGTTGGTTATTGCATAAACAAAGTTTGTTTTACTCTGCATCAACAAGAAACCAGCAGCAAACTTTCTTTAAAGGTTCAGAAGAAGGTTGGAATTGAGTGATGGCCACTTAATCCTGGAAAACTGTTAAAATCATACTTTTCTGTTAAAATCGTAGGTTGATTAGCAAACTTGCTATTGTTAGTTGAAGACACAACAACCTAAATGTGTCTTTACTGGGATGCATTAAACACTTCCCAAGACCATCATAAATGGCATCTTTCCACTTTTCCACATCTTCAACAAAAATTATGACTGAAAAATTAAAGTGGTCATATGATGCGATTTAAATTTTCCTTTCTTTTGGAGTGTACAAGCTCTTGGTGCATAAAGAATATCCATAAAGTTGCAAATCTATTATAGATTTCTTTATAAAAGTTAGATTCAACCACGCCTCCTAAAAAAACCCGCTCGTTCTAGAAAACGCCCCCACAATGTCTATACGGTCATGATTTGGGAAGATTGCATACGCCGCCAAATATTCACACAAGAAAGAAGGCGTAACTTATTCTGGCTGTAGTATTGTTTTTCCGGCCGCCCGCCATGTCGTGCAGGCACGGGTGTGGTCGTTGTGACAAGCGAAACTACTTGAGTTTTGACCCTTCCAAAGCGGACGATATCTGTTCGCTCATGGCCTAGACTGATCCGTTCTTGGTCTCTGTAGGGAATACATCAACTTCGCGCTGTGGATCACCGGATCGGCTTTCACCGTGACGAAGCGGAGTCCACCCCCGGGTCGTCACATGTGGTTGCCGCAAGCCCGCCGGCCACACCTTCGTCGAATCCGCCGGCCACGCCATTCTCAAGACTGCCGCCTCTGCTCACTCTAGCCCGTGTTGACGGCGTGTGTTTCTTTGTGAAAGCGAAACTACTTTGTTTTTTGTTTGGTCTTCCAAAAGAGGACACAATTACAAATCATTGGTTAAGTTGTATTTACAACACCGTTCCAGAACAGTTCAACCCAAATATTCAGATGTGTTCAGCGCATTTTATGGAGGACTGTTTAATGATCCTGGTAGAGTAGAATACAATGCCGCTGTTCTGACTCACAGACTGTAAGTACGTTTTTTTTTTTTTTTTTTTTTATATTTAAAGGATTTGACACTGATGTTTCAAACGCGAGTTTTGGGCAGTGTAGATTAGTGCTTGTTGTTTGTCATTTCTCCGGTCAGAAATGCAGACATGGTTTTATGTTTTTTACGCGGCGCGATGCAACGCAACACTTAAAAAGACAGTATAAGCCATTATAATAAGTAATTATGTCCCCACTCGATGCAACAAATTTATAATGGGTTTTAATGTTTTTGAAACGTCGCTCCGGCCGGACAGGGCATCACAACATGGTAAGGGTTTAACATTTCCGTCACACGCTTGAGGTATTTGGTCAATCATAACGCACTGGATAGCTGGTCAATCAGCGCACAAATCGCTTTTCTGAACGATGAGCTTTGTAAAAATCGGCCTCGCGTTTCAGAAAGGCGGGGCATAGAGTAAAATAATGTACAGTATGTGGAAAATAAAGTGGGTTTTTTTTACTTTAAACCGCATAAACACATTTCATCCATTACAAACAAATAACACCAAATAATGTTCTTTTTAGCAACATCATCATATGACCCCTTTAATAGGCCATTTAACATTTACAAAAACTTTTGCATCCCTATTTTTACATTTAGATTACCTCATTCAACAACACTACATTACAAATTAATATTTAAAAGCACTAACAATCTAATGAAAATGTTCAAAGTAATATTTAGCAAAACTCAAAATATAAATTTTATTCTGTACATTATAATGCCTGAATTTACTTGGAGAATTTAAAACAATTAATTTTAGTTTAAGCATTTTATCCTTAATTTATGTAGACAATTTTTAAAATCTACTATTTATAAGTTAGCATTCACAACATGAAATCAAATGTTGGTGCATCCCTGGATTTGACCAAAATGAAAATTCAACTCAAACTTAAACTACAGACCATCTTGAGCAAACTAAATGGGGACACATTCACTAAAAATAAAATAAATCCTCTATAAGAGCGCACAGATTAATATCCCATTTAAAGTGAAATCCATGTGCGTCTGAGGCTCTGATCTGACAAAATTACACAAAGCAAAGCAGCAATAAAAGTTGAGAGCCAGTTACATTCAGTTCAGATTAATCCATAGAGAGACAGACAAACTTTTCTATTTCATTCTCCACAAAACCACATCTCCATCTCCACACCACTTTGCTCAGCTGCCTGGCTTTGTGTGGGCTGAATATTCTGTGATCTCCAGAGAAGCCAGGACCAAGAGTGGGCAAAAGAAGCGTGATGACCAGTAGCCCACGTAATTTGCCTCCGGACGACAGATGCACCGTGGTCGCGGAACCCCTGGGGAGAGGGACACTGATGTGAAATGACTGTTAAAATGTGTGTGGAGAGGAAAAAACAAGTCCACAAAAGGCCATCAAGCTGCAAAAGAGAGAGAGATAAAGAAAAAAAAGAGAAAAGAAATATAAAAAAAAAGAATGATGAAACAATAGATCAGAAGCAAGATCCATCAATGTTTGAACCACACAGGAAGTGCATAGTCTTTTATTTAAATCTTGAATGTACACATTACTTCACATTGTTTCATCTTTCCTTCCTTCCTCTTAGTTTTTTTCTTCTGTCCTATTCCTGGCTTTTCTAAATTCCAGGACTGTATGGGCTTGTTAACATGGACAAGAACCTATTGTAGTCAGGTCAATAAATGCTGCCCTCTATGGCGGAGAGAAATGAGCAAAGAACAATAGGAAAGTAATCATAGAGTGATTCTACTGGAGAGAGGATTGGAGACTGTGAATGCTACTGGGAAGCCCGGGGAGATGATTGGAGAAAATTATGAAGGACCAGGTCTTAGCAACACGATGGGTTGTAAACGAGAGTATTTTTCCTTTCTAGATTATAGGAACATTCAAGAGGGGACAGACTGACAGAATTGGAATTACTCCCGTAAACTCCTGCTTTTCGATGAGGGGGGCGGCATGGGGGGGGTTTTTTTTCCATTATACACCTTATAAGAAACTTCACAGATAAATTCAGAATGAGACTACATTCTTGCTAGTCTGCAATTTTGGTAAGTAGCATGACTCCAGTTGGGAAAAAATGGAAAACAACAATTTCCACAAATTCAAAACTACAGATACAACTCTGCAAGTTTAAACCCAGAGTTAAACAGAACACAAGACTGATATGAGGAATAAAGACTGCAATAGCTGGAACTTCTGCTCAATCAATTCTTCGTCATCTTCTACACAACAATGTGCACGGAGGCACATATACGTCGAACACAGAGAATGGCTTGATAGAGTCCTCAAAGAGTGGTCACTACAAGGAGCTTGCCTATGCATGCTCATTCTTGTCATTTCCCTCCTCCAGCCCACTAGAGCGGTCGCTGTGACTGACTACAAATAGGTCTAGTTCACCGCAATCCGGGTATTACAACACGTCGTAATATAGAGGAATAGATGATAACATTGTGAAGCTAAATGTGTCCAGTTCAAGATAAAATGACAGAATTTTCCACCTACTTCCTTGGGTGCTTGGGCAAACATTGACTTTGACTCTTGCTTCTGTCTCTATTGCTGCTTCATCATTCTTTTTTTATTCGTTCTCTCTCTCTGTCTTTTTCTTTCTCTTCTCTCTCTCTTGATTATCTGCCTGCCTCTCGCCTTGAGTGACACCGTCACTCTTCGTCCATACCATTCTAAAGTTCATCTCCATCCGACAATCATTCGTCTCTCATCTCGTAGTGTGGTCTTCAGCCATCGTTGCTTCACGCAGCATCTTGCGGTCAGAGCAGCAGTGCACGGAGCGAGCTACTAGGGTCCACGAGATGGCTGGGCACACGCAGTATGCTGCTCGTATAGAAGCATCAATCCGTAGTATTGTCCCTGTGCTTCTCTGTAGTATTACTAACAGTAGTGGCATAATATTCAGTTTATTTGCTCTCGGGTCGCGCTTTCTTCATCCGCCGACTTCCGTTTCTTAAAATATAAACAGCTATGGGATGCGTTCAGTGTCATGCTGAGCAGGATGGGGTCTGGTGCGGGAGAAATGTCAAAGTCTACAAGAAAGACAAACAGTTTGTGCTAGAAATCAGACTCCATCATAAAAAGAAACTTAGTATTCTGGTCCAGTACTGCAGGGGGACTGAGCATTTGATAATCTGAACTGGCTGCTACAAAGCTCCAGTACAACCTGAGCATTGGAACTGAAAAAAAATGCTGCTATGACTGTAAATAGGTGATATATCTTGGAAGTAGCATGCTATTAAGCGGGAGTCAAGACTGCATCGTTATCTATTGTGTGCAAAGACATGACATACAGTTGGTTCCTGAAAGGTATCACTTTAAATGGATTATCTAATCAGGTTGCATACACACTCATCTATCAGAGTTTATTTTATTTTTAGTGTCGAATGTGTCCCTATATATATTGTTTCTCAGATGTCTTATTTTACAAGTTTGAGGTGTGCTTGTTACTACTATTTGTTGTGCGCAAGCAGATGATGCACCTACTCATATTTAATATCACTTTCATGTTGTGAATGCTAACTTATAAATAGTAGATTTTAAAAATTGTCTACATAAATTAAGGATAAAATGCTTAAACTAAAATTAATTGTTTTAAATTCTCCAAGTAAATTCAGGCATTATAATGTACAGAATAAAATTTATATTTTGAGTTTTGCTAAATATTACTTTGAACATTTTCATTAGATTTATACATCACGCTTTAGTAAGCTACTCAATCCTCTGATTATGACTGTCGATGAAAACATCGCGAATGATGCTATGACGAGTATCTATTAGCAGATGTATTTAAAAAACTAAAAACGGAAATATCACAATGGCCTAAGTATTTCCGACCCGTTGTTCAGTTTTTAGGTAAATAGCGTCCTTTTGATCAATACCCCATGAGTCTTTGGGAAGATGCAGACCAAGTTTTTCACACCGTTTGGGGATCCTCTGCCATTCATCCTGCAGATCCTCCTCCAGTTCTGTCAGGTTGTAATGTAAACATTGGTGGCCAGCCTGTTTAGGTCTCTCCAGGAGATGCTGCAATTGGGGTTTTAAGATCATGGCCTGGTCCTGGGCCCTTCAGAACAGTCACAGAGTTGTTGTGTAGAACCACTCCTTCGTTATTTTTAGCTGTTGTGCTTAGGGTCATTGTCTTGTTGGAATGTAAACCTTCGGCCCAGTCTGAGGTCCTGAGCACTTTGGAGAAGGTTTTCGTCCAGGATATCCTGTACTTGGCCTCATTCATCTTTCCCTCGATTGCAACCAGTCGTCCTGTCCCCGCAGCTGAAAAACACCCCCACAGCATCATGCTGCCACCACCATGCTTCACTGTTGGGACTGTATTAGACAGGTGATGAGCAGTGCCTGTTTTTCTCCATAACACATACGCTTAGAATTAAGGCCAAAAAGTTCTATCTGGTCTCATCCGACCACAGAATCTTTTTTCTCACCATCTTGGAGTCCTTCAGGTGTTTTTTTAGCCTTGCACTGAGGAGAGGCTTCCGTCGGGCCAGCTCTGCCCATAAAGCCCCAACTGTTGGGAGGGCTGCAGTGAGGTTTACTTTCTTCTACAACTTTCTCCTCCCTTCCCGACTGCAATCTCTTCCGATCTTCAGCCACAGTGATCTTTGGGTTCTTCTTTACCTCTCTCCCCAAGGCTCTTCTCCCCCGATAGCTCAGTTTGGCCGGACGGCCAGCTCTAGGAAGGGTTCTGGTCGTCCCAAACGTCTTCCATTTAATGAATGGAGGCCACTGTGCTCTTGGGATCCTTAAGTGCAGCAGAAATTTTTTTTATCCTTGGCCAGATCTGTGCCTTGCCCCAATTCTGTCTCTGAGCTCTTCAGGCAGCTCCTTTGACCTCATGATTCCCTCATTTTGCTCTGACATGCACTGTGAGCTGTAAGGTTTTATATAGACAGGTGTGTGGCTTTCCTATCAAGTCCAATCAGTATAATCAAACACAGCTGGACTCAAATGAAGGTGAAGAACCATCTCAAGGATGATCAAAAGAAATGGACAGCACCTGATTTTAAATTATGAGGTTCACAGCAAAGGGTCTGAATACTTAGGACCATGTGATATTTCAGTTTTTGTTTTTTAATAAATCTGCAAAAATGTCAACATTCTGTGTTTTTCTGTCAATATGGGTGCTGTGTGTACATTTATGAGGAAAAAAATTAACTTAAATGAGTTTAGCAAATGTCTGCAATATAACAAAGATTGAAAAATTTAAGTGGGTCTGAATACTCTCCGTACCCACTGTATGTGTCTTATTCAATATGTGTGAAGATTCTGTCTTCATGTTGTTCCAAACCTGTATGCCTTTCTTCTGTGGAACAAAAAAGAATTTTAAAAGATTTTGAAAAATGTTCTAACTCCAAGTTAAAACTGGTTGGTTACCAACATTCTTCAAAATATCTTTTGTATTCCACAGAAGGAAGAAATACATAGAGGTTTGGAACAGAAATATGAGGAACTATCCATTAATTGTTCAAACATTTTTCAAAATGCTTAAAATGTGGTTTAAAGTTTAGTCTGTGACAGTCTGACATTTTCTATAATTTTTCTGTCATTTTGTACTGTTATCATCAATTAAAATGTCAGGAAAAAAATGAACTAAACAACTGCAAAAATGCAAGTTAGAGAGAAAGAGAGAGAGAGCGAGAGATAGTGTCTGTGGAGAGGGATGTGTAATGTTTGTGGAAGGAGGAATTCAGTTAGTTTGTGGGAACCTGGTGTATGTGGATCTCTTCTAATCTCAATGCTGGTGTCAGATGACAGGCATGTCTTTGATCAGTCTGTTATTAGAGAGGTGTGTATGGACAAGAGGAATTCAGATATTATGCTTTGTGTTCTCACTCTCCCCTCAACCATTACCCATCTGCATGCACATAACACATAACAAAGGAATACCATTTCATCTATTAATCTCAAATCACAAATATAGTCATCGCACAAACAGAAATGTGTGTTTGTGCTGATTAAGACATCTCAAGTGTGTGTAAAGTCTCTCATGAGAACAGAGACATTAACAAGCTCTTGCCAGCAGAGACATTTACAATGGACCTGTGATGGGAGTTTATTATTGTGTGTTGATGTTTGTGCATGTGTCTGCTGAGCAGACACATGGATAGGACAGCCCTGTCTGGACCGATGCCCATGTTTGTGGATCCAAACAGCCTCTCTCCAGAGACACAGACAGATGCCATGTTAAGAATGGAAAACTAGTGTAGTGCAAAATATATACTGCATAACAGTTTAAAAAAATAAGGAAGAAAAAAAAAAAGATTAGTCCGCAATTGTAAAAATACTTTAAATTGTAGTATTCTACATTGTTCTTAGCCAACCATTTGAAAGTTTTGGGTCTATAAGACTTTTTCCTTTTTGTTTTTGAAGTCTCTTATGCTCACCCAAGGCTGCATTTATTTGATAAAAAAAAACTGTAAAAACAGTAATATTGTGAAATAGTAATACTATATTATATTTTTAAAAAGTAATTTATTCCTGTGATAGCAGGCAAGGCTGAATTGTCATTACTTCAGTCTTCAGTGTCACTGATCCTTCAGAAACTAATTCTAATACAGTGTTTCACCTGCCATTATATTAGGGGGGCTGCCCACTCCCCGCCCCCCTTGAAGGTCAAGTTCTCTATAGCGCCAGATCACAACAGAAGTCCTTTAAAGTTCATATATGATGTTGCTAAAAAGCACATTATTTGGTGTAATGAAATGTGTCTATGCGGTTTAAGTAAAAAAACCGATTTTTTTTCCACATACTGTACATTATTGTTTTTTCTCTATGCCCCGCCTTTCTGAAACGGTCGATTTTTACAAAGCTCATCAGTCTAAAAAAACGAGGTGTGATCTGATTGGCCAACTATCCAGTGCGTTATGATTGGCCAAATACCTCAAGCGTGAGATGGAAATGTTACGCCCCTTACCATATTGTGATGCTGTGTCCCGGCACGACGAGACAAAAACCTTAAAACCCGTTATAAACGATTCATTTGTTGCATCCAGTGGGGACATAGTTACGGATTATAATGACTTGTACTGTCTTTTTACGTGTTGCATCGCGTAAACATAAAACCATGTCTGCATTTGTGATCAAAAATGACAAACAACAAGTGCTACTCTACACTGCCCAAAAATCTTGTGTTTGAATCGTATGTGGCAAATTCTTTAAATATAAAAAACTTACTAACAGTCCCTGTGAGTCGAACAGCCGGCATTGTAGTCTACTCTACCAGGATCGGAAACAGTCCTCCATAAAATGCGCTGCACACAAATTTATATTTGGGTTAAACTGTTCTGGAACCGTGTTGTAAATACAACTTAACCACTGATTTCTAGTTGGTCCTCTTTTGGAAGACCAAACAAAAGTAATTTCGCTTTCACAACAACAGCGTCCATACCGCCGCCTTGAATTAGTGGAGAGGCCGGCTTGAATTTCGCAGAGGCGGGCGGGCTTGAACGGTGGCGCCTGCGGGCTTGTGCAACCATAAGCATGTGACGACCCCGGCTGACCCTCTTCGTCCACGTGAAAGGCCTCTCCGGCGATCCACGCGGAAGTTGATATATTCCCTCAGCGCCAGCACGGATCAGCCTCCAGGCATGACGCAGAGGCTATCTTCCTCTTTTTGAAGCAAACAAATAGTTCGCTTCACAACAAAACCAGCTCCTTCCGACATGTCGGCCGCGGCAACAACATACTACGTACGAGAATAAAGTTACGCCTTCTTCGACTGGTGTGAATATTGGGCGGCGTTATGCCAATCATTCCCACATCGTGACTAGATAGTGGGGGCGTGTTAGAACTGGCCATTTAGGTAGGCGTGGTTGACACTTACCATTTTATAAATAGTAGCTCTTTGGATTGAGACTCTTAGTCTTGGGGGGCACTTTACAGATCATTCTTTATGCACCAAGAGCTTGTAACACTCCAAAGAGAAGAAAAAATGAAATCGCATCATATGACACCTTTAAATTACCTTTACGATAGAACATCCTATCTTGTTTGTTTTTAAACAAACGAAAAAGCCTTATCTATTCAGCTTATTTACACGCGGCTGTCATTTCGATCTCTCGTTATTGTCGTGCTCCTGTATCACGCACAGAGCGCTGTACATTCACTCCCACCTACAATCCCTGCCAGCCCTGAAACTCGAACCCACGATCTTTGGGTTACAAGTCCGACTCTCTAAACATTAGGCCACGACTTCCCCACTCAATGCATAGCAAGAGCATAAAAGCTGGCAATCTTCTAGAAGGCAAAAGTCACTTGGCAGGGGGAATTTGTTATATTTGCATTAAAACGGTGTGTACTGCTGAAATAACAGCTAGATCAGGTTCTGAAAAAAACAGCCAGACAAGTAACCTGCTTTTAAACTAAGACACGAAACAAATTAATCCAAATACTGAGCATCGCAGTTCAGCCAAACTACATAATCACTTGTCAAACCACATGAACAACTAAGGGTGAACAGGCACTACGTGACACAAACATATTCTGCCTCAAATCAGTCATTCTTCATTCTTGCGCTCTGAAACTGTAACAGTGTGATTACTGTATTTGAGCACTAGGTGTCAGGCTGCACATACTCAGCAGAACTCACTAGAACAACAAGAGTGTAATAAAAGCACTCACATTTTCAATGACAAAGGTCCACTCTTTGTCTTCAAACTCCTCTGCATGGGGATCCTGAAAAAACAGAATGTGGAAATGAATTAATGCCATACAAACTGAGACGAGGCTCATTAAAGTCTCAGAATAAAGCCTGTTTTTAGTGTCTTTTGTAGCAGAGATACTGGGCAAAAGCAACTCCACAGATCAAATCAATCTCCATTTACTGATCAACAATAGGAATCAAAGCAATATCTGCATCCAGACGATGGTGGTGGTTGGTGGTGGTTGAGGAGAGACCCCCTCATTTGATTGTAAAGCGCTTTGGGTGTACAATAATACACAATAAAGCGCTATATAAATGCATCATTCATTCATTCATTCATCTCTTGAGGGAAATAAAATGTAAAACATACAAGGGCTAAGACGTTTCCATAAATGACTCATCCAAAGCTTCATCTGGCTACATCAGTATTATAATGGCCAATTGCAGTGCAATAGGTCACAGACAAAGTGATCTGTCTCATACAAGTCACACTTCTCTCACACTGATCTCTGTTGTAAGCCTATTTCAAAGCTGAATCAGGTTTATTAGCATGGTAAATGTGCATATGAGGATGCAAATACACACAGGTTCACTTGACCTGCTGTTCTGTTGTTCTAGAACTGTCCCGGTCAGCTGACCGCAGGGTTTGCCGTACACAAATGAAACATTCATGATCTCATGAATGCCAAACTGACCCACTGCAATGAACTCTGGGAGATGTAGTTGTACATGACACTGATTAGTGTGTGTTAGTGTGGTTTGGTGAGGACAGGGCTGATAAGGAAAATGTTTGGACAAGCATTTTGTGTGTGTGACCTTTGTAAACACAATGTGGAGAATGTTAGAGGATATTCAACACCAGGTCAGCCTGTCAACGCTAGCTCGTAACTTGCATGTGTGGTGTGTGTGTGTGGTTTTAAGTCAGTTCTTTTGCCCCTCTGAGGACATCGAAGCTAATGAAATGATGGATGAATTCTAAACTTATGAACATCTAAACATGTTCATAATTACATCTGTGCTGTAATTACATCTACAAACTTCTCTCTCTTTCTTTGCCTAATAGATGTACTTCCTCTATGGCTGCACATGGGTCTAACAATTCAGGATGTAAGGTCTCACTTCACTTGTGCCAGATGTAAAAATCTTCTGACCGGCATCTCAAAAAGACTAAAATACAGAGCACAGACTTCCTGCTGCCATGTCAGTTTCTGCTGCACACACACTTGAGAAGGGGGTTAAAATTTGGACTCTGGCAGTTAAATTAGAGTGGAATCAGGATGTCTAGACACCAGCAGACCTGCAGATCCCAACCAATCAGCTTCTAAGAAAAAGCCAACTGCTACAACTGGCCCCAATAACATCTAGACCTACTTGGCCCCTAGATGAGAGACTGTTTTTTATGTGTGTGTAAATGCATGCTTTTACCTTAAATAGTGTGACAGTGATCTCTATATTCTCTGGAACAGGCCACACCACCACTCCTCTATAGGGATTCTTGATGCCAGGCTGCCAGCTATGAGACTGCAAACAAAAAATGCATGAAAAAGTTGCATGATAGATTCATTAAAACTAACAGCTTTACTCCTACAAAATAAAACAGAAAATATATACAATAATCTAGTCATTGCTGCAATAAATAACACTAAAAAATTATTTTGTTACTCAGTATTTCTGTCTTGTTTGCCAGTTTGAATTAAACATTTTTCTTACCACACTGGCAGAACTTTTTAAATGTTTAAAGCATGAAGCATAAAACAAGAATATCAAGTCATTTTGCTACAAGTAAATTAGATTTTTTTGAACTGGAAAACAATAAATTTTTTGCATTGAATTTGGAGTGATAAGTTGTTACATAAAAGCTTTAATGATTCATTAAAGTTAATGTGCGTAATTTTTGAACCAATATCAGCACCAGAAGGAGCTGTGCCATCCCAAACTCACTTCATTAGCTCAATCGTTAAATGCATTTAAATGCACATTTAAAAGTTGATTTCAGTTGGACTACAACTAAAAATGTCACAAACACTTCAGTCAGACTGCTCTTACTATTCTAGTCTGGTTTTGTTAAGTCAGGCTAACAGACCTAGATAATGTAATTGTAGCTCAACATCGTCTAGCATGTATATTAGGGTTGTGACGGGGAGGAAATTTTCCCACCGGTTAATCGATGTGTGACAACACGCAATGTGAACCAGGTATCAACGTGGGGGAGGGTCAAAGCATCGGTGGGCGGCATTTTACTTTCTCTTTCAAGTAGCGGCAATTCGGCGTAAAGCTATTGTTCGTTTTTAGTTCGTTTGAGTTTTCCCTCTTGCCTCTTTTTCCTCAGCTTTCCTTCACTTCTAAATATCGTTAAATGGCCGTTCGTTTATTCAGTCATCAATTTCAAGTATCAACAAAATACAACATTTCAAACTCACTTAGCCAATATAGAAGTCAATAGAACTTTTATTAACAAACCAATCACATACACCAGTCTATAGCTACACCTAATATAAAATAGACAAATACCTTAAATAGTCCTGTATAGCAAAACTGAAAATGCAGCAAACACTGTGGAATCGGGCCGTTCATAGAAACGAATGTTTAAAAAAACTTCAAAATCACTTTAGATAAACGGCAAATGTCAACAGGCTTTTCAAAATCCAAAATATTGCCAAAACAGGTGCTTTTGCATTTCGTTTCAAAACTAAATAATCCGCGATCGTCTTGTCCGTCTCACCTCACTCTTCTTGTCAGTCACTCGACTCACTCTCCTCACGTGATAAATGAAATCTGATCTGTGATGCGACTGCCGTTCGGCACGCTGCATTGAGCAGCCGTGTTCTGTTTTTAATTGTAGTGTCTGTTCTCTAACTGAAATAAATTATTTTTATTACTGTAAAAATCATATGACGTTGGGGGATGGTGCCGCGTTGGGCAAGTGACATACCAGTGTTGCGGCTTAACACCGGTGCTACCGCCAACACAGTCTATCGCAGCAAGCCTAACGACATAGGCATGCTAATTGGGATACAACTGTCTTGCATCATTGTGGCTTGTCTCGCAAAATTTATCTGTGATGTTTATTTAATCGCTATCAAATTATATATTCAGAAATGAGCGGCAATCTATTTAACCCACTAGTTACTGGGCACATGTAAACTACTTAAGGCATTGTATTTCAACTGCATTTTAGAAAAAAAAGAAAGGAGAAAGAAAAAAAGTATTGCCCACCTTGGATGATTTCCTTCGGCTCCTGCGTGTCCAGACAACAACTAGCTTGTCCGGTTGCCTAAAAAAAATAAAACAGTCAGCACCAATGATGACATATAAAACAAGCATAATATCTAAAAGAAACGCTACCAACGCTTCAGATTTCAGTTCTGCTGTGAACAAACTACAGCAAAATCAAGTCTAAATCACACGAGGCCCAACAGAGAACAAGATCAGATGAGAAATAAGAGAGAAAGATGCTGATCAACTTCCTCAGCAAAGAGCTCAAAGTCCACTGATGCTGCAAATCAATTCATACACATATCACATACAGCCTAACACAGCAGTAAACTAACTCACTGCTTTGCTTTTGAGAGGCAAGGGTGTGTGCACTATGTATGTGTCAGTGGAGTTCAATTCATCCCTCACACTAAAGCACAAATACACCTTACAGTACAACATTGACAATACACATCAAGTGAAGACTCACGGATAGACCTACAGGTTTAAAGATAAACGGACTGTTAGAATAGAAGGAAAAAGGTTTCAGGACATCTGAGCATGACTGAGAGCGAGAACACACACAGGAACCAGGACTCGCAATCTTGAATTGGATTACCAGCAGTAAGAGGCTTGACCGCAATCTGACAGGTGTGTGTTTATGCAGGGGTGCTGTGTGTGTCTCATTTTCAGAACATCACTGTCCTCATATAAACCGTTCCAAACATGGTAGAGCAGACAGAAGGATAAACGATCTCCTGCTGCGTGTCTGGATTATTCTAGATTACTATATGTATCAGTTACCCAGGAACAGAGAAATGTCTGCGCCCCCAAAAAGGATTTTCTGTGGAGAATCACCACTGATAGAGCATTTCATCCAATGACTAGATTAAACTGTGTCCGGGAAACTAGCAAGAGAGCATCACAGAAACCATGCACAGATGCTCCATGTGTCTCTACATTTCTAGAACACACACACACTGCCTCCTGCCCTACAGCATCATGCTGTGTTTGACATGGAGCACTGAAGACAATCTGTTTTCAGTCATCTCTCGCTCTGAAATATCGAAACACTTTCTCTTTATAATCTCTTCTATATTTCCATTCCTACTTGGACTTGTGCATTCCTCTAGGCTAGTGTGACATGCTCTACTGCAATTCTCTATTTCAATACTCTTTATGCTTCCTCATGATGAGGGTCACAATGTTTCTGAAAAACTTTTATTCATCGAAAAGGCTGCATAAAATTGATCAAAAGGAGCAGATAACGACAGCAAGTGTGTGTGTATGGGTGTGTTTTTTTTTGGGGGGGTTTGTGGTGGTGGGGGGGGGGGGGGGGTTAAATTTATGTTAATGTAGGTGATAAGTATAGAAGGGGGGGTATTTTATAAATTAGGGAAAAAAAAAAAGGTTATAATGTTACAAGATATTTCGCATTTCAAATAAATTGTTCTTTTTTCATCTTCCGCATTCACTCAAAGATTTCATATAAAAATATATAGCTATATATGATAAACTACATAAGTATCAATGTATCACATGTATTAAATCGTTAAAATATTAAATCTACTGAATTTACTGTTTTAATTAAACAAAACATTTGACAGAGATTTGACATAAAATAGCACATACATTTAACAAGGTATAAAAAAATTACCTTACAAAGATTTTTAAAAAGGTGATTGGAAATCAATTCCCGAATGAGAAAGTTAATTTTTGTCACTGGTCAGAAGGTGCTCCTACATTTTTTGACGTCTGTCTCGCTTAATTAAAATATATTGCCTATATATATATATTTCTTTGTTTTTTCATTAATTTATTATAAGCAGCACAGTGGAGGCCAAAATTATTACTAGTAATTAGACACAGTATTTTGACATTGCAAAAATGGTTTTAAGTTATTTCTATCTTTTGCTGTAGCATGTCAGTGCTTCTGAAGACATGAAGAACCAAAGCAAACTGAGACAGATTAGAATCGCAGAAGTACCTGTGGGCAACGTCTCCAAGATGTCTTCAAGAGACGCATATGCGCTGTAAAACTACGCAGAAAAACATAGGTGGTCAAAGTGCGCTCTAGGGGCAAAAGCTTCTTAAAGCAGCAAAGGAAGGTCACATCAATGTTGATTTTTATTTGATTTATAGGCAGTTAGATTGATAAAGAAAAATCTAATTTATGATAATTTTTGACATCATCCTCACATCCATTTTACAGGTATATTTTGACGACAAGTGCCTAAACCTTTTAACTAAGTATGTTGGTTTTTTTGTGCAGTAGTAGTTTCTGAAGGCATCTTGGAGAGGCATTGCACAGTTCTTCTGATATATTATCTATATTATAATATATATATACTATAACTTATATATACAGCTGTTGAGGCAGGCCAATGAGCGCTAGAGACTGTTCAGTGTTTCTACTCTACAGGCCAGATGCCAGGCAGACCAACTACAATTATCTGCAATTACTGGGCCTGTTCACAATCATGAAACCATCTGAACCCTAAACACAAGCAGTATATGTTCAACAGAACTACATTACAGTACTGCTATTGTTTCAATGTGTTTCCTGCTGCAATCCCACCAGCATCCTGCCAGAAACAGAAAGAACCACACCTGTAACTCATTTCGTGGTTCATTTCTTATATTTCATATGTGCACTCTGTGTTCCCTAGGGTACAGTTCATTTCTCAGACCCATTACCACACAGATCCTTAAAGTCGGTCAGTTGTTTTAACTCAGATTTGTGGCTGCAGGTCATGCAGCTCTAGATACATTAAGATTTACTTTGCTTGCCAAAGTCTTTTGACTGCGCTTTCAAGGTCCATCTTAACTACTGTTCTCTACAAAAACCCTAATATGAAATTTTTCCATGATTGACATTCTTTGTAAATCTGGCAGGTGTCTGCTGATAGAAACCTGCCAACAACTGAAGTGTGAGTAATGAAGCCAAGACTGTCAAACCCTGCTCTGGGAATTTAAGACGCACAGGCTGCAGGCTGCATCTTTGTTCACACCCTTATTACAACACAGAACTGTATAATAGACTTCCAAACTTAGCATCAATACACTGCCAAAGAGAAAGGACAATTGGAAATCGCATCATATGACCCCTTTAATTAACTTTTG
>JADLZN010011701.1:221979-310805 GCA_018155175.1 Sinocyclocheilus anophthalmus | reverse complement strand
AAAAGGCTAGACTGATCGAAAATTGAAGTCCAGAGTCAAGAAAGCTGATTTATGATATTGAAATTCATTTCTTTGCAGCACACTGATCAGTGACACCATGATGGAGCTGCAAATGTACAAAGATGACTTGCACTCCAAACTGGGCCCTTATGCGCAGGAGACTGCCAAGAGATTCAATGAAGATCTGCAGCTGCTGGCCAGTAAGCTCCGCACACACATGGAGGATGCTAGGGATCGTGTCAATGAATACACAGAGGAGCTCCGAACCATTGTGGAACAGAACGCTGACGAGGTCAAGAACAGGGTCAACACCTATGCCAAAAAACTAAGGAAACGTTTTAACAAGGACATCCAAGAGATCAACAAGTGAGTGACCTAGTGATGCATTAAAATGATCAAAGTGACAGTAAAGTGACATTTATAATGTTGCAAAAATATTTCTATTTCAAATAAATGCTGTGCGCTTGACCTTCAAACATTGATAAAAAGAAATGTTTCTTGAGCAACAAATTATAAGGATTTCTGAAGGATCTTGTGACAAAATAAATATGAATACTGATGAATTTGCCTTAAAATGCATTAAAACAGTTATTTTAAATTGTATTAAAATATTTCACAATATTACTGATTTACTTTATTTTTGATAAAAATAAATACAGCCATGGTGAGCATAAGATACTTCTTTCAAAAACATTTAAAAAATATTACCAACCCCAAAGTTTGAATGGTAGTGTAGATAGAAAAGTAATAAACTTACTGCTTTTCGTATACAGTGTGGACAATGCCTATTGACAAAACCGTTAGGATTTAAATTAATTACTTAATTAAAAGATTCATATTTGAGTTTGATATTTTTATACGTTGGAGGGGAAAATATGTCCCTGTGAGCACAAAAACCAGTCTTAAGTCGCTGGGGTATATTTGTAGGAATAGCCAAACAAATTTTGTATGGATCAATATTATTGATTTTTCTTTTATGACAAAAAAATCATTAGGACATTAAAGGAAGATCAGTTCCTGACGATATTTTGTAATTTCCTACTGTAAAATTATAAAAAACTATTTTTCATTAGTGTATGCTTGCTAGACTTAATTTGGAAATATTTAAAGGCGATTTTCACAGTATATGGTTTTTTTGCAACCTCAGATGCCAGCTTCTTCAAAGTAGTTGTATTCGACCAAATAGGGTCTACCCAACAAAGACCATACATCAATGGCAAGCTTATGTATTCAGCTTTCAGATGATATATAAATCTCAATTTCGAAAAATGTACCCTTATGACTGGTTGTGTGCTCCAGGGTCACATAGGATATGCTAATATGTTTAGTTTAAACTGTAAAAAATCTTGTCATATATTAACAAAACTGTCATCAATAACATTGAGATAGCACTTTGGTTTTGTAGATAAATAAAAACATCTAATAAACTTGTTAGTACATTTTAATTATTAATATATATTTTATGTAACGTGCTATATATATAAAGTTACAAGTAAAATACTTATCTATAAAAAATTCAATTTTGAGCAATTTCTTTGTCTCTTCTCTGATCTAAAGGAAAATGACAACATACTTTGAGGAGGTTCGCTCTCGTGCTACTCTGGGTATGGAGGATGTGAAGGGGGGGGAACCAAAATCTCTGAACCTTACTTCGCCTAGGACGTAGTTAAACATTATACATACTTGCTATAGAAATACAAAGTAAGCATAATTACAAGTAACTAACCATAAAACAAACCCTACTCCTAGCATTAACCCATTAGTAGTTTATGTAACCCTGTAGTTACATTAATTACATATAGATATATATTACTACTTACTTGTCTACACTGTAGCAACATCACCTTAAAATAGTTTAACCCACAATACTAAGCCTTACCTGAGAGTTATTTTCACAACCTCCAACACCTTAATTCTCCGTAATTTAACAGTCTGCTTATTAACAGTCAATTGTACATGTAATATTCAATGCAATATATTTATATAAACTGTAGAGTACATCAAAATAGGCACAACATTCAGTCCCTACTATAAAAGTTTGCATTCAAACAACATGAGTGGTATTGTGATGCTTTAGTTGATATCACATCCCTAAATAAAATATCAAAAGGAGAGAATAAACAAAAGCCCAAAAGAGAAAATAAAATAGTATCAGATAATTTACCTTCTGGCTAAAGGGCCACTTCAGCAGTGCATCATATTTGCCCCTCATGACCACAAAGAACAGAGAAAGGTGAGTGCCCCGACCTGTGCCGTCACCATTCAGGTAGAGTCTCAGACACATCTTATACCCATATTTACTGGAGTAGAACGCTAGAGAACAGAAGAAAAATTGAACAAAATTTAACCAGGACTCAGGGGAAAAAATATTACTAAAGGTGACTAAAATGCTAATATGCTACTAAAATCAGCTTCGAACACTGAATGGGAAGAAATCATTCCCAAAAATATAAAACTGCTTCTCGGATTGAGAATTAGTTTTAATGAACAGATTTAACTGAACTTTACTTTGGCATAAAAGACTAATAACACTTGAGTTTTCACTAATATATTTTAAAATACAAATAAATATAATTAAAAAAAAAATGTAATTATATAAATTATACTAAGTTTAATTTAAATTAATTGATATAACTGAAATTATTTAACTGATATAATTATATCAAGTTATCAAGCGTGTGTTTATAAACACACGTTAAAAAGTCGGGGTGGTTAATATGCTCAAAAATCTCTAATTAAAACAATAAATTGTAAAATATTACTACAATTTCAAATAAATGTTTTCTATTTGATTATATTTTAAAGGTAATGGATTCTGTGGCAAAGTTGGGAAATTGTCAGCAGGCCATTACTCCAAGTCTTCCGTGTTACAAAAACCCTTAGAAATCATCTTTGGTGTGATTTGGGCTCGCTAAATTTATTATTATTATTAAGTTGAAACAGTGCTGTGCTGCCTTCAAAATTTTTGTGGAAACTGTGATGCAGCTTTTTCAACATTTCATGATGAATAAAAGGTTAATAAGAAAGCATTGATTTTAAATATGAATTACATGTATCATTATAAATGTCATGATTTAGAATTTAACTGCATCCTTGCAAAAGTATTTCTTTCCAAAAAATTAAAAAAATAAAACCCCAACTTTGAACGGTATCGTTTTCAGTAAAATATCAGAGTGGCTGCAGGCTGTCCAAACTCGGTCCTGGAGGTGCAGAGTTTAGCTCCAACTTGCCTAAACACATCTGCCTGGAAGTTTCTAGCATACCTAGTAATACCTTGATTAGCTGGTTCAGGTGTATTTAATTAGGGTTGGAGCTAAACTCTAGGACACCGCCCTTCAGGACCGAGTTTGGACAGCCCTGGGCTAGAGAGACCTCAGGGCTCTTGATGAACTTGATGACACTACGAAAGTGAAAGTCAGCAGTTCTGCCAAATAGAGGAAGATCCAAATGTCATAAAATGAAAATGAATGTAGGAACATGATAGGTCTGCTATATAAACAACCTTCACATAAGCTTGAAAAATTTCCAAGTCAGGGCGTTGTACCACATAGGGTCAAGACCCTCAGAATGAAACCAGACAAGTTGTACTTGCAGTACAATTTACAAAATGCAACCTAGAACATTCCCAGTGCACAAGTTAAGTTAGATCATCAGCATCTAATGACCATGTAATCATTGTATAGATTATTCTCAAATAGTCACCCCTTGGTAATAAAAATAAATAAATATTTACAATAACACACAGAAATATTCATTTACAATAATAAAAAGAATCGACTAAATGCAGGAAATGCAGTCAATTGATCTTAACCTGTATTAGACCTGCAACAGTCCTTTAATCTGAACCTTACCAGGTGAGAACATGGCAGGTGCCCGGCCCCCCACTGCATCTTGTCTGCGACGAGAGAAGTCTGCTATCTTCCAAATGAAAACTCCATCATATGTACAAAACTGCAGCTCCCGCAAGGACTGCTCTGAATCTGCTAACTGCAGATCTCGCATGGTTAAAGTCCGTTCCAGCTGTCGAACCTTCAAGAGTCACCAAACACAGATGAGAAACAGGGTTATGAAACGGCCAAAAAGCAACATTGTTGTAACAATGACATACTAATATTTAAAGGATATATCTACACGAGCCTTTATTATTTGTGTGTGAGATTTAAGAACGTTTGTGACACTCATATAGACAAATTATCTTTTATTCAGTGGTGTCTATGGTTATGTCTTTTTAACATTTTGTCATTAAAGGAAAAATTGTCACCATCAAACAATCAACTGCTAAACAGCAGTGTAGCTTATGTATAATGATGTGCTGACGTGTAGAATAAGTAAACGGTCTATTGTGTCTTTCTTAGATGTAATTTCATGAGCGGCTCTTGGCGACACTGGTACAAGGTCTTTGGTTCACTGGTGTCTATGGTAATTGTTAAAAGAGTAGGTTTGTCATTAAAGGAATAGTTAAATAAAAATGTACTCACCCTCAGACCATTCTTCATCGGAACAGATTTAGTATTACATCACTTGCTCTCCAATAGATCCTCTGTAGTGAATGGGAGCCGTCAGAATGAGAGTCCAAACATCAAAATAATCCTCAAGTAATCCACACAAATCCAGTCCATCAAATAACCTCTTGGAAGTGACAAAGCTCGTGTTTGTTAATAAGGAAATAATTCCCTAGTGTGGAAACGGCAAACCATTGCTTCCGGCTTAAAAAATGAGTAATTCTATCCCTAGTTTTTTATTGAACAAGTCGCTCGGGTCTGAATCAGGAGAGAAATGTGCACAGATTGTTTACAAGCACACAAAAAAGTTCTAAACAAATATGTCTGTGGATTTTGATGTTAGAGGACAACAGGGAATAGACTCATTCACTGGAGGAAGTGTTGTTATGGACTAGGACTGGTAATTTGGCCAGAAGTAACAGTTTAAATTTAAAATGCCTTGATGGATTTGAATGTTTCTTACAGACAAGCAGCTTTTCACTTCACACCGAATGGAATAATTGATCGGTGGATTTTTGTGATGTTTTTATCAGTTGTTTGGACTCTCATTCTGACGGCACCCATTCACTGCAAAGGATCCACTGGTGAGCAAGTGACAAAGACAAATTTGTCAAAATCGGTTCAGTTGAAGAAACAAACTCATCTACAACTTGGATGGCCTAAGGGTGAGTAAATTATCAGCAAATTTTCATTGTTGACTGAACTATTCCTTTAAAGGACAATTTCTGTCAACATTTCATCTTAATTTTTGGTTAAAGTACTCTTTTAACCCAATGATCAACTGATCAATTATCAGAAAGTCTTGGATGGTCTCCATTTATATCCCATGTGAATGAAGGCTGATGGCAGAGACAGCGGTGGCTCTTCTGCTGAAGGAGGAAAAAAACTCACGTTCTTGTTTCACAAGTAACACCGAATGGAGGCAAATCTCGCTAATAATCGTTTTGTAGTAAAGCTTTTTTTAATATAAACATTGACTTTCAAAGCTAGTATGACTTACTTTTTTTTCCGTGGAAAACACAGAACTGTGTCCCGCCTGAACATGACATCAACACTAACGGTAAAATTGTGAAAAAAATTAATCCTTTAGGGGAATACCTTGGTACTGGGGCAGTACGCTTAAAGCAACATCTTTGTATCATTTTTTACCTTAAGGGTACATATTACTAATTTAAGGTACTATTTATCTAAAAGCAAAGTTTGAATATTCAAGATTTATTTTAAAAACAAGGCATTTAAAAAACAGATTTTCAGTGAATGATTTAAATTTCAGTCATAACTCACAGAAACATATCACATCGTTTCAGAAGTCGTATAGACCACTTATCACTGTATATTGCTTTTTGACAATTTTGGAGATCTGCCCCCCTTCACTTTTATTATACTGAAAGTTCTCCAGAATTTCTTATTTTGTGTTCCATGGAAGAAAAAAAAAGCATACATTGTTTGGTACTACATTGGGGAGAGTAAAAGATGACAGACAAATTTGTGTAAACTATCCCCTGAAGTAAAATTTTCCACCAGCATATCATAAAACAAGATCGGTCAATATATCATAATGTGTTACCTGCAAGGTGAGAGCCTCGCATCATGCTCTGACGCACAGCAGAGCATCAAAACCATCTCTGCTGTCCGAAACTTAACGAGCGTTTGATCTGAACTATATAAGTGTATAATTTCCTGCAAAGTGTGCGTAGTACCTTGTTTGCCAAGTTCTCTATCTTCTCCTGGTCTAGCCGATGTTGACGGGATAGAGCCTCCATGGTGAGGGCCGAGCGCTCCACCTCCCTATTCAACACACACACTATGTTCTCCAATGCTGTGACTTTCTGCTGTACACCAGGACCGCCTCCTCTTCCTGCATTAGGGGCAACAGCATGAGCCCCCGCTGGAGGTGCGTCTTCAGGTCCGCGATACAATCCCAGTCCGGAATCTTCCTGCCACTCTCCAGCCCCCTCGGTCCGCAGGCGCATGGAGGACAGCACACCTAGCATGAGACGCAAATGTTCCATCACGTTGGTCTGCTCATGCTCCTGCTGCTTACCATTATCAACCTATGCAAGAAAAAAAAAATCTATATTAATACTACTTTAAAAAGGTTACATAAAATTATGTAAAAGCACTTCTTTGATGTTAAATTACTTTATTCATTTATGTTGAAATATGTCCTTTGGTTACCATAGGGTAAAATTTATGATTGGGACTATAATTTGCAATAGTTTTAGCAACAATGTATGATATTGTTTCAGTCAGAAAAGGCGCATATCTGCTCCTGCATTCAGTATAAAAGGCAGACTGTCTGATCAAAGTGTTGGCGTGGCAGTATAATATTTTTTTCAACTGAAAATACTGAATGATAGTGTTAGTGGTGAGTGAAGTGTCATTTGCAATATTCTTTATAGGCTGTAGTTTACAATACTGTATTGCCATTGGTAATGTCTATAATGATTTAAATGATATAGGTAGGAGTCAGTAAAGTCCTTCACTGTCAGGCTGGTATTGTGTAAGTTGTTTTGCAGTTGTCTCTAAATCATTGTTTGAATAGTGTTTCTAGGGATAGGCAAACTAGGCACCAGCAGGAGGGGGCGCCAATGAGAGCACGTACTGGCACTATATTTTAGCAGGGTTGTGACATACATGAATATGCTTGACTGCCCCCATTGGATCCCCCAACATTATTGGGCTAGAGTATTGTCAATCTGACGATGCCTGTATGCCATTTGGATCAGAGCGCTGTCAATTGCTGCCAGATGCCTTTTAAAACTTGCATTTGGAGCTGGGATTCATTGTCGCCTATCAAACGACGTAATATCCGAGAAATCAGTTTCCGCTTGTAGAAACTATGGCAACACACGTGGACAAAAATGCTGCTGCAGGTAACCTAAATCCATTACGGCAGTCATGAATAAAATGAAAATGAAATGAAGTGTTGACTCGACTGCAGCATTAAATTCAGATCTGCTCAATGTTGCACCATGAATATTTTTCCACGTTTTTACAGAGTTGCGCGTAATTACCAATCACACACGAGTCTGTTGAGCTTATTAATGCAATGGCTAATCAGAGGCGTTCAGATGAGTCATCACCGAAACATGGAGGGTGGGTTTCAGTGCGCGCAATCACTGAGTGTGATTTCTCTCATCATAAACAACAAAGTGCAGATGTACGTATGATGTAAGTTGGAGATTTATTCATCAGTGTATAGACCGCTTTAATGATTATAAGGGGAGTTTTTTGAGTGCTTAAACTCGCCCCAATGATTCACCAACCTTTGCAAGTACACAAATTACAGTACTGCATACATTTAATACCTAGCAATGTCATTAAGTTTGGGACTTTTCTAACCCACACTCCAGACTATTTACATAATTTGGTTCTATTTTAAAGCCATGTGGAAAACTATGCACAAACTGAAAGTCTCAAATAGATGCAGTAGTTCTGACAAAAATTATTAGTTGTGACAAAATTATTTCAAGAATTTCAGAACGGCTAAAAGAACGTTTTAGTCACAAAATACCACAAATGAAATAAAATACTTTCTGTTGGCTAACACTGTAACACTAAATTCTCAACAAGCTAATTAACTAGGCAACTCAGAAATGCTTGGCATTTTTCTACTCTGCAAATAGGCAGTAGATCTTCTTTGAACAATATTTTCTCGCACAGCCTCGATTCTATTCTGAATTTAACTACATTCATGAGAAACAAATACACACCACGGCCCTTCAGCAATCTCACTGAACTGGCAAGGAAGATTTAGGACTTTGCACAAGACTTGATGGATCTTGAAATTGCAAAAAAAAAAACAAAAACAAAAAAAACAGGGGAGAAAGTCAGAGAAAAAAGTCATCACATGATTATGACAACACATGATTAGAAGCATTGTGTGAATGAAAAAACATGTTTTAGAGGTTAATATATATTTAACAGTGTTTACATTCATACTGACAAATACTGTAATTCAAGCAGAAACCATTTATGGCTGAGAACGCAGACCAACCTTCTCTCTGGGGATTTTCTTCTTACCACAGTCTTTGCATTGCATGGGAAACTTCTGACATATTTCATCATGGGCCTGTGACAGAAAGGAGTAATGTAGGAAAGAGAATCAGCAAAGATGATATGATATCAACAACAACAATTTTGCTCACCCTTTGTGCTTCAACCCCTAAGCATTTCATTTACTTCATCATTCATAATTTACTTTATGAGTTGAAAGTAAATGATAAGAATCATTCATTTCAGTTCAACTATCCTGTACAAGAAAAATTCCATCATGAATTCAGTCACATTCTATGATGTATTATGCAATGCTTTTATAGAGGAGTTTCACACTTCATTACACTTTAGCCCTAATAGCAAGCTAGTGAAATTAAATATTGCAACAGCTTGAGTCTGTTGACACTAGGGGTGTGAATCTTTACTTGCCTCATAATTCAATTTGATTCGATGACCATTCAAAAGGTAACAATTTGATTATAAAGCAATTCTTGATGCATCAGGGTGCATCTTTTCCTCCAAATCTTTTATTAATAATATATAATAATATAATCACAATATAGTTATTTTGGTTAATTTTGTCTTTTTAATAAAGAACGGAAGATCCAAATAACAAACAGTAGAAACAAATATCAAGAAAAAATTAACTGAACAGTGCTTTAAATTTTAATTGTAAATATATTTAACAGAATCATTAAAGTAGAAATATACAGAACAAAATATTCAAATGTAGAAGGTGACTGCATAGTCTCAGTGTATTAAGTATAAATAAAATATTATTATTAAAGGGGGGGGGGGGTAAATCAGCTTTTCGAATTCATGACTCATGGTTCTATGAAGCCCTCCCTCAGAATTACTCAATGGGCTCAGATTGGTTAGCTGGCCCAGTTTGTTGTGATTCACTAACCACCTAGTGCACGTTGTCTGGAAATATCATGCCCCTTACCAATACGGGTAGTTGTATGTGCTCCGGTGTATTGTAAACAATGGCCTTATCAATTTGAGCCTTATCAATCAGACCCAGAGAATATTAGTGAAGAGGATCACACAGAACCTGTGCAAGCACGGCTCTTACAGGATGTTTCAGAATGGTATGTTTTTTTGTTTTCGTTGTCTCATACTTTTTAGATACGTTGTTATTTGTAAATGCTACTGCGGTTTATGTTAGCTTTTGATATACGTTTTTATCCTTAGTAAAGCTTTAGTACAGCAGAATACATGATTGAGTTGCAGCATTTTTGTCGAGTAATTGTTTATTTATACAGTCAACGGGTTTGGTTTTAAGAAAACAAGGGCAGGATTATGTCAATTTTAGGGTTTTGTGATGTCACCACCCGGGAAGCAGCTCGTTGTAGTCCTAACAGCTTGTGTTGTCGCCTAAAAAAAAGAATTCTGTAAATCAAAGATTCCTGCGCATTGAACTAACTGAATTAAGAAGGGCAATACAATCACGGACCCCTTAAAACTACAAAAGTTATTGCAGTCCAAGATCAGTGAGTGATAACCTTTTAGTTTAGTGGTTGAGTAACATTAATGGCACAACCGCAGCAGGTATATTACGACCCAATCAGAAATCAGAACTGAGCTTTATTGCCGGTGTTTTACACATACGAAGAAGCGTTGAGTGACGGAAGATCCACAGTGCAGCAGACGGACAGTGAAGACCACAGCTAATAAAAAGAATAAAATAAAAGACAAAATGAAAATGTGCAAAATAGCAACAAAATAATATACAAAGTGCACAGATCTAAATATAATGTTACACATCAGATACCGGTGTAAACATTATAATACACGTATTGCACCTTAATAACTTTCTCCCGCCCTTTGTGCATGCATGCATTTTTTTTGTGAAACGAAATGGAAACATTAGATGCAAGTGCTTTTTTTGTGAAGGACATAAGCAATTTTTTTTAAATAGCCTATAGTAGGGGTACTTTATTTACAATAAAACAATACATTAATATGTATGATAGGTCTATTTAATAACATTTTTAAAAAATCATTCTTTTATTTTCACATTAACATTGCGATCATAAAACCGGTTATATTCCACAGCTCTACCTGACACAGCAAAAACAAGTACACAAGCTATAAACCACTCAGTAGAAAAAACGTAAAGATAGACCACTTCTAGGATCCAGATTACCTTAATTTCTTTAAAGTTGAATGCGACCTTGCAGTATTTGCAGTTCAGGGTTCTGGCCTCACATTCCCGCTCATTGTGGCGGTCTTTCTCACTGACCAGGATGAGTGCTTGACATGCTTCACATTTTACACGTTCAAAGTCACAACGACCTTCATGCTGACCCTAGTGAAGAAAAGAAGTATCAGTAAATGTTTAGCTCAAATGCTATGTTGAATGGAAAAATACCACAGTTAGTGTATTGTTGTGTATGAGTCCATTCCTAAATTGTGCCCCATTCACTATAATCTTGAGAATGTGAATAGCTTTTTATAGCTGTTGTTCATGTCCTTTATTCCCATGAGATGTATATCCATTTCCTGCTTTTTAAGTTATTAAATGGTCACAAGACAATCACTGGCTGAAACTAATTAAACCATTGGAATTAAACCACGCCATGATGGTTTCGTCTGACCAAAGGAGAACTGGCCCGGTCCATTTCCGTCACCAATGGAGTTTTGGTTTCTTGCCACTGTCAACTTTGGCTTGCTTGGTTGGGACACTTAATTTCTGGCAATATTGTCAACTTGATTGCACAGACACTATTTAAACTGAACTGAGCTGAGCTGGACAATAACACCACTGATTCAATGATCAACTGACATTAACTGGAAAATTTAGTGTTTCTATCACAATCTGTATTGTTTAAAGCACTATATAAATAAAGGTGACTGAAAGTACATAATGACCTTGTGGACAAGACAAGCGTGTCTGCAAAAGAATTTCTGCTATTTTGCACAGTTTCAGAAATCCCTGAGAACTGGGGTAAACTGCAACACTACTTAAAGCACTGGTCTCAAACTCAATTCCTGGAGGGACACAGCTCTGCACAGTTTAGCTCCAACCCTAATCAAAAGCACCTGAGCCAGCTAATCAAGGTGCTCAGAATTACTAGAAACTTCCAAGCAGGTGTAAGTTGGAGCTGGTTGGAGCTAAACTCTAAAGCAGAGCTGTGGCCCTCCAGGAATTGAGTTTGACAACCCTGCTTTAAAAGGGAAATTCATCAAAACAAAATAAAATAAATTGTTACCAATTTATGTAGTTCAAACCTGCATTACTAGGAGAACGTTAAATGTAAAGTTAAGCGTTTTAAATGTCAGGTTAAAGCTGCAGTCCGTAGTTTTGCAGCTTTGTAGCAATCTCTATTTTGAAACTGGAATTGCGCTGTTCGTGCGGAACTATCTAGCTTGGGTGGTTTGCGTCGGCGCGGCTCCAGCCAGAGAACTAATGTTTCTAGAAGAGGAGTGTGGCAGTCAGTCATCCAACGGGTGGTATTTTCTGTACTTCGCAATCACAGATTCTTGCCTATGTCTTGGAATATGACCCAAATAAGAACTTTCACCATATATTGCCATCTGAACAAGCAAGAAACAAGCCTGCCACCTTTGTTCTGACCAACTGAGGAAAAAAGTATTACAATAAATCTCGCTTCCAAGGGGGAATTAAAGCTAAAGAAGTTTAGATCATATCACACAACCATTCCAAATTATTATTAGTACTTTTATTCTCAAATGATTACATGGTACACATCTCGCCTTGGTGACTATGAGGCGGGGTAATTAGCGTTTGTAGATTCAATGTCTAATCGAATTGTCATAATCTCCAATTTCGTTATAAGAAATTATTTAATATGAAGAAAATTAACCCCAAAAAGCAAATTAGCTCCTGTCAAAACTGATTTTCTGTAAAAATAAATGTATTCCACGGCTAATCTGTACTAATTTATAACTGGAATATAATTAACTTTCATTCACATGGTGTTTCACAAAACACAATCTTTTTAATGGGTTACAATCCGCCATCAAAATGATAAATTTTATTATTCTGGCTGCTGTGAGAAAAGGCTATAAACGATCGGCCACCTGCAGGATCACATGCGATAGTCTAGTAGCTGGGATAACTTCTTTATGTTTACAGACGTGACTTAATGACGCAGGTCAATGCACGAATTTCCCGCGAAAACCTACCCGTAACACTCAAATTAGAAAACATTATTATAAAATAACCATTGTGAATCGGGCTAAAGTAATGCGATAATTTTGAACACTGGCTGGTTATGTAATTGCTCAAAAATTGATTCGGATCCTGTAACAAAAAGTGATGGACGCAGCGTTAATGATCGGCAGTATAGCATTATACTGTTAATCACTTATTTTCTATATCTTGTTTATTATGAACATTTACGTACAGAAGAACTTTTGAACTTGCCGAAAGACGCGATTGAGATAATATCTCGCGTTCGAGGGCAAACGCGTCGAACATTTCAAGTGCCTGGCGCGAAGTCGCCTCTATTCGGTCTTGCCATTGATTGTATGTATCTATTGCGTGAAAATAATTCGCATTTGGTGTGACACACCCTTATGGTGTGTTCTCACCAGACGCGAAGCGAATATGCGCATCGCGCTACTCGCTCTAGATTACTTGCGGGATGTTTTTTGTGTCACTCGCGCGAATAAAAACAGCGCAATCAACCGTGGTGGAGATAACTATAATCTGTTGTCAAAAAGTCCCAAATACAATGGAAAGCCAAACGCAGACGTGTCTGGGTTCACAGCACCATCCAGAGGAGGATGAATAACGTTAGGATCCTGTATTAATGTGTTACATTTTACTACTGTATATATACACTGATATTACTATTATTATTTTTTATTGATAGCAGCATCTCTGTAGCCATGCTAATAAAATACAACTAGCACTACAACTGATTTTAATTGTTTTCTATGCTCCAGACTTATATAATAACAGACGGCTGCAATAATGCTCTCTTCTATTGTCCGATTCAACTGGACGTGCCAATAAGCTCTTCGCTGATTGGCTTGCGCGAGAACGCGTTAGGCGAATTTTCCGCTCGAGTTGAAATTTTTGAACTTGCGCGAAAGACGAGATTGAAGCCCCGTTCACACCGCCAGCGACTTTTTCGCTGTATGTCGCTAGACTCCGTGCTGTGAAGACGCTTGTGGGCGTTCCTGCTGCTGTAGCTCTAATGCTATTGGTAGACTGCACGTCTGGACATATAAAATGCAATCACAAACTGTATATTGCCGGTAAACTAAGATATAATTATATTGTGACTAGGAATTAGACTTAAAAGAAATAAAAGTACCATTCTGCTGGTTGAGAGTTTTGTTATATAAACTACAGCAGTGCTCGTGTATTAAATCATTAACAGGTGCTAAACTGCTCACTGCATCATGTAATTAACAACTGGAACCATCAATGTATGAATCAAACTCACTTACTTAAAAATTATTTTTTATATCCATGTATGTGGTTACAGTGAAATCGCTCAGGAAATCTGTCCTGCCTTCCCTGCACTCTAGACAGATTCTTCACTCCTATTGGCCCGTTCACACTGCCAGCGACTTTTTCGCTGCTCTTCGCTTGTGGCTGGCAAATTGTTCCAGGTAATTTAAGTGGAAAAGCAGCTTTATACTCCATGGGCCTCATTCATTAAACACGAGCAGAACGATTTTTTTTTTGTATAAATTGTTCATAAAGCCGTTCTGACAAACTTTCAAATTCATGAAAATGTTCGCATTTTGAAAATGTTAGTTGGTACTAAAGAAATTTACATACCATGTGTCTACCATGTGTAAATGGTGTGAAAAGTTGTCTTTTTAATAACATTTTTAAAAAAAATGTTTTATTATTTTCACATGAACAACGCAATGAATCATAAAAACGATTATATTCCACAGCTCTAGTTGACACAGCAAACCAGGAGGGTGGGGAATTTGGGGGTTATGCAGATATAATCGTACTCAGAAAACAGCCAAAAGGATCAGCATCAAGTCAGTTAGTCATTTTATCAGTATAGGAATCTACTTGGAAGCAATGATCCAGATAAATATTTTCAAGTAATGGTGAGACTTGAGGGAATTTCTTGTTCAATTTCTTTAGCCACCACGTGTTCACACCAGATGAAATCAACATGAGCAGAGCTAGGGTTAAGGCTCAGAACAAGACAGTTGGAAGTCACGGGAAGAAGGGTGTCACGCGGATACTTTTACCGGCGAAACAGAAAGTAAAAAAAAAAAAAAACCCCAGACAAAGTTGAAACTTGAAAAGGTTCAGGATTCAGAAACAAGACTGAAAGTCAGAATGGAAACTTGGCAGGATTTTGTCAGCAATCAAAATAACTTTAACTTTTAAGCATTACTCTAATCTTACACAATCACATACAATTATAACACTATATAACCACCAGCTGTCTGAATGCCTTAAACTATTGAATAAATGTCTTTTTTTTTTTTAAATACTGAATCCAGTTATACTGAAATACTGAATACCACAAAACCCTTTTGCAATGCAAAAAAAGCCTTCCAAGCCTAAAATTTAAAAATAAATTTTCATTATCTTTACACAAAATGGTAAAATGAGGTTATTATGCCTTTAACAGTTTTAAAAGACAAGTACTACACTATGAAAAGCTCATTATCTTCCACCCTGTATATGGTAACGCTGGTACTTTCCAGGCAGCCTTGGGACTTTCCACCCAACCCCCAGCTTTATTTCTGACTTTCATTCTCACTGATGTGGGCGGATGTTATTTTTTAAACTGACAGTATCAAACTCATCAGCTTTTTTTTTTTTGCTCAACTGCTGGGTTAGAAATAATTTCAAAGAAAATGTTTGCATAATTAGTTGGCATTTAGAAATGTAAAACATTTTAAGACGGATATGACAAGCCAGGTGAATAATGTTCTTACCTCATACTCTTTCAGAGTTCCAGACCAACTACATCCGTCATTTCGGCATTTGGCAGGCAAGCTATCAATTTCTCTTCGTGCGGCATTATCAGGAAATGCCTATGGGGGAGTCAAAGACCATGGAATTTTCGTCATTAAGGAGTACCTTTTGTATTCCTGTAACTGCTAAACATTACACCAGTGCAAGTACATTTGCCAGGAATGTATACTCTGAATAGGAGTTACCAGGAAATAAAAACAATGATAGAATTACAAGATTAAGTAAAGTCAAGTCACCTTTATTTATGTAGGGCTTTAATTCATATAGATTGTTTCGAACCAGCTTCACAATAATAAACAAGAAGAGAACAGAATCAACTATGGCACTTACCACTGCAATATTGAGCATTGACATTGCCTCTTCAAATATACCCTCAGAACGACAGGCTTCGCAGGGTATGGGCCCTGAGCTAATGAAGAGGAACATTTTTAAAAACTTTAACAGTGCAGCCTTCAAAGGAGAGTATGGCGAAAAAGGCAAGATTGAACTATAAGCAAACTATAAACATCACAATTTTGGGAAAGCATTAATATACAGCCTTCTCTTACCTGAGGTCTATTTATTAAGTCTACTCAAAGAAAGCTGTTTTCAAGTAGGGCTGTGCAAAAAAAAAAAAAATTTATAAAAAAATCGCCTGCGATTTTGTTAGCTTGTTATGATCTACGGCTCTGGTAGTAAATGCCGCTCCATCTGAAAGCACTTTTTGGAGATTTACTACTAATCACCAGAAGCGGTTTTACTGATGAGATTCGCATGAAAATCGCATTAGATTTTTTGCCCAGCCCTACTTTCAAGGTTAATTTGCAACAAGAAAGTAGTGCTTTAATAATGGAAAGATTGAAAGTAGCATATGCGCAATAATACACAAAAGTGAAGCATGAGGAAGGATAAAGTTATTGCAAGAAAGGTTGGGAAGATTTCAAGAAGGATTTACCCACATTACTAAACTACATTAGACTAAATTTTATCTTCTCATTTTAGATTACATCCTATAAACCCTTTTTCAGTTAGTAAACACTGTGACGGGTTTTTTTTATGGGCGGAGCTTAGGTGGAGGCAGAAAGATTCCCCTGACTGCTTCACTAACGCTAGCTAACAAGTTTTGTTTGCTTGTTTTTTTAACAATGACTGGAGAAAATTCGATTTTATCCGAATATGTAATGTCACTCACTGTCCGGGACCACGATTGCTATTTGAAAATATGACCTTTAACAGAAGGAACCAGATTGGCTGACTCGTACACACTCAACTCAATGGATGGACGATCTGACAGGAGTGGCCCGACACACCTATCAGATCCGAGCGTGTATCGTAAATAGAAACGGAGGACATAAATCTTTAGATGCCTATAACTATGTACTAACAGTGACAATTGTAAGCAAATGCAACTACTTGAACACACACCTGACACATAACATGTTCCACTGTTCCCTCTCTCTACAATTGCCATTAGTACACAATCACAAAAGCGAGAAGACAAACGGTTTTCCTTTATGTTTAACCTCTTGTCGTTAGTTAACTTGTTCCCCAATATATGATTAGGTTGGCATGCATGAGAAATCTTTAGACTTGGAACCAAACCATAATCCGAACCAACAAAAGACAATAGTTTATTTAACCTTAACTGATATGAAGTGTGCACTGCAAACGCAAGCATTTTTGATGATCGTTTCTCCTCGTAATTCTTGCCCCGGTCCCTGGTCGTTTTATTGCATTTAACCACAGCTGTCGTCGGTTTTTTGTATGGCAGTGGCAGCGGGTATGCGATAAAATTTCAAATTGGAGCCTGTACTCCATTGATTCTGACACTCAAAGATGACATTTTAAGCTTTTTATGTAGCCGACTCTGTGCTGGTTTGTATTGGCCACCTCCAGTTATCCCTTTGTTTTGCCTCCAGCTAATGCGGTGGCGTAATTGTGATGTCGGCACTACAAGGGTCTATACTGGCTGACTTATTAAAAAAAAGCTTCAAAGGCTGTATGCAAACATTTATCTGAGCCACATGTAAATGACAGTTAAAGTTCTTCCATGCTAGTACCAATATCACTATGACCACAGGTACTTTTCAAAGTAAAGGCAATAAAATGGTAAAACAAATACATACATAATCCCAACATTTCTTGCAACTGAAAATTACGAAAAGCCATACTGATAAACTTAACTCTTGTTATTTCTTTCTTTTTAGCGTGGCTGAACATCGAAACATCATAGATATTTTGGTTATAATACGATTTGAAACCGCACGGATATTTTTCATATAACTGAGGTATACAGACAAGCGCGCTGAGTGGGGGGGGGGGGGGGCGTGTGCGGGGGGGGGGGGTGTGGAGTGTACTGACAATTTTCTCATATCCGTCCTTGCTCACCATAAGGGGGAGATAAAATGTTTAATGGAAGAAAAAATAAGCTAGTCTCAGCCTCAAACAGACCCTTTATGGGCCATTCACAGAGCGCCTAATTTTATTGGTGTTTCGGTCATGACTGAATCCCACTTATGTAGTTTGTGCGTTCATGGCTTTTTCCTGCCTTCAAAGTCTGACTATAGCAGATTATAAGCTTATAGGTGATTGAGCATATTATCAATAGGACAAGGTTTTTGAACGAGCATGCCCGAGTTGCGGTTTTGAGTCTGAATTAACTGGCAAGTGGAGTGGAACTGAACAATAAATTTCAAAAAACGAAATAAATTAGTAATGCTATTCGTCAAAGAAGACCAACAATGAATGCACAAAAGGGAGATATATTTCTAACTGAAACAGAATATTGAATAAAGGGCAAGGTTTTTTTTGCGCTCCATTTCTTCTTCTCTCACCTCATCAGCACACTAATGGTTGGAGGGAGTGATTAGGATATACTTGCTCCAAGCTGTCACTGATCTCATCAGAAGAACAAACCGCATTCCCAGATGGAACGAATTTTCGATTTGGATTACCGATTACAACGACAAACTATTCTCTCAGGTCTACTATGATTCCTTGATTTCCTGCTGATTCATTGGGTCCACAGATCACAAAATGACGCCATGCCCCACGCGGTGCTAAAAAAGTAAATAGTGAAATAGTGTACATTTTGATTTCATGCAGTCAGTAAGTCACTGTTCATTAGTTCACTTCATTTTACTGCAAATTAGTTTTTAAATAAGACAGTTAGACGCAGGCTTTATATTTATAAATTATTATTATACAGCATTAATTTTTTTTGACAAGACATTTCTAAAGACATGTCTTCGTTTAATGTGGTTATCAACAGTTTAATAATTTAGCTCTACTTCATCTTAATTTGTGACCATCACTCTTCTACTCTTTTTGAAAAATAACGGGGGGAAAAAACAACAACTTGTTTATGAACACAACATTAGTTGTGTCAAATAAATATTTGTCCTAATAGTATAAAATCACTATAAAGTTGAAAATATAGCCAAATGACTGACACCAAGGTAAAGCTCACCAAAGACTGAAAATATCCTAGAATATATCCACAGAGGTAAGTGAAGTATATCCAGATTGAAGGACAACCCTTTGGGTTAAGAGGCAAAAGAGTGGATCAACATCAAGCAAAAGGAGTGATATTTTTCCATCTAGCTACAGTGCAGTGGTGGATTAAAGGGATTGGAAATGTCCATGGAGAGGGTGGCAATTAATGCAGCGCAAGAGGCAGAGGATTGCCCTGGGTACCTGGTGAGTTGTTTGAAACAGAACACACAGAAGCGATGTCCACACTGTGCTTGGAAAGGTTTCCTAAGAATGTCTTTGCACTGCTGACATTGATATTTTGGTTCCATGGACACGGATAGCACTTCTCGAGATATCCCAGGTAATGTGGAGTCCAGTGAGGATGGTAAAGATGGACGTGCCATTGCCTTCCATTTACCCACAGTGCCAGCTGTGCTGATCATCTGTAAAAATGAGCACAATTTAGCAGAATAACAACAGACATGTTTTAACACCTTTGTTTAAAATAAAATTTAAACATAAAATTACATTTACAAATATTTTAACTTCCATCATATGACATATTTATGAGTGAAAGATGATATTCAACAACATAAAAAAAATGTAGGGTTGGACTTGAAAAATGGAGTCAGACCAGAATGTGAAAATGCTGTAAATTTTTACTTCATAAAGCCTGCATTATTGTGTGCACAGTAAGACCAGAAAGCTTATTATTAAGATAGTAAATAGGGTCCCTTTAAATTTCACATTGACTTGAATGCATATATGAACATTATAGGATTAAAATCAAACAAGCACAAAGGTTGACATGAGAAAATTAGGTATTGCTTAACTTGGTATGTCACACCGAAAGAGACCAGTCTTGTGATTTTTGGGCAAACCATTCAAAAGTTATGCAAAATTAAAATAAATTTAAAAAAGAGGTTAAATATTTTTCACATCTCCAGACCACTAGGTGGCACTGTGCCAAAACAGAGCAGGCAACCTCAGGTCAGGGTTGTCATAAACTAATTTGGTCTGAATACTTTAAAGCGTTCCAAAGATATAGCCTCATGTCCATTTTGGCGTGCTTTTTGTCAAATTCTTTTGCACATTTTTCAAGGACTGTTTGACTAATCAACTTGAATTCCATACCTTTGTGCCAGCATGGTCTGAATTTGACGGTCTGAAAGCCAATTTTGGTGAAAATCAGATAAACAGTCTAGGGAGAGTTTGAAAAAGTATGTTTTTTAAATGATTAAAACAATTTTTAAATTTTGACAAGTAGAAACTACAATTTTGTTGTGCATTTGGCATGAGCCAAGGAAAAAATAACTTTGCTTCTAAAGTTTACAGTTCAAAAGTTATTAGCATAAACATGAGTAATTTGAGCTGTTGTGGTGGCACTAGAAGGTTTGAGTTAGAGACGCCAAACTTGCTATGGTTAATGCCATAAAAATTTCATAACTTTCCCCCAAGCGGTTCTATGGGCTGCTTTAGACTCAAGAGCAGAAGAATTAGAAGAAAAAAAAGAAGAAAAATAATGGATACTACAATAGGTGCATATGCAGTATGCACCTTTGGTGCTTGGCCCATAAATAGCATAGTAACAAGTATAGGTATATCATAATCACCATCAGAATCTTTTTGTTAATTTGTTATCGGTTATAAATAATGGGCATGTTAACATTATTGAAACTTTATTTAAATTGGTTTGCTAATTATTTCTAGTTGTATTACCAATTACCATGCTGTTGCCTATGGAATTGGAACAGGTGTGAGAATTACAAATTATGTTTTATAATATACTGCCTAAAGCCCGTTCACACCTAGAACGATAACTATAAAGATAACGATATTAGCGTCCACACCAGCGAACGATATCGTCTGTTTATTCTAACGAACATCGAGTTGCGCTTTAAACTTCTGAGCTGTTCAGCAGGATGGATTTTGATTGGCTGTCAATGTTTTTATCGTTCTTCAGCTGGAAAAAAATAGTTTTGAAAGTGATCACAACGATATCGTTTCTCTTTGTCTTTATTGTTATAGTTGTGGTGTGAACTATGCTATTCTTTAATATTGAGAACGATTTTTAGAACTATATCATTATCTTTATAGTTATCGTTCTTGGTGTGAACGGGGCTTTAAGCTGGTTGCTGTTCAAAACAGGTTTCGCGTGGTCATTTAAACGGCAACACTTTAAAAGGTTCAATTTGAAAACATTTAAGGTACCATGAACTAACAATGAACAATATTTATACAACATTTGGTCCCACTTTATATTAAGTGGCCCAATACCGGTGGACTTACATAGCAACTAGCTGTGTACATCGTTGTAACCACATCATATCGATGAACATATCGGGATCATATCGATCGGAACACAGTTCATGCACGTAGCTCACTTCTAACGAGCTGGTTATCTGAATGGGGTGTGTTAACTAGAGGTCGACCGATATGGGTTTTTCACTGGCCGATGCCGATATTTAGAATCAGGGCAGCCGATGGCTGATATATGATGCCGATTTTCTTTTTTTCATCTCATAAAAGGGAGTTTGAGTAAATGATTATTGCAGGGTACAAAATAGTAGTAGTAGTATTAGCCCAATTTAGAGTAATAATACATTGCTCAAAACTTAATCACCTTCTCAAAACAGTTCTGAAGCAAGCTTTTTGTTTATGTTTGCTGACAGACACCAGTGTTTCCCACAGACTTGCAAATGCAAATTTATTCTCTGCCAGCAGGAGGCGCTGTTGGAGCGAGAGATATAGCGGTTTCCCCAGTAAAGGCTATAATCAAGTAAGCACTGCGCTCACAAACGCTACTTTACCAGGCATTACAGGAAAGACAAAATGAAAACGACACCGAAGCTTTTCTGAAGACGGTCGGTTATTTTCAAAGATACATTCATATAAAAACACCAGCGCTGCTGAGAGCAGCGTTTAGATTAATATGTAAAAATCTCCTCTCGATAACGAAATAAACACACAACAAAAATGACAGCGGTGAGATAATAGCAGTTAAGAAAGCATCTGATCTTAGCCATATGGATAAGTTTGCAGCAGCTCTGCAATTTCAGCACTCCAGTCACATCACGCTCATTTATATAGTGCTTTATAGGTTAATTTAGGGAAAGAAGCTTTACAGTGTTAAACATAAAAACAGTGTCAGTGTCGCTTTTAGATACAACAAAGACTATAGAATAACCAAGAGGTGTCACTCTCAATGCAACGCTCAATATGGCAGCTCTATCAAAGGAAGCCCCGCTTTCTGAGTAAAAGAGCCAATCGCTAATCAGTAAAGTCTGCACATCACTGCAGCTGCCCTTAGAAGTCCCGGTTGCAATAGAAACAGTCAGCGTTCTGAAACGTGAGTTCAGGACTGCGCATGCACACTGAAAAATAAGCTTTTTTTAAATGCTGTTTGAGCAAAAGAAAAAAACATTTGAGACAGTTGGTGTATAAACCAATGAAATCATATTTCATTGGTGATTTCAAATATGAAATTTAATCGTAAGCTTGGTGAACAGTTTTGGAGAATTTGATGTTTCCCCATTCAGAGAGATAGGAGTAGTAGTATATTTTTTATTTAATGCCATGTCAGCATCAAAGGCTTTTTTCATGGCAAAAGCTATTTTAAAAAATACAAGTATAACAAATACAATAAAAACCAGCAAACAAACAAACACAACAGAGAGATAGAGTCTTATTTACCTTTACTTTGCTCAATATCCATATAATTTACAAAAGGTGATGTTAGGTAAAATGATGCGTCAGTCAGTCAACACTTTTTCGTACCGTTAATAAAATAGTGAATGAGAAAGTCTCTGTCATCTCATTTTGTGTGCCACATATTTATTTGTATTGTAAAAAATAAATAGGCCTATAGGCCTAATTGTACAATAGTAATATAATTGACTTTTTTTTTTAAACTGAAGTGATTACCTTGTTGTATTTATTAGTTAGAATATGTGTAACTCAGTATTTTAACTAATTGTAAAAGCTGAATAATAGAACAAAGCCTACTAATTGGTGAAATAATCAACAATTAGTTGATTAATCGTTGTAATAATCGTAAAGACCAATTATCAAAATAATCAAATGTATGTAAAAGAGCAGCTTGAACATTCTGTAAAATATCACGTTGTGTGCTTCACAAAAGTCCTAGAGGTTTTGAGCTAAACAAGCATTTGTAAATATGTTGACAAATTTCATATTTCATTTTTTATTTAACTATTCCTTTCAATGCCAAACACAAACGCTTTTTAATCTATTAGTCTATTTGTTGAGGCAATTTAATAATGGTTTCCATATAGGCCTAGTCTATATCACATAATTATATAAAGAGTGCATTATTTTGAAAGTGTTGCCTATAGATCCTAACACTGGATAGTACGTTTCTACATACAATTTGACAAGGTCAATAAAACTTCAAACCTTAAATTTTATTCATTAAGCAGTATTATTTGAAACTGTGGGAAGCAGGAAGTATGATCAGCACAACATAACAACAGACAGACTTTTTCAACAAACTGCCAACAACATGATTCAATTTAAGTCATCAAGTCACAAAAATGACTGTTTTCCAAAGTAATATACCTAGTGTAGGCCTAAACTGTAGCCTGCGTGGAAGTTACACCTTGGTGTTGACATATGTTGCCGAGTTACAACCAACTAAAACATTCAACGTTATTAATTATCAAAGCCAACAGATTACGCTAGAGGAATTTATCAAGTGTCTTTATAGCTACCACAAAAGCGATTCCAAAAAATCAACTAGCAGCTGAAAGCAATGTATCTAGGTTGTTTCCTGACTCTCCCAGTGAGAAATGACAACTCACTCCAGCACCCGCACACACTGCTCAACTACAAGCAACGGGTTTCAAATTCGGCACACTACGGTCAACGTGAATCTCAAAGCAACCAAAAAGAATACAAAAGTTACTTACCAAACTCTTCCAAATACTGTGGGGGGGAACTAACCGTCAGTAGTTGTGTCAGACTTCATCGTCATAAACGCTTCTCCGTTGCCAACTCTCGCGAGACAAATAAGCAACCGCAGCTTCAAAAACAGGCCCAATATTTTTTGATAATTTATTATCATCAATATTATTTATTATCAATTATGTATTACCAATGAATGAGCCCGCAACATATTAAACTGAAACTATTATCTGAACAGCAAAAACATAAGTTATTTTACAAAAATCAGCAAACTGCAACAAAACTCATCTCCAATCACCTGTGATCAGAATAGGATTGGACAGATGGAAAAGGAGAAAAACACAAGAGCTTCAGAGGGGAGCTGTAACATAGCCACATATTTATAGCCTACTAAAATTTTGGCTATTCGAACCAAATCTACTCTTAGTATAGGCCTACTTGTTTTTGTTTTGTTTTGTTTTTTTGTTTTTTTACAGCCCGTGATAATTAATACATTACAAAAACATTGTAAAAATGAAAAATAGGCTACCTTATAAAGGGAAAAAAGAAAGTCATCCCACTCCTCTACGTCTACTACTATCATCGCTTGGATTACAGTGTCACGCGCCTTCTTTTGAACGTGATTTTCTTCAATCCCATTGAAGAAAAAAAAGAAAGGAGGGGGCGGATTGGGACAAATTATGATGCAGACTTATATTTTGCACTCACTGATTGTCTGTAACTGGAGAAGGACGAGTGTCAACAAGCATGTGGAGAATACAGTGGAAAATCAAACGAAAAAAGAAACGAGAAACGAAGTTGCTTGTCAGGTTTTCCTAACAAGCAACCATATATTTTTTTAAATAAGCCCAAAAAAAACCGGCACAAAAAAAACCGCAACCCGGGATTTTTTTTCACGCAACTTTACAAAAAAAAGAAGCCCAAAGTCACGTAAAATACGCAGACTTGGCAACCTCTGACTTCTTCTGATGTGAGTTATTGGCGGGTTGCAAACCAACTGGAAAGGGGCATACCGCCACCATCATAAACACTCCTTATGGCAAGCCAATTTAACATTGGGGTGTATGGAACGATATTCCGGACAATTTTCAAGTAGAATAGCAAATTGTATTTCAATTGCGTTTTCAATATGTGGACGCATATATTGTGACATAATCCAAATGCAATTGTAAATCCTGCATTACCGTTTGCATTTTTTGCTTTTGCGAACGCACAGTGACTGCCAAATTTCTAATGAAATGCAAAGTCCATTTGCAACTGTATTTCTCATGTCTTAGGAGTTACGAGCCTGTCATATTTAAATAGCAATATTAATTACCAGTCTGCTTTTTCACTCTCGCTGCGTCACGCATGTAACCTGCCAAAACTCAAATGGAATCGCAATTCCTTTTGCATTGGAATTTCCGATGTCTGCACGTAAAGCTGCCAATCATTGTCAGGGGCGGAACTATACTAGGGGGCGTGTTTGTATTTTGAGGTGACGTCACTCACAGACGACCGCGCAGAATGCTCTGATCAATGGAGGCAATCAGTAAAGGCTACGCTAAAGGCAGCTACCAATCAGTTTCACAACTGTGTGAACGAACAGACAGTGCAACATTCTTGGCACAATACATAATTATGTCATTTTTACCCCAAATGTAGCGATTATCCCCTGCTAACAGTGGGAGCCACAACGGTACGCACAATAGGTCAATATTCACTATTAACCAAATGCTTTTCACCTGTCTCACGCATCTCTCATGTTTACACTCACTTACACTTTTAATCCGTAATAGAGAGTTTAAACATTATTAATGCCACTATCAACGCTCCTGTTTGTTCTCTTCTTGATGTGTCTTCAACTATGTGTGAGGATTTACTCAAGTTTTTTGTTAATAAGATAAATATTTAAAGATTGGCTATTAGTCCCTTCTCCTATGATCCATCAATTCCTAGTTGTATGCTGTTTTTCATCAGCTAATCAAATCAAAACACCTGCAAAGGTTTACTGAGCCTTCAAAATGGTCTCTCAGTTTGCTTCACTAGGCTACTCAATCATGGGGAAGACTGCTGATCTGAAAGTTGTCCAGAAGACAATAATTGACACCCTTAACAAGGAGGGTAAGCCACAAACATTCATTGCCAAAGAAGCTTGCTGTTCACAGAGTGCTGTATCCAAGCATGTTAAAGGGATAGTTGAGTGGAAGGAAAGTTGAGTGGAAAGAAAAAGATGCACAACCAACCGAGAAAACAGCAGCCTTATGAGGATTGTCAAGCAAAAAATCGATTCAAGAATTTGAGTGAAATTCACAAGGAATGGACTGAGGCTGGGGGTCAAGGCATCAAGAGCCACCACAAACAGACGTGTCAAGGAATCTGGCTACAGTTGTCGTATTCCTCTTGTTAAGCCACTCCTTAACCACAGACAACGTCAGAGGCGTCTACCTGGGCTAAGGAGAAGAAGAACTATACTGTTGCCCAGTGGTCCAAAGTCCTATTTTCAGATAAGAGCAAGTTTTGTATTTTATTTGGAAACCAAGGTCCTAGAGTCTGGAGGAAGGGTGGAGAAGCTCATAGCCCAAGTTGCTTGAAGTCCAGTGTTAAGTTTCCACAGTCTGTGATGATTTGGGGTGCAAAATCATCTGCTGGTGTTGGTTCATTGTGATTTTTGAAAACCAACGTCACTGCACACATTTACCAAGAAATTTTGGAGCACTCCATTCGTCCTTCTGCTGACCAGCTTTTTGAAGATGCTGGATTTCATTTCCAGCAGGATTTGGCACCTGCCCACAGTGCCAAAAGCACCACAAAGTTGGTTAAATGACCATGGTGTTGGTGGCCAGCAAACTCACCAGACCTGAACCAAGAGGAACCTATTGTCAAGAGGAAAATGAGAAACAAGAGACCAAAAAATGCAGATGAGCTGAAGGCCACTGTCAAAGAAACCTGGGCTTCCATACCGCCTCAGCAGTGCCACAAACTGATCAACCTCCATGCCACGCTGAATTGAGGCAGTAATTAAAGCAAAAAAGCCCCTACCAAGTATTGAGTACATGTACAGTAAATGAACCTACTTTCCAGAGGCACAATTCACTAAAAATGTTTTTTTATTGGTATTATGAAGTATTCTAATTTGTTGAGAGAGTGAATTGTTGGGTTTTTGTTAAATGTGAGCAAAATCATCACAATTAAAAGAACCAAAGACTTAAACTACTTCAGTCTGTGTGCATTGAATTGATTTAATACACGTTTCACAATTTGAGTTGAATTACTGAAATAAATGAACTTTTCCACGACATTTAATTTATTGAGATGCACCTGTATATCTAAATTACGACCTATGCTCTCAATGTCAAATGCAGAAATGTTAATTCATGCGTTCATGACCTCAAGGTTAGATTATTGTAATGCTTTATTGGGTGGTTGCTCTGCGTGCTTAATAAAACAAACTCCAGCTGGTCCAAAATGCAGCAGCTAGAGTTCTTACTAGAACCAGGAAGTACAATCATATTAGCCCGGTTCTGTCAACTCTGCACTGGTTCCCTATTGAACAACGAATACATTTTAAAATCTTGCTAATTACTTTTAAAGCCCTGAATGGTTTAGCTCCTCAGTACTTGAGCGAGCTCATATCGCTTCATTATAGTCCTTCATGTCTGATGCGATCTTAAAACTCTTGCCGTTTGATAATACCTAGAATATCAAAATCAACTGCGGGCAGCAGATCCTTTTCCAATTTAGCGCCCAAACTCTGGAACATTCTACCTAGCGTTGTTCGGGAGGCAGACACACTCTGTCAGTTTAAATCTAGATTAAAGACCCATCTCTTTAACCTGGCATACACATAATACACTATCACATTTCTATAATTCAAATCCGTTAAAGGATAGTTAGGCTGCATTAATTACATCAACTGGAACTGGCAACATTTCTCATAACACCCGATATGCTTGTTACATAGTAAGAAGAATGGCATCTACACTAATATTAGTTTCTTTCATTCTTATTCCTAGCCATACGGATCCAGTTTGTATCCAGATCAGATGGTCACTGTAGCCACCCAGATCCAGCCCAGATGGTGGATCAGCACCTAGAGACGACCTCTACAGCCATGAATTTTAGTGGTGTCAACTAGATGCGCCCCAGAGACAGATCCCCTGAGAAGACCTCATCACCTCGACGACCATCGGCACAAGACCACGGGAACCAGACAAGAAGCATTGCAGCCTGGAATTAAACCACGCCATGCTGGTTTCGTCTGGTGACATTTCTGTCAAATGAGTTTGGTTCCTTGCTTTGGCTTGCTTAGTGACGTGACGACGACATGTGGCCAAGTATGGTTTGTTACCCATACTCGGAATTAGTGCTATGCATTTATCCCATCCAAAGTGCACACACACAGCAGTGAACACACACAAAAACACCGTGAACACACACCCGGAGCAGTGGGCAGCCATTTTTTGCTCCGGCACCTGGGGAGCAGTTGGGGGTTCGGTTGCCTTGCTCAAGGGTATCAGTCATGGTATGGAAGGTGGAGAGAGGCTAGTCATTCACCTACAATCACTGCCGGTACGAGACTCGAACCCGCAACCTTTGGGTTACAAGTCCGACTCTCTAACCTTTAGGCCACGACTTCCCCCCTTAGTTGGGGACGCTTGACTGACTGATTGCACAGACACAATTGGAAGAGAGCTGAACTGGATGATGACATCACTGAATCTTCAATGAACTGACTTTAGCTGCAAAAATGACTCTTTGTTATTGTCTTCGTGCATTATGACAAACTATTTTCCTGTTTGATACTCTAAAGCTGCTTTGACACAATCAGTATTGTATAAAGCGCAATACAAATAAAAAGTCACACAGATCCATTCAAATCCATTCATAACTATGTTTTCAAACCTTAAAACTGATGCAAACTACAACACACACATCTTATACTTATTCAGAGAAATAAGTATTCTCAGTGACAGCAATGTGTAGCGCAACATCTTACACAAACTCAGATGTTAATGGACAAATCACGTTTGGATTTAATGCGTTCATAACATTGCCATTCTGGTTGTGGTTTGGAAAGTGAATAGTGCATCGGTAAAAGTTTAGTGACATTTTTCTAACTTTGTGTTTGGATTATGCAAATAAGTTCCACAGGAGGAAAGACGGAAACAGCCAATCACAGCATGGAAACGGAGAAGCGCCAAACCACAATCTCCTCCCCATCGGAAAGGGATAAATGTACCCTTCCAAAAGACACTCCTTGTTCTGAGTCTTTCGTCCAGAGAGAGAGTAGCAGATACGACCGTGTTCTGAGTCTGTCCTCAAAGTGTATAGACAGAAACAGATCACCAAAGTTCTGAGTCTCCCGTCCAGAGAGACTGTAACAGAATTTCTGAGTCTCCAGCCAGTTACAGGGAAGGCAGCAACAGACACAACTGTTCTGAGTCTCAGTCCTTTAACGGAAGAGACATTAACAGATGCACCATTCTGAGTTTCCGGTACATCCAGAGAGACACTAACAGATTACCATAGTTCTGAGCCTCTGGCCCGTGAGGAAAGAGACAATAACAGATACCAAGTCCTGAGTCTCCAGCTTTTGAGGCAGCAACAGATATGACCACGTTCTGAGCCTCCAGCCTGTGAGGAAAGAGATATTCTACATTCAGAGTCTTCGTCCGGTGAGACAACAACAGATGCAGCACGTCCTGAGTCTCCATCCTAGAGAATCAAAGCCGATTGACCAAGTTCTGAGTCTCTAGCCCAGAGAGGTAGAAGTCATACAGACATTTGCAACAAGGTTAAGCTCCGGCGAGCAAACCTTCACTTTAAGGTAATTTCGCCTGCGTGTTCCAGGCTAAGGACCTTTTGCACCTACACTAGGGCCACATCTGTGTTCCAGATTTTAGGACCCTTTGGTGCTCCAGGATCAGACTCAGCGCTTAGTGTCAAGGTGTTGAAACGGATTTCCTGCTCTTTCCCCACGGCATTGCATGAGCACAGCCAGTGGAAGAAGCACTGCCACCGGACTGCACACATTCAACCTCAGCAAACAAAATATCACTTATCCAAACCTCTTCCAGAGACCATGGCAATGTTTTTATATTATCAGAATATGATTTTATCATATTTAGCTGATGTCATTTGATAACAGATAAACTCTCGATTTATTTGTTTGATGCATAATAGGGTTTTTCACCTTATTAGTTTCAGTTTATCTTTTCAGAAGATAACATAACTCTGCTATAGCAAAACCCAACTGAATCACATGCATTTCATTCCTTTTTTATTTATGGTATTTATTTAGTAGTTGTAGATTATTCTTGTCTATCTTTTGTTAATAAAATAAATTTTATTACACTTGTGTCTTCCTTGTGTTGATGAAACAGAAAGAGTTTCTACAGGTTAGATATCCCACCAATCTTTCTTATCTGATGTACTCACAACTGCACCTTAAATGACACGTGATCCAAAAATCATAACATTATTGGTGATGTGAGTACTCATTACTACACTAATGAAGCAAATTCACTACATATGATTGGCCCAGAGCCATTGAATTTTGAATTTCAATGGCTCTGGATTGGCTCAGAGTAGATGTCTTACGTCCGCTCGTTCTGAACTTGTACATGCTCATACCGGTAATCTTCATTCTGCATTCACACAGAGCAGATTACCGGTAATTTACTGGTAATTTTACAATTTCTCATACCAGTAAATTTTGAAAAGGTCCTATTAACACATGATCTCTTAAGGGTAATTTACCAGTAAAGTCTGTAATTGTGAAAGGGGCTAAAGACTTTGAATGCATCTCAATCAGCTCCCTAGTTCAGTAGTCAGGGCACTAATCATGGAGTCTGCCATTTTAAGGGCTGTCTCAAGCACAAAATTCTTCCAGTGCCCTGGAATGTTCGCCCCTGAAAAATCCCACAATGTGTAAATAGCAGCCGATGAACAAGTTTTTTCTCAAAACACAATGACTTTATTCTCAAAATGTAATGATATAATTCTCAACATTTTATTTTGAAAAATTTCTTTAAATTTAACTAGTTTAATCTCGTATTATAATGACTTTTATTTTTTTATTATTTTTATTTAGTAAAAAAAAGAGATTGGTCCTGTCTGTTGTTGATTAATTCCAGCAATGACGTTCTACAATGTTGTCCGTTGACGTTGTACGTAGTCATGTCGCCGGAAATTGAGTAATCACTGTCCCAATGTGCAGTGAGCCAGTAACCAAATTTGTGTACACAATATACTGTTTCACGAGCTCAGGAGATAGGGGGCTGATTGAGACCCACCCCCTAATTTTATTCAATGACAGCTATAGCGGATGCCTTTGTCCATATTAGGGATTTCCTGGAAAGTCATCCGTTTCATGACTTCTATGAGTCTCACTTGTGGACTTTCTGTGCCAGGGCGCCCTCAGGCGACGAGCATGAATGAAACAGACACTACAGGAGAGTGTTTAGCACTCCATGGGCAAAAATGGAATAGGTTAAATATTACTCTTCTTTATAGACATTTAAAGTGAACATATGAGAATCCATAAAACATTTATCCAAATGTGCACACTTTTGGACCGAAAGCCCTGAAGGCGTTGTTTAGTAAAGCACTTTCATGATGACTCTACAGGAGTTTTTCTTAATGGGTGCAGCTGTGGCTCATATTTCGTATTGAAGATATCAACTTCATTTTTCATTTACATAACTCCTGACATAAATAAAGAAATTACTGTCACTGTAAGATTAAAAAAATTAAGCTTGTCTTAAACCTTTTTAATGATGTATAGTTTATCAAGTTACATTGTTTTACATTAAAACTAGCAGTAACGTTGAACTAATGTAAACAAAGAACTAGCCTCACCCAGGCCTGATTACTGCCACACCTGTTCGCAATCAAGAAATCTCTTAAATAGGACCTGCCTGACAAAGTGAAGTAGACCAAAAGATCCTCAAAAGCTAGACATCAAAATTCAGAAACAAATTAGAAAGAAAATAATTGAGATCTATCAGTCTGGAAAAGGTTATAAAGCCATTTCTAAAGCTTTGGGACTCCAGCGAACCACAGTGAGAGCCATTATTCACAAATGGCAAAAACATGGAACAGTGGAGAACCTTCCCAGGAGTGGCCGACCGACCAAAATTACCCCAAGAGCCACAGCGAAACTCATCCAAGAGTCACAAAAGACCCCACAACAACATCAAAAGAACTGCAGGCCTCACTTTCCTCAATTAAGGCCAGTGTTCATGATTCAACAACAAGAAAGAGACTGGGCAAAAATGGTCTGCATGGAAGAGTTCCAAGACGAAAACCGCTGCTGAGCAAAAAGAACATAAAGGTTCGTCTCAGTTTTGCCAGAAAACATCATGATCATCCCCCAAGACTTTTGGGAAAATACTCTATGGACTGACGAGACAAAAGTTAAACTTTTTGGAAGGCGTGTGTCCCATTACGTCTGGCGTAAAAAAGTAACACTGCATTTCAGAAAAAAAACATCATACCAACAGTAAAATATGGTGGGGGTAGTGTGATGGTCTGGGGCTGTTTGGCTGCTTCAGGACCTGGAAAAGACGTGCTGTGATTACAATGGAACTGAGGAATTTGCCGTTGTTTACCAAAAAATCCTGAAGGACGAAGGGGAAATGTACGGAAGCGAGATCCGGCCCATCTGTTGTTTGGACCTCAAGCTTGAAGCGAACTTGGGTTGCGCAGCAGGACAATGATCCAAAAACACACCAGCCAAGTCCACCTGAATGTTAGAAGAAAGGAAGAAAACAATGTTGTAAGACTTTGGCAATGTGGCCTATTCAAAGTCTCGACTGAATCTATTGAGATGCTGTGGCATTGACTAAAGGCTGGGGGGGGGTGGGGGTTTTCATGCTCGGGGGAAAAACCCTTCCCAATGTGGCTGAATTACAAACCAATTCTGACATAGATGCGTGGCCAAAATTCCTCCACAGCGCTGTAAAAGACTCATTGCAAGTTATTGCAAACGCTTGATTGCGGTTGTTGCTGCTAAGGGTGGTCCAACCAGTTATTAGGTTTAGGGGGCTAACATTTTTTCACACAGGGCCATGTAATTTTGAATTTTGTTTTCCCTTAATAATAAAAACCTTCATTTTAAAACTGCATGTTGTGTTCACTTGTGTTATCTTTTACTAATATTTAAATTAGTTTGATGCTCTGAAACATTAAAGTGTGAAAAACATGCAAAAAAATAAGAAATCAGGAAACACTGTAAATATTAGAAATGGTTTGTTAGTGTGTTATGTGTAAGCCAGGTTAGAGATGGGTCTTTAATCTAGATTTAAACTGATAGAGTGTGTCTGCCTCCCGAACAATATTAGGTAGGCTATTCCAGAGTTTGGGAGCTAAATAGGAAAAGGATCCGCCGCCCGCAGGTGATTTTGATATTCTAGGACGGTATTATAAAATTGCCAGAGTTTTGAGAACGCAGTGGACGTGGAGGACTATAATGCAACAAGAACTTGTTCAAGCTTTGAGGTGCTAAACCATTCAGGGCTTTAGAAGTAATTAGCAAGATTTTTAAATCTATACGATGTTTAACAGGGAGCCAGTACAGTGTTGACAGAACTGGGCTAATATGGTCATACTTTCTGGTTCTAGTAAGAACTCTAGCTGCTGCATTTTGGACCAGCTGGAGTTTGTTTATTAAGCGTGCAGAACAACCAGAACAACCACTGAGACAGAAGTCACTGGCAGAAAAGCCAGTCCTTTAAGAAAGGCAAAGAACATCCACATAGCAACGGTGAATGTAATATTTTAGTCATATCAGCATTAGATATTGTTAATTTTCAAAGAGTAATAGGTTCATTCAAATGCATTTCTTAAAAAGAAAAGGTATCGGTATCAATATCGGCGATACTGGCTCTGTATTTACTTGGTATCAGATCGATATCAAAATTTGCAGTATCTCCCACCCCATTTGAACCTTAAAAGATATTAGTATCTACTATATTTTCATGTCACTATTTATTTTTTAGCTATTGGTATCTTTTACATTAAGTACAGTAACTTATTCATTAACTACTAGTGCTTATTCTATAGGAACTATTGTCTTTTGTAAAGTTATTAGTACTTATTCATTAGATACTAGTACTTATTTATTAGACACTAGTACTTATTCATTAGATACTACTTATTATTAGATACTAGTACTTATTAGATACTAGTACTTATTTATTAGCAGAGTACTTATTCATTAGATACTACAAATTATCATTAGATACAATTAATTATTCTTTCAATAGTGACTAGTAACTGTTATATTCTATTGTTACTAGTAAAACTTTTTATGAAGTAACACTTTTATGCCTTTCTGTTTTACAATTAATGCATGTGTATTGAATATTCAATAAGTTAATAATCAAAACAGAAGTAAATAGAGTAATGTTTTTACACCAACTGTCTCTTTTTTACTAAGACACTGTAAACAGTACCATTGTGATTTCTACATAGGTTCCATAGATTTGCACTAAACAGAGAGAGAGATTGACTGAGCCTGTGCAATTATCTGTGCCTGTCCTTGTCAGGTCAAGTCATACATTCGTAAAAAAACAAAAACAAAAAAAGGTTTGCCATCAGTTGTCAGGTGATGTTAAAGGATTGTTAGGCTGCATTAATATGTCAACTGGAACCGGGAACGCTTCCCATAACACCCGATGTACTCGCTATATCGTAAGAAGTATGGCATCTACGCTAATATTAGTCTCTTTCATTCTTATTCCGAGGTCACTGTAGCCATACGGATCCAGTCTGTATCCAGATCAGATGGCTACCGTAGCCACCCAGATCCAGTCCATATCCAGACCAGATGGTGGATCAGCACCAAGAGATGACCTCTACAGCCCTGAATGTTAGCGGAGACCATGTCACCTTGTCGACCATCGGCACAAGTCCACGGGAAACAGACAAGTCCCCATACACAATCTGACCCATGTTGCAGCCTGGAATTAAACAAAGTCTCTAAGTAGACAACACTGGACTCATAAAGACAGTCCCTTGCCACCACTTCTTGGCGTAACAATGTAACTGCACCGAGCGACAGCCTGTCTAAGGAGCACAGAGACAAGTACCTGGAATCTTACTTTTATACATATATTTATATCCCAGTAAGCTCAAATAGATAGATAGATAGATAGATAGATAGATAGATAGATAGATAGATGGCGATAATAGAGATGAAAATAGAGACTAGTACATTTTAAAAATGAAATGTTAAACCGGCTTTCCATACATGCTCTTTAAACTCTGTAACCTCCCTCACGTGCAGAGTACCTGGACTGATACTGCTGAAATATCAACAAAACTTTTGGAAAGCCTCTTGTCCAGTCAGATTTGAGGAAAACTGTACAATTGTAAAATTTTTTTTTTTTTAAGATAGATAGATAGATAGATAGATAGATGGCGATAATAGAGATGAAAATAGACACTAGTACATTTAAGGATGAAATGATACATCGGCTTGCCATACATGCAGTCCATGTAATCCATTATGCGTGGTCTGTCGGGTGCTTTCCTTAGGTTTTTTAAAACCTCTCGCAGATGTCATTGTCTACGTTCATATGGAGGTATTTTTTACAAAGCTTTTTAGAATTTAACTAGTTACATAGTTAGTTGTAATCTGCTGAATTGCATGGTATAATTGTAAGGGTATTTTATAGCAAAAATATCTGACCTTGCTAGTAGCTTATTAGCTAACCGAAGTACTATGAGAGCGGTTATGTTGATCTGACATCTTGCACAACACACTTCTTTGGAATCCTCAGCATCTCTTCTCAGAAACAAAAAAGCTAGACATGTTGCTTCACAAGAAAGTTTAAATTCAAAAGAAGTTTACCTTGTTGCTGTGGTTATTTTGTAATGAAATAAAAAAAGAAATTAATTAATTGTGTTTTTAGGACTATTAAGATTTTTTTGTATTGTGACATTACTTTCCTGACAAACAAGTATATGTGTCCAAGACAAGATTTGTCCACATCAAATTAAATTTACAAAAGTGATTGTATATACATAGAAAGCATATTAAATGCATATAACTAAATGGTCTACTTTAATTTTTCAAATCACTTTTGTGAAAATAAAAATGCCAAAATATGGGTGAAATATTATTACATCATTTAGCATACCAGATATATATTTGTAATTGTAAATATAAAACAACATACTTATTCTGACCTGTACTTATTTAAAAAATGTAAAAGAAAAGGTGATCATACAAAATTGTATTATATTTTGAATGATTAAAAACTTCTTGCTGACAAATTTGTAAAACCTAGTGGTTTGAAGGATATAGTGGCAAAGATTGGTAAATATTTAAAATGATGATTAAATAGTTTTTGGGGGTTGCACTGTAATCCTTAATAAGACTCTTTTAATGTCATCCAATGATTCTTGTTTTAAATATGCCTGACAATATTTTTTTGTATAAGAACTACTGGGTGTCTTCTGTGAATTATGGTAAAAATGTATGATGGTCATTACTTTTTTTTAGAGAAACACATTCTGATGTATGGGGGGAAAAATTTAAGCTGTATTTAATTTTTACTGCTTTGATGTTTGAAAATGCTTTATATTGTTGAGCCGTACACATCAGGTCAAAAGTTTGGAATAATTAAGATTTTTATTAATGTATTTTATGCTTACCAAGGCTACGCTTATTTATTTATACTGTAATTATTCATTACAGTAATGACATTCGGAGGATATGTTAAATGTCATGAAAATAATTTCACTATGTAAAAAAATTTAAATAATTCTAATGGTCTTAGAACAGGCTTGATACTCTTTATACAAAATATAAATCTTTTTCCCCTTTTTTATTTTGGCCTGAAATATGATATATTGCAATGTAACTCACTTTAAGGCATAAAACATGTACCCTCAACAGCAAATAGGTTTCTGAGGTTACATTTTATAGTAAATTAAGTTTAAGCTTCATGACAATATGACAACATTGCAAGCATTGATAGTTGATCACAGTACTATGGATATAGAGTAGTTGAGTCTCAGGATTTGTTCAACCTCAAGAGCTATTACTCTCTCTCCCGCACTCAGTACTCACCGGACAGCAGTACACAAGCTCAGATTCAAAACAATACGATGGAAGGTTGTATCCAAGCCATATCCCAACAAGTTCTGTCCAGAAGGCTGTTTTGGCTTTAGGCTCTGGAGTGGCTGCTCTGAAGAACCCCTACAGACATGGTGAGGCTGTTATTTAGTAGTCATTGCGTTGAATGTTAGGCTGATTGTGACCACTGCGTAATGTCAACCTAGTGATGATTACATATCGGGCTTCTTGATGATATATATTTTCTTTAAATAACAGTTTCTTTTTCAGTCTCGGTGGAAAGTCCACAATTATTTCGGTGAAAGAGAACTCTTTGTTATTTGTTTTCAATGATAACACAGGCCAGAAAAATAGTTTGTCAGGAATTCCAGGTTTTTACTGTAGCATTAATTTTCTTGGTGCCTAGACTCTCCAACCCAACTGTAATCTGCAGATGTGTTTGAGAGAAACCTTAATAATTCTTTTGAATGAATTTAAATATTGTAAAATCTATTTTTTATTGTTACATAGATACAAACATTGAACGTCCATTCAAAGCAGACAACTTATTTAATATGCAAACACAAGAGATGGGGAATTTGTAGAAAAGCTTAGGTGCTAACTGTAACCAAACATCACTCCCCCACAGCCTTTAACCAGCTGAAAAGTGTTTTTGTTTGTGCTGAGGATAATATATCCTAAATCATGTGAGCTGGAATTCAGACAGCAATCACCATGATTCAAAACATTCATGTATATTGACATATTTTACCAAAACAGATATGGTTGCAGTGCTTGGGGAAACCACAGGGCAACAGGCCCTGATCAAGTTAAGGGATCGGATGAGAAAGGACCCTGAAGGTTACACTATTCTCATGTATGTCTCATTTGTTTGCATTGACTACTGTTAAAACTGTTTACAGCATCCATCATTCATAATGGACATCAAATCTTCTTGTTAATTCAAACTTTTTTTTACCACTACCTTTATGTTCAAATTTGGTCTCTAGAGAGCGTCCAAGGATCCGTCTTTCTACATTAGACCTCACTCGAATGTCTGCTTTGCCAGATGGGACTTTTGGAAGAGAGTATCTCCGTTTCCTAGAAGAAAATGTAAGACAAATGAAAAACACACAAATTGTCATGTAACATTTGCAAATAGGTCAAATTAACCATTGTTATCTCAACTTTTTTCAGAAAGTCACCCCCGACACAAGAGCTGATGTAAAGTTTGTGGATGATGAGGAGCTAGCGTATGTCATGCAACGATATCGTGAGGTCCATGACCTGTTGCATACCTTGCTTAGTATGCCCACCAATATGCTAGGTGCATGTTCGATACCATAAATTAAGCGTTAGCGTTAGTTCTGGCAGGTCACGTGAGTCAAGCTTGCATCAGCTGATTCTCAGCTGATCACATCTACCTATAGGAATACGACACCTATCGCGGCATTCCTATATAAGCTCTATTCAGTATTATTCAGCAGCTTTTCAGCTTGCTCCGGAGCAAATTACCCTCCTCCATCCCCAGCTCCTCCTTTCGCCACAGTCAGGACTTGGCTTTCTGATATTCCTTGCTAATCAGACTCCTTTATCTTGAATAAAGTGTTACACTTAAATATCATTAAGTACATTAATGATATCTGCCTTGTTCTGTTCTGTTAACCCTAGGGGGGTTATTATTGCTGCTCTCACTGCTCATTCATGACAGGCTGCATGGATGGGCAGGGAGGTTTTTGCCCAGAACAGAACCATACCGCCAAACCAAACTTTATGCTAAGTATCTATCATTTTGACGATAGTGGTCCTGACAGAACTAAATATGTCCACTTTTCAGGTGTTTATAGTTTCCATTTGTTGTATGCCTATATAAATATCTCTCAAAAGCTTTTAGTTCTGTGTAAATACAATGCTGCATCAGAGCTATTCTGGCACTGAAGTACATTGAGCCCCTTGATCATTATTAATAAATAATTTTTTGACACAAATGCCAGAAGCTTCAAATAAAAGCATGCATTTTTCATCTCATGAAAGATTTTCCTGTTCCTGTTATTTCTTACCCACAGGTGAGGTTGTTGTGAAATTGTTTGAAGCTGCACAGACTGGTCTGCCCATGTGTGTTCTGGGAGCAACGCTTGGACCCCTCCGTCTGTCAGTCAGGTGAGTTAACATGATGTCTGCCTGTGCACAGCATAACATGTTGTCAATTACTGTAGAAACCGTCTTATCATTTTAACAAACAAACATAAAACACATGTAAAGTATTGCTGTATTTTACCTGTTTTAAAAGACTAGCCACAAGGACAACTTTAGAGCTTATATAACACATTTATACTTTCGTATGGTAGAATGAATGTAAATGCTTTAACAAAAATACAAGCTTCACATATCTTATTGTAAACCTCTAGAATGTGTTGCTTGCCCCATAGACTTTGATTGTAAGTTGATAGTGTCAAAGTAATTAACATTATTGTGAGACAGCATTATTGTCTGTGGTAACTAGGGCTGTGCAATATATCGAAATTATCAAAATATCGCAAATGTACATATCGCAATATGCACATCGCTACAGCTTGCAATATTTGGGGCCATGAACAAAAGACAAAGAGAAAATCACTCACTGCTCTTACCTAAATAACTTTTGTAGCTTAAATAAGAATCAGTGCATATTGAATTCAAAGAGTAAATGCTAAGCAGTGTTTTATTTTTCCTTTTTATTATTCAGTTCCTAAACTCATGTTAAAATGATTACACTAATGGTAAAATGACATTTTTATGTAATGCTCGAGTAAAACACTACCGTTCACATTCAGAAGTTGTTGTAGGGGTGCTTTCTTATTAGAATCAGAATCAGAATGAGCTTTATTCACTACTTAAGTGTGCGCAAACAAGGAATTTGTTGTGGTTTACAGGACACTCTGGTACCCTCGTACACTACATTACAAATAACAGTATATATTTATATATATATATTTACTATATATAGACAAAGCTAGTTATAAAGTCACTGAAAGACTCAGCAACAGCTGAGTAAAACTGTGTCATCTGAGCCTGTGGCACTTTAAGCATTATCGTATCGCATATCGAATATCGCATTATTTAATGAGTAATTTTTCTTCAATATCACACAGCCCTAGTGGTAACTGACAAAATGACAGAGATGCAGTCTGTAGAGCTGAAACCAGAAGATTCATTTATGTAGATATGCAACCAATGACAAATTCAAATCAGTTAAATGTATAACAAAAGTGATGATGATTGAATTAATGTGCTGAACTTGTGTTCAGTCATTATAAATTATGGAGTTGCTACATCTCAACTGTAAAACTTGTATAATAGAGATGCAGTATATCTGTATGTCCCCTTCTGTGGAAATTTTCTATGATTACAGTTAATATTTGTCCTCGCTGAGTATTTCCCCCTCTTATGTTCATGTTTCATTATGGTCAATATTGAAGGTTTCATTATGATGATTTCCAGTCATTCTTTGCTTTCATCTAATACTCGCTACGCTGTGACCAGTTTTAGAGTTTGACTGGCTCCCATGTTATCAAAAGGAAATTACATACATCCTACTGAATATTTGTTAATTTTCTATTTCCTCCTAATGCAAGAAATTCTACCTGTAATCTAATTTAGAAAATGAATGTTCTGAAGTAAAGACCCTTAGTACGACATTACTGTATCTGGGCAATAAATGTAATGTTATTTCTAGTACGTTAATTTGATAAATTTTGCCATAAAAATATATATGTGGATGAACCTCTCAAAAAACTTCCTATCCACAACTCTAAGAGTAAATGCTGGAGATTGTTTCAACCCAATGTTGGGTCAAATATGGACTGGAAAGTGAATTTAAAAATGTAACCAAAATTTAACAGTTGGGTTAGTCCATATTTGACACAACATTGGGTTGAAACAACCCAGCATTTTTTAGAGTGCATATTTCAATCATACATCACTATCATATTTCACCCTAAAATCAAAAGGAAAAAAATACATTTCTGTATATTTTTTAAACATCTTATTTCACATATTTTACAAACATTTTCCTTAAAATGTTAATATACTGTAATGCAAAAAAAATGTTGAAATTGTGATAGTATTTGTAATATTACCTTTAACTTATGCTGTTTTTAATAATAAAAAAAAAGTCATATGCAACAAATCATTTTACAGTGTGGATAAATAAGTAAAATTTGATATTGTCTCTATATGTTGGAGTCAGTCGTCTACAGTTGCTGGTTCGGTCTCTGGGACCATGGGCGCTGCGCAATGGCAGTCGTGCCCGATGTGTTCTGAGCATCTTCTATGAACGGCGCTGGGAGCAGAACCTTGATGAACTGAGACATGAGTTGAACATTGAGCCACCACCTGTCGATCTGATCCCATCCAGCAAGAATACATTCTCAAACTCGTAGCACGCGCACCTGTCTAACTGAAATTTTAGCTTGTGGGAAAGCCCTACAAGGAACCTACATACATCCTGTTGGTAACAAAGATCACCTTTTCCTTCTTCCTCCTGTGACGGGAAATGATGCTTAAAAACAAATGTCATGTAACAATGTTAAAAATACTATAGCATGTATAGTGAAGTAATTAGGTTGCTCAGGAAGAAGATGAAGGAAGTTTAATATAAAACATTTTGTAAACATCTATTCACTGTTGATTTATAGGATTATAGGAACACACTTGATACTAGAATGTTCATTGTTCCTAATACATTGGAATTAAACCAGTACATGAACAAAATTGTGACACCTTTAATTTTTTTTTTTTTTAATTTTAATAATAATAATAATAATACATAAGCATATTATGGTGGTAATGAAAATAGTGGAACGTGATGAAGAATAGTACGATCTAGAAATATTGGGCAAGATTCTGTTATATGTGTCATTTATATTGATGATTTTAATTTAAGAGTATTACCGTATGATACTCATGTAAACTTATCTGGACTTCGAGTTCTAACTTGACATGTGCCATATAGCTATGAATATATGAGACCAAAATTGTTGGGGGGAGTAGACCGTCACCGTTATGTCACTTGCAGCGCCGGCACATTCATTTGTGGTGCCTAAAAACACTGGGAAACAATATGGAGGGTAACGGGTAAAAAATCATGCAATAATAGAAGGACAAAAACCATGTGTGCTTTGGAGTCCCGAATCGGGAATGCAAATAATTTTTTTAACATAAATACTGTCATCAGAGACGGTATTTGAAGCTAAACGCAGACGTTTAAAGGGGACAAAATGGATGAACATCTGCTAGGATGTACCCTACTGGTTAAAGCCTATTTTATTTAACCCCAACGATCGATATAATATTCATATAGGGGACATATTGTGTTAGCCCTACAGTTGAAATACATGCATGAATACTATTTAAACCTAGAACATTTTACATAACATTTACCTATTTATCTCACAATTCTGACTTTTTCTCTCGCAAATGCAAGTTTATATCTCCTCGTTCGGGCTTTATAACTTGATTCATCTCAACAATTGTGAGTTTGTCAATTCTGAGGAAAAAAAACAGAAGTGTGGGATTATAAACTAAAAAAAAAAGAATGATGAGTTGATTTTTCTTACCAGAATTGTGAGATATAATCTCGGAATTGCAAGAAAAAAAAAAGAATTTTGAAATATAAACTCAAAATAATTATTTTTATTCTTTTATTCCATGGCTTGAATACACTGCTTCATAAGAAACGGTAAGATGTTCTGCCACCAGAGATATGAGGTCCGCCCAGTCCCATATAAAAAAAGTCATCACTGTTGCAAACATGAAATGTGGTTATGGCCTGGGCACTTGTTCAATTGATGCAAATATAGTTTTGCTAGCTAAATAAGGAAACCAAAGATGTACAATTTATAATTAAATGATCTCAAAATAAAGAAAAAATAATTTGATTGATCGCCATCCGCTTTAACTATTTGTGAATTCAGGGGCACGTTCAAGAAATAAAACAAAAAACTGTCAAACCGGGTGCGTGGGCACACACAGTTTTGCTAACGGTTTACGGTCATTTGAACGACACATGTTCCTGGAACGTGTGCACATGGGGTTTGCGAGGGAAGTGTTATCTGTGTGGAGGACGAGAGACGGTGAATGGTCACAAATGTCAGCCCAATCAGCAGCAATGTGTATGTAAACCATGCGGTATTAAAGATGCAGCTCGAACAATGTAATTAACATCCAAATAAATCCAAGAGCAAGAATATTGTTTGCACATGTTTATTTACATTAAAGGCAAAATAACTAAAATAATAAGAGCACAAGTATAGATCTGGAACTTCTTTAAGTCTGTCTAAATATCAAGGTGTGCTAAATACTGATTAATGTAACATAAAAATACTATACATATTTATATATTTTGCTATTGTATTATGGAGTGACACTTTCATAAACTTTTCTATACCCCTCTGATTATATAATGGTAAATATTACAATATATTAGCACAACAACAGCGATCAGCAATAATGATAAGCCTAATACTCACAATAAAAATAATAAGGTCATATAGATCATAACACAGTCTTGGAGGTAATAAGTGGATTATCCTTCACCTGAAATGTTTGTCTTTTCATCCTGAAATGCGAGGCAAATGTTGGATCACAATCATTAGGAACCACAGTTTCCACAAATCCCTTCATTTGATTGGGATGTTCTCTTTTATTCTGGAAGGCAAGGGCAGTGACTGTAACATCGAGCGTATTTTGCAGTATTAAACACGTATTTATACCGATTTCATCAGGCTCCGAAAATTCTTCAAAAAGAACACAAAGAATGTCCTTCTCAGCTGCCATAGTTGCAACTCTTGCGTCATCAGAACAGGGTGTTCAACGCACCACCGTTTCCGTTTAAAAAACGTTTTGCACCGTTTTTGTCGGGGATGAACGCAGCCCTGGTATTCTTCTAAGTCTTTGCATTTGTCTTTCAAAACAAATTAATATTAATATAGTTTACAGTGCAAAGTGAAAACTGTGCAGTAGTCTGCATTACAATAAACATAAAGATACATAACAATAAATAAAAATTACTACAATGTAACATTTATTTTACATCCGTTTCAAATTTTGTGCAGCAGGAGTAAAGTCTGTTCTCTGGTGAACCAGAAGGAAGTGAATATTGTCCTCTGCTTCCATCTAGTGGTGGGTACAATGGTGTTTTAATGGCAAGGTGCCTTCTAAAAGGCAGTTCATTTTTTAAATGTTGGCCATATTGAAGGGTAATCATTCTGTTGCATATGCAAACTCTTGTTTCCCAGGACGTCAAAAACTTAGTTGTGCATTTTTAAAGATTAAGAGAAGTTTTACATAAAGATGGTAACACATAGCAGGTAACATAACTGTCTTGCTAAAGGCCACAGTTGACGACTCGTGTTTGGGCTGGAACAATCTTCCTTCCAGGTTCTGAAGGGTTGCAGGAGTACTGGAGTTCTAGAGCCCCTATCCCAGCATCTTGAACCAAGGGCAGAAAAATACCCTGCACAGGTGGCCAGTACGTCACAGGGCTTTCTAAACCATGTTTTTTTCCCCAACACTTTCAACAAAGTGCCATAATAAAACTATACATTTTGCCCATTTAAATCATGCACTATCTTCTGAAGACATGCAGTACTTTTATGTTGTTATTTGTTGAAAATTTCCCCCAACATTGTAGCTTTTCAAACTCTTTGGACTTGCACACATTCAAACTTGACATCTTAACCCAGCTGGTGTCTCTTGGTGCTCTCTTTTTTTTTTTTTTGTAATTTATCCTTTTTTCCCTTTCACATATTTTAGTAATCATCGTAAATTAGATTTTATTTAAAAAAGCTTAAACACACAATTAATCTTGTGAAAACCATGGAAATGCCAATGGCACTTTAAAATCTTTTAGCGGGCTTCTCCTAGTGGGTGATGTCATATTACAAAATTTACAACAAATGTGTTGTTAGTAAAATCAAAACTTTTTATAATCTTGACAAAATACATATCGTTGGAAAGGTCTGCGTTTCAATTAAGGGTTCCATATTTGGTGGTTAGTTTGTGATAGAAGTAATGTTGCAACATAAATTTATAAATTAGTGACAGGCAGTGTTGGGGGTAACTCATTACAAGTAACGCGTGAGTTATGTAATCAGATTACTTTTTTCAATTAACTAGTAAAGTACGCATTACTTTTTAATTTACAGGAGAATATCTGAGTTACTTTTTCAAAAAAAAGTAAATCCAGTTACTTTGTTTTCCCATTTATTGATTGACAGCTCTCCTGTCCCATGCTGTGAAATCAGAAGATGTTACTGTAGTTCTAAAATAATTATGAATATGCATTCATTCATCTCACGCACAAAAACAAACAAAAAAAAACACGATTCAATATTCAAGATAAAATACTGAATGATATGACGCCCCGCATAATTAAGTAAAACAAAACAAAATTCTTTATGATTATCAGTTATTCAAAGTCTTGTTGACTTGCTGACCGTGCCATCTCATGCACAATTATTCGCCCCCCATGTGTGTGTTTCTTATTGCGTTGACCTTTTTCTTTGATTCACTGTAGACGTACCTTTACTTTCCTTCCGATGCTTTTCATTTCATTTGGGTGTGAAAGGGCTTTCGTATGGAGGTGGTGTGCACACACTTGCCAGAGCGGGCTACATGCACTAGTATGGCACTGTTCTCTGGTTGTTGTTTTCTCCGTTGAGACAATAGTTCTTTAGCGCAGCCCCGAGTACATGCTGCAGCGGAGCTGCACGCACTGTCCCGCCCTATTTCCCATCAGTAACTCTCCGTATGTGTGAGTTGTTGTGGTAACAGGCTTGGCACACACACGTTTTCGCGCTGAATGAGTACGGCCGGTCGTGCTAGCGTCTCTGCCGGGCATACCGCTGCGCCAGGCACAAACAGACCGAGCGCACCGACGACACAAGTCCGGCGTTTTAGGTTACACCAGAACGACTGTCTACTGTGTTTGGGTCTCTGCCGTGCCGAGGTGTAGAACGACGTAAACTCCCAACTCTCACCAGAGCCTGTAGGTCGTTAGTATCCCAAAAGCTTTTCCTGCACTGGGAATGGAGACCCTAGACGTACTTTAAGGCGTTCATGGACTACATCACGCGTGTGCACGATTTAATCCTAGATATGATTACCATATTCCTGTAGGCAACAGTTATCTTCTACTACCTTTAGAAATGGTCCATAGACAGGTCAAAGACAAGATTCGACCTCTATAAAAGAAAAAAAGTGTGGTATAGGCAATGTCAAATGGTGTGAGGGAGCGAAGGCCCCTAAGGGGAGAGTACGACATATCCACGCGAGTGTACTCCGAGCTAATGACACATCGACGGATCCTCCTGACCATTAGTCGTGTTTTCCCCACCGCCACGAAACAGATTGTGAAGGCCGTTCTATTATGACGGGGCGTAGCAAATAGCAGGCAGATTGGAGGACAACACAAATTGGTTCACTGTTTACAAGGTCCGTGATAGACTTACGGGCACCTGAAAGCCACACCAACCGACCAACATCCATATCAGATAAGGTGTGCAGACATTCGCGGAGACGTTAAGAATTACTAGTCGGAGCACAAGATCTTGGGATCCAAGAGGAACACGGCGCCCCGGTACCACAATGAAGTGAAGATTTTCCCATACGAGATCTTACTGCACAATTGCCTCTTGTGAATTGATGGGTGATACCATGAAAACTCGAATACGAATCCAGAGGGATAGTCGGACTCAACATCTCTAGCTATCAGCAAATAAGATATAGCATACACGAAGAAGCATGGGGTAAGCACTGTCAAGACAAACGCACATAACACGGAGAGCAGTCATATGATGTGCAGATAATAAATACAGTCAACAATAATTGCACTAATTTGAACATAAAAATTAAATACTTTGAAAGAGATGGAAAATTTAATTATTTAAATTATTTATAAATATAAAAATATGTCAATGGCATATCCTTGTAGGTTTGCAAAATCGAGGAATTACTGATGATGCATAATTATAAAGTAAGGTAAATTAGCTTTTTATAACTAAACAGTGTGATTGATATTATCACACTTTCTCTTCCTTTTGCATAAATTGGTCTTCAATGGCACAGATAATGTAAAACATTTAAAAAAAATTTCATTGGTTCAAATGACATTGCATGATGTCACATCCACTATTCCTTCAAGTCCCCTGGATCTTCAGAGCCTTTATTAACATTCATCGGGTGTTCAGTGCACTATAGAGACACTCTGATCAGCCACAGCGCAGGCGGCCAGCAGCGGCTCACTGAAAGCATGTCTGACTACATGCAGCACAGACATAGATTCAGGATCATAGAACAGCAGGGTCTGACTGGGCCAATCCAGCAGCAGTCCCACTCGCTTGAGCTTCTTAGCCACTGTGATACCCATATTACATCCATCATGACAGAAAGACAAATCTCCCTCATAATGTGAGAGCACCCATGATTTTGTATTGTAGCCCAATCGTGCCGCATTGCCGGACCCCTTGCGTTCTATGCTGGAATAGCATACACCCACTTTGAAGGCAGCACTTGTGCCCACGTCAAGTACCCAGCTGTGAGTACCAGAGGACATAGGAGGGGAGCAGAGGGCATTGGGCCAGGTGTCGAAGCGCGCCGGGTCATAGGGGGGTGACTGACGCTGACGTTTGGGCAGGAAAGTTAAGGTGCACTGATCGTTGAAGAGGGAGAGAAGAGGACTGACCGTCTGAGCTTCAAAGTGTAGTGTAGTTAATCTGTGGGCTAAAGAAGAGAAGGATATGTTAAGAAGATGGTCAGAGCAAGAAAATTTGAAGTTGAATGTAAGGGATGTAGAATGCCAGTGCTTCAAAATATTACAGTACACTGAAAATTGCTTTTACACCTATTTTATTTTTTCCAGAGTTAGCAATATGTAAGCAGGTCTGGGGAACTGAAGGGGGCTAAAGGAAGGTGTTAAGGGGTCCACAGAAAAGTTCAAAGAAAAACAGTATGTAAATAGAAGATTTATAAAAAAGTACATAAACAAATTCTAAACAATTGAAAAATAAAGTAATTGGAAATGCTTAATATTTTTTATATTAATACAAATATATTTATAATGAGATTAAATTACAAATATTTTAACAGAGAGAAAAGGACGGGGATGTATTTATAAATAACAAGTATTATTATTATTATATAATTTATTTATTTATTTTCCCCAGAAAAGGGGTCATCTATTGAGAATTGTGGCAACAAAACGTTTGAAAACCACGAGTATGGTGATCATGTGCTATAATGAATCTGTCTTAAATTAAATCCTGTCTTGTGTAAATGGAAATGCACTTACCAGATGACCCTAGCAGTAACGCACTGGCCCATAAACCCACCATGAGTTTACTGTCATCACTGCAGCCTCTGTTCAAAGTCAGTTGTTTAGTGTCTCTAGGTTCACCAACACCCTCCGCATCCTCGATTCTAGCACAGTCAAGTACACAATCAATTATCATACCCAGCTTATGTCATTTTATGTATTTATGTGGGCATATTATTGCAAACTGAATTTACCTGTCATTTATTTCCTCATTAGAGCTCTAAATAAATAAACAAATAAAGATCAAAAATACAACAATCAGTGGAATATCACACAAATATAATTAGTCACATGAATATATTTTTAATTGATTATGAACATCTAAACATATTCGTTTTCAGAAACTGACTGAAAAACTATTAAACTGATTCAGAAGTGTGAAGTACTTATTTTAAGTATTATTTTGGGGAATTTGCTATTTACTCAGTGAAGTACTATTGAAACTAAATACTTTAAAAAAAATGTTGTTCTATTTATAACTGTACTGAAATGTCATATATTTGAAGTGTGTCCTAGAACCATATGCTGTCAGGACAAATTACTTTTAATTTTTTGATTGATTTGTTTTCTTAAATAAGTTTGAGCACTGAAAAAAATTGTGATTAAACAGTGTTTTTTTACCCCTGTGTGTGTACTACTTTAATGAGATCACCTCTTCTGTGGTAAATTTTATCAAGAATGTCCATATTTCATCCCAAAATTCAACACCAATAAATTTTTAGGTTTCAAGATTTTTTTCAGGACTTTGTATAAAGATGATTCTCAACTATGTTATGAAAGATATAACAGAATGATTTAATATACCATTTTGCTTTATGCAGCATATGTGTCCATAAACGGGGTTTCCCACTGTATACAATGTATCTATAGGATGTATCTAATTTGCATATTAATGTGTTCTTGAGGCAACATGCAATGAAAAAAGAAGTGTAATAATGGGCAAGATTTTCATAATAATATCTAATATTTCATTTATATCCTGTTTCGTAACAGTCTTTTTTTAAATTTGAAACCATATAACATTTTCATGAGATGTTGATTTATGAGATGTTATTAAAAGTTAAAAAATAGGCAGATTTAAATGACAATTACAAAATATTATCCTATTTCCATAAGAAAGTTAAATGTGATCACTAAGTCAGTGTCAGCCATTTTTAAAGACCATGGAGAGGTAGTGGTCATGGTGAAACTTCCAAACATTTGGTATCTCTGAAAAGCCCTGAATGTGCTCTGTACAGGACATCCAGACTCAAAACTGTGCTTCAGAGAAATTCACTAAAATACAATGACCTCTACCGAGGACAAAAGTCTATTCCTGGGTCTCAGGAGTGTAATGAAAAAAAACCTATAAATATAATGTTCCCTTCTGAGGGAATCAGTGGAACTGCGTCCTCTAAGGGTCGCTATGGGGAACGCCTTCGACGTGACCGGTGTCTGAAGCCACAATAAATCGAAACAACACGCCATGAATAGTTGGCCGGCGCCAGCCCAATGACTTAAACTACCGGCACGACACAAGTATACGATCGCCGAGAAACACCGTCATCCTCTTCGTCGTCTCAGCTGTTTTGTTGGATTGCCCATACTGTGAGAACAATATTCTGTTTGTTGTTTTCTGGTCGAGCACCAGCACTAGCAAGGCATTTAAGAAGTGTGTGGATCCGTGTAAGCGTTATCTGACACCTGATGACACACACGATCTTCGCGTCGTGTGTTTGGGCGAGGAGCACGCACGTGACGTCCTCGAGGGGGCGGCATGCGTTCATTGCAAGCTTTTCTCCATGAGAAAGCTCCGCTCTCGTTTGGCCCTCTTTTTGAGGAAGGAGGGGCAGCCATCAGTTCCCCGGGACTCAGGACCTGCCGTTGCTGAGGCACGGAGGAAACTGAGTTCATGGGGTTCTCAGGTGGACCTGGATGATGAATTGAAGAAGGGGCTTTCCCTTACTCATTCGTCGGTTACGGACGAGAGTGATCTGTTGGAGAATGACGTTATTTCTCTGACGTCATCTGATCCAGCAGCTAGTGCTCTGCTGGCTCCCGGCCAGGAAGAGCAGAAGATGTTAGATGAGGACGAGGAAGTTGAGACTGAGTTCTCAAACCTCCTGCACTGCGTACGAGGAGCTGCATCAGGTTATGGAACGTGCCACGGCAAGGCTTGACTTGCCGTGGAAGCGGACTAAGAGAGTGGCGTCTCACGGCCGTCTCGATAAGCGCTATCTTTCTGATCATAACCCTCCAGCCCAGGTGAGCCTTCCATTTCTTCCTGATCTTCATGTGGAGATCGAGAAGACTTGGAAAAATCCGTTCTCTTCGCATGTCCACAGATTTCAGCAGTCTAGTTATGCCAATATCGAGGGAATGCGCGAAAGCAGATATGAGAGGGTGCCTCCCATTGAAGAGACACTAGCCTGCTATCTCGCGATGGGAGAAACATCTTCTCTTAAGACTCCCTCCTTGCCATCTAGACCCCTTCAAATAACATCTCGTCTAAATGGCAAGGCGTACGCAGCAGCAGGTCAGGTGGCGGTTTCATTGCATACCATGGCAATTTTGCAGGCTTATCGGGCAGACCTGCTGAAAGACCTGGATAAAGGTCATGGTCTTTCCTCTGATGAAGTGGCTGAACTGCGCGCACCACAGATCTCGCTCTCCTTGCCACCAAGCAGACCGCTGCTGCTGTAGGCAGGTCTATGGTGGCTATGGTGGTAACGGAGAGACATCTGTACTCTTGTGGAAAAGAAGAGTAGACTTTTTTCGTCCTGGCTGCTGTTATGGTTGAGCCTAGCAGTGCTCCCTTCTTTGAGGTTCGTTTTGAGCATATTGCTCCCAGTTAAGCTTCTATGGTCTCTTCCGCTCCTGGAGTTGGTTGTTTCTCTGCTTAGACCCTAGTCTTGTTATGTCAGGTGCACAAGCTAATGGACTCTGTTTAATGCTAACTCTCTGTGCACTTCCTTTAATTCCATAATCATCATGGATGCGCATGCTGGGCCTTTGCGCACCTTTCTAAAACTTTTTGGTGAGGGTGACGCGATGCTGCCTCGTCCCCTTTCTCTGTGGGTCACAGTCACATAGGGTCTAGGCCTGTCTACGGGACAGGTTCTTGGTTACCCTTTAGTAATGGTGTTTCTAAATCCATGCTATGGTAAGTGCACACGCTCAGCTTCTGTGCACTTTCTAAAATCCACATTGTGGTAAGTGTGCACGCTAAGAATTTTGTGTACTTTCTAAAATCCTGTAGGGTAAGGGTTACGCTCTGTAGCCTCGTTCCCTTTCTATGAGTTGATTAGGCCCCGGTTTTCACCTTGGGCTCCACTCAACCTATGTCTCCCTGTTGGTTCATTACGGTATTTCTAATCCATATCTATGGTAAGTACTCACACTAGTTCTATGTGCCCTTTCTAGGTCCATATTCATGGCCGGTGCACACGCCAGCCTTTGTGCACCTTCTTAAAAGCCTTTATGGTAAGGGTGACGCATTGTTGCCTCGTCCACTTTCTCTGAGTTGGCTCTGGCCGCTGTTACCTTGGGCCCCACTCTCCGCATATTCACTTTCTAGACAGGGTGTTACTACTAAGTGTCCCTGAGTATCTTGAGATCCTCGGTAGCTTGTTCTTAGAGCAGGAGGTAGTCTCTGTTTGACAGACCAGGATATGGGTTTGTAAGCAGCTCTGATACTCAGCCTTATCCCCTTAAAGGAATCCTTGGTTATTTTTGATTCAAGGCTTGAGCTTTGCCCTAGGCTCTGGCTTTATACAAGCCAGCCCTTACAGGTAAGTTTGGAGCACAGCTCAAGCCTTTGGCCGTAGGGGGTTATGTCACTGACAGCCGTCTAACGTCCTAGGGGCAGCTCATTTGACTTGTTGGAACTTGGTGCTCGCCTTGGTATTGGAATGCACTCCCCTCAGCACGGCAGCATGGGTATACCATTACCCATAGCAACCCCTAGAGGATGTAGTTCGAAGTTCCTTCGGAAGGGAACGTCTCAGGTTACGTATGTAACCATGGTTCCCTGAGAAGGGAACAAGACACTGCACCTCTAGTTTCTTCACCATGCTTCGGACGTAAGCTTCAGACGAAGAAGCGGATGACGTGTTCTACCTGTTCTACTGTGGTCGCGCCGGTAGTGACGTCATAGGCTGTCACCAGCCAATATCATTGTCGTGTTTAGATTTATGCTTCAGACACCGGTCACATCGAAGGTGTTCCCCATAGTGACCCCTAGAGGACGCAGTGTCTCGTTCCCTTCTCATAGAACCGTGGTTACATACGTAACCTGAGACGTTACTTTCTAATTCTTTAATATGACAAATTCTTTGACTGTTAAATGAGTACAATGTGTAAAGTTTTGACAAGGTATCCATACTTTATATTTGTCAAATTGCACAAATTCACTGTACTTTTTACCCCCCTGGCCTCTTCATTCACTCACCACAATCATGGTATCTGTCGAGTGTGTAAGTGTGTGCACCAGGCTGGTGCGTGTGTGTGTGAGTTTCTCCAGAGTGTGAGTCCAGTGTGCTCTCTGAGTGAGGAGGCACTGCTCCACTCGCTCCTCCTCTCTCTGTATGGCCTCTAGGAGACGCTGCTCCTCCTCCTCAAGAGCATTACGAACCACATTCACCTGAGCCAACACGCGTTCTCTTGCACTGTTTGCATCTGTCTATCAATTAAACAGCACAAGAGGCAATTACAACGACATACTGTATTACACTGTTATAACTACAGTACACATCAGGGACGTAATGTTTTAAGACCAGGGACATTAAAAATCATTTAAAGTCACACAGAATAAGTTACCATGCCCAAGATTTCACAGTCCAATAACTAATTATGTCCAATAACATAATTCTGTAAAAATAATAATAATAATAATAGCCTACAGTGCATTTTGTAAGCATTGCCATTGTGTTTCATATAGCTGTCCTGACTAATTAGTGAAATCTTCAGGTACCTGTACAGCTTTCTCTCTAGCTGTCTCAACGGTCATGAATCGTTCGATCCGCAGGGCTTGTAGCTGCATTTTTTCGCAGACATCCCAACCTGATTCGGTGTTACAATAAGACCGAAAAATCACATAAGAGGCATTAATCCAGCAGTTTAGTGGTATGTACGTGGCAGGAATGTGAAGGCATGTGGATATGATCTGAATGTGTCTGTTGTTGAAAAAAGGGTATTGGAAAGTATTGAGGAAATGCTTGATCACACAGGCAACACATTTCAGGAAAACAGGTTTTCAAAAGTAACTGGAAGCTTACAAATGTCTGAATTTCATTTCAAGATATTTGTAAGGTTTTTTTCGGTTTAAAATGTTTGCGCTATCTTAAAAAAGCTGTCTGGTTTGATATTTTCTTGTCTAACGAGTTCAAATACTTTTTCTGGCCAGTATAACACAAGTGAGTCCAGTGTTGATTTGAGCCCTGCAGGTAGGCTATTTTTTTTTTATTGTAAACAAGAAACAGCACTGCATTGAAATACAAATTCTACATTTTTTTTTTTTACAGTATGGGAAATCTGCAGCAAGAAAGACTATGTAGGCAAAGTGTTAGGAAATCAGTTCGTGTAAATAAAAAAAATGTCCAATCCAAAACGAATAATATAATAATAATAATAATAATAAAACGTTCAACAGCATGGTTACTGCCAGAAAAGTTTAAATCACATTTTGTAAAAGGGAATAGATAAAAACTTAAATTCCAAAGGGAATGTATCCGATTGCAGTGATCAAAAAAAAAAAAAAAAAAAAAAAAAGCACTTCATCCCGGGGTGTCGTTACTGACATAACGAAACTAACCACGTCCTCCCCATAAGAATATACATACACAAATTGCATACAAAATACTGTTATTCTAACATTAGAAATTTATTTTAAGGGAATAGCGAACGTGTTATGTAATTGTTTAGTGTTTAGTTATGTTTTGTACATTGAAACCTAATTGTGACTCACCTTTACTTCAGTTGCCCGAGTAACCAGCTCTGTCACCGTGTGACCCTGACAAGATCCATCCGACACACATTTCGAGCAGGTCAGTCGTCCTTCTGTACTGCAGTACAACTGTAGTTCGCGTTCATGTACTGGACACAGTTTCGCTTCTCCTGAAGCCGATATGGAGTCTGCACCGCTACCTACATGGTTCTCCGATTTCTCAAATTTGCGCACAGGATTTGTCGATGATTCTCCGTTTACTGTGCCATTGGTGTGTAAAAACAGCCCACCGCCTTCACTTACATTTACTCGATCTTGAGGTTTTGGAGGGTCGTCACGCTGAGAGTTAGTCTCCAGGTCATTGACATGCAAGGACACCGTTGTCAGTTCACAAAGTCTATGTCCCGTACTCATGGCACCGAGAAATAATATGTTTGGTTACTTTTAGCAGAATAAAATACGAAGGGTTCGCCTGGTTTCGCTGATGTAGCCTATATGCTGTAAAATACCCGTGGTGCAGGTGTATCCAGTTTTAGAGCCCTACCTACCTGTTGCAGGTGTATAACACGGAAGTGTTTGTAGAGTGGTTGTAGAGTGCGCAAGTCTGAAATTAATTTTTCTTAAAAAAAACAAAAACTTTTGTTAAACTTGGGACTCGACTGTTCTTGCATCTATCTATCTATCTATCTATCTATCTATCTATCTATCTATCTATCTATCTATCTATCTATCTGTCTGTCTGTCTCTCTGTCTGTCTATCTATCTATCTATCTATCTATCTATCTATCTATCTATTTATCTATCTGTCTGTCTGTCTGTCTATCTATTTTAGCAATATGCTAATTTGTCATCTGATCTTGCATGTAGCATGTCTGGTTTTGGTTATAAATCAGACAGCTCTGTTCTGTTAATGTGTAACTCTCCATGCTACAACATTCCAGGAGTTAATTTGCTACACAATCATCACAAAAACAGTTCAAAACCATATTCATTGACCATTTACAATAATCTAGTATTTCAAATAATAGCATGGTACCATTTAAAAAAACAAAAACATTTTTTTTAATAAAATAAAATGGATATGTAAATGTAGACTAGAACAGTTGTTTAAATGTGTTTTCTCCATGAATGACAAAACAAATATATTCCCTCTATCTTGTTAACTGTTGGTCATGACTTTTAAGAAAAAAGGCAACAATAATAGTGTAAATAAATTCAGAATTTTAATAGAATCCTTAACAGTAATTATATGGTCATTAGACATATTTACACATTAATAATTCCTTTGCAACCTTTCTCTTTTTGTTGTGAACTATACTGACTCCACTATTATTTCGGACACCACTACACTACAAATGGCTGTCCCTTCAAATAGTGCTGTATATATGTGTATAGAGGATTTGAGTCTTTCATTCAGTTCATCATACATTTTGTAAAATGCAATAAAAACAAGAATCTGTGATGTTAATTCTCCTTAACCTTTAAAACTACAAAGAAAAAGATTTCCAATGTTTTCACTGACAAAATTGTATTTTGTAAATATAAACAAATTTAGATTTTGATGGCTGCAACACACTCCAAAAAAGTTGGGATGGAGGCAAAATAAAAGTAAAAAGACTATAGAATATTCAAGTTACACTGTTTTAAAACATTCCTCATTAAGCAGGTAATAAGCAGTGTTTCTCAGCCCTGGTCCTGGGCGCCCCCCAGCACTGCACATTTTGTGTGCCTCCCTAATCAAACACACCTGATTCAACTCATTAGCTCATTAAAAAAGAAACACTAGGACCTGAAATGGGTGTGTCAGATAAGGGAGACATACAAAATATGCAGTGTTGGGGGGAGCTCAGGACCAGGGTTGAGAAACACTGGGTTAGGGCATAGGTATTCAACTCTACTCCTGGGGACCCACTTTCCTGCAGAGTTCAGCTCCAACCATAATCAAACACACCTGAACACAAACAAGGTCTTAAGGATCACTTGAAAAGTCAGAGGCCAGGTGTGCTGAAAGCAGGAAAACAAATTTACAGGACAGTGGGTCCCCAGGAGAACAGTCGAAGACTGGGTTAGATCATGATTAAATGAAAAACAAAAGCATTCACCAAAGTGTCAGTCTTTGCAAGCAAAGATAGGTCGTAGCTTACCGTGTTGTGCCAAATTAATGAGGGAATTGTCAAACCGTTCAAAAATGGCTTAATGCAAGATTGCAAAGAATTTAGGTCTTTCACCTTCTACTATACTTAATATTGTGAAAAGATTCAGGGAATCTGGAAGAATCTCAGACCATGTAGGGAAAGGCTGGAAACCTCTGCTGAATAAAGTGAAAAAGTGTAGTGACATGTGGCCATATGGTGGACCCATGCTTGGAATTGGTGATCTGCATTTAACCCATCCAAGTGCGCACACACACACACAGTAGTGAACACACACCCGGAGCAGTGGGCAGCCATATTGGTGCGGCACCCGGGGAGCAGTTGGGGGTTCAGTGCCTTGCTCAAGGGTCTCACCTCAGTCGTGATATTGAGGGTGGAAAGAGCGCTTGTTATTCACTCCCCCCACCAACAATTCTTGCCAGATCTGAGACTCAAACTCGCAACCTTCTAGTTACAAGTCCGACTCTCTAACCATTAGGCCATCACGCTATGAGCCATCAGATGGCACGCATGATAAATCATCAATGCTGGTTTAAAATACAATACACGGCTAATGAACACTTAAGTGCTGTATGTACGTTTTGGACTGCACTAAAGCATAAAATACCATAATATGTTTGCAGATATTTAAGAAACATGCTAAGTTAACATATTTGTTTATCTGAAAAACAATGCTACAGTCAGTTATTCTCCTTTGAAAATGTGCTTTCCGGGCCGGAATGTCGGTCTCTGTTTTGGTTTGTGAAACCTGCCCACTGCCAGTTTACTCAATTGTATTTCGTCACCCCGGGTTGCCAGTTGGCGGAAAACAGAGCGTATTTCATTTCATTCATCATCAAGTGCGCTCGTTCCTGTTGGTGTCGTCAGTCTGGCAACCTGCATGTGCATCAAGTCTGTGGAGGAGACCCTCTCCAATATTTTTAATTTTGACTGCAATAACTAGTTCAACCACTCGGTGTCAATCCTACATACAGCACCTTTAAAGTGATAGTTTGCCATAAGAATGCTCTTGAAACTCTGTTTTTGGCAAGAAAGCCATGCATACCTCAATTCTATCAGAGATGGTGTCCGAGTTCGTTTGGGCCTGAGCTTTTTCAGATGGTCTACGAGATGTGTGCTGTGGTAAGATGAGTCCACATTTCAGCTTGTTTTTGGGAAAAACAGACATTGTGTTCACCTAGCCAAAAACAAAAGAGACCATCTAGACTTCTATCAGCAATTAGTCTAAAAGCCCAACATCTGTCACCCATGACTTGCATGTGAAGGTACCATTGAGGCTGAGGCATATATTGGGATTGCACAGAGATGCTGGCATCTTGGTTAAATCCATGGTTATTATACCTAAAAATGTCAGGCCTCAATGTGCATGTGTAACAACAGCGTGGTTTCGTAGACACAGAGTGGATCTGTTTGACTTGCCTGCCTGCAGTCCAGATCTGTCTTTGAAAATGTATATGGTGCATTATGAAGAAGAGAATAACATGCATCAATTATATTTACCAAATTCATTTAAGCTGGTCAGTGAAAACAATGGAGATCTTTTCTTTAAACTTTTGTCAGTTAAATAAATGTTGAAGAGAACAAATCACAAAAGTTTTTTATTTTTTATTTTATTGCATTTTACAAGAGGGTATGTCCCAACTTTTCTGTAAATGGGGTTGTACAGCTGATGTCTTTCAGTGGTGCAACAGAGTTAAATGGCTGCTTCAATAACAGTGTTCGGCAGTAACTAGTCTAACTAATTACTAATAAGATTTCAGTAATAATATTCCAGTTACCATCCATAAAACAGATTAGTTACTTAGTTAATTTTGATGCCTGAAGAATTTTATGTAGAAGATACACAGTTACAACTTCTGTAGGGTGTGAAGAAAAAGTAATGTAACTAATTACTGTTGCCAGAAAGTAATAAATAAAGTAACAATATTACTTTTGACAGGAGTAACTAGTAATGAGTAATATATTACATTCTTTGAGTAACTAGCCCAACACTGTTCAATAAGAATAATTTTAATGTACCCATTACACCAGCAGTGCCGGTGAGCACCGTTTCGCGCTAAAATGTCGTGTTTTAGTTACGTAACGAAAAGGCGTGGTTATAAAAGGGGCGGGCTTTGTTGTGAAATCTCGTGTTGTGATTGGACAGAGCGGTCATACACGTTTACGTTTATCCATGATACGTCAGCATAAGAATTAAACACCCAACGCCAATGTATTGACGATGCACAGCTCTGATTGGACAAGTCGCTGTCAGTGGTCTTTTACGATTGGTTTACGTTCTGAGTTTTGTTAGTCCCTCCCCCAGAAGCTGGCAGGTTTTTCCAACGCCTCTCAGCGGTGCATCACGGAGGTTTGGAAGCGGGTGGGGAAGACGCGGGCAGCGACTGACCCTATTACATTAAAAATTGTACTCAGGGTTGGTTTGCCCGGGCCGGTTTCCAACCTAATACCGTCGTACCTGCTCTCGCATTTCATCCCAGACCTGACATCCCCTCTAATGTCGGATTTCAAGCTTGGGATTGTTCGACTTGGCCGTGTGGCCGGGAAGGTGAGCTGAATCCTAGGGCTGCCATGTGCGACGCGAAGGGGAGGAGATCCGAGAGCTAAATGCTTGTGTTTAACAATTAAGTGTCAGATTTGTCCATTTTGATGTTATCGACTTTGGTCAAACAGGGATACGTGTAATATAGGCATGTAGTTGTCGTCGAAACGGGTGGATTTTATAATAAAATTGGTCAGCTCATCAGCCGAGTAGTCTCTTTTGAGCCGCCTACTTTTGCTGTGGTAGCGTGGCTGCTAGACGGCTGGGGCGAGAGTTCGCGTGTTAGCTAACGCAAGGGAATTTAAAAGTTGTATTTTTCCGTTTACACTTTAAAAAGGTTTTAAGCACACGACTGTTGCGTTTTCTTGATCCATATCAGTAATGACATGGTCATCCAATATGGCTCAGAGAGCTCTGAAAACGCTTCAACCAGGAACCGTCCGCAGCATGACAACCGGCATTAGCACTGTCCTTACACGCTTCATCTGTCAAACATTTACACAGTCACTTAATCTCAATCTCCTTGTAACGTGTCGCTAAACCTTCTGCAAAATGCTGTCGTTTTATTAAACTCCACTATTTTGATCGGTTTCTTTGCGCCATCCTGAACAAATCCAAGCTGTTTCTGGGATGCCAGGCCGCTCATGCTATGACACTAGAGGGCAGCCGGTAAACAGATATCCAAAGGGGTTCAACAAAAGGAGCATGAAAGGAGGCACAAACGAGATGCGCGCTATGCAGTCTAATGATGCCTGTTTTATGTTGTCATAAGACGCAATCGAGCTCACGTTAATCTATGGTCATAGGTTATGTCTGGTCGGCTGACTTTGCACACGTGTTTCTCCTGTGATAATCGTGAAAGTTTGCTTAGCCACTCTTCATTTGTTTTTATGCTCATTCAATTCTGGAATCTGTGATGGCACGCATAACATATGAAATATTTACCCCTATTGTTTCTACAGACAGCTACGATCACTTTCATATAGACCAGTGGTTCCCAAACCTGTTCTGGAGGACCCCCTGCCCTGCACATTTTGTTTGTCTCCCTAATCAGACACACCCAATGTAGTTATTGCAGTCTCTACTAACGAGCTGATGAGTGGAATCAGGTGTGTTAGATAAGGGAGACATACAAAAGGTGCAGGGCAGGGGGGCCTCCAGGACAGGTTTGGGAACCATTGATTAAAAAGTAGTTTTAAAATACCACGAATTAACTGTCCTAATTACCAGAAAGTATTGAGTAATCATACGAGTGGGCATTGTTTCTCAGACAGTAGAGATGTCTGATTCGTAAAGAGATTGCTCTTCAATGAATCGGCTGAACTGGTTTGGTAAACCTGTATGGGGTGCTTTTCCCAACAGCATCCTCGTCTAACTGTGGCCGCAAGTTCCGTCATTTCCAACATAGTTCAACCATTCGGTGTTTCCCGAAACCATAACTAAAATGAACATGCGCAAACAGCATCGAAAACTACACACGCACACGAACTTTTAATAATAGTAACCAATAGAAACTAATAGAAAATTTGCCAACAAGTATGGGAACCCTAAAAACGCATTATGTATAACTTAAGTCTTTAGTGAGGAAAAAAAAAGGATGATATGTTTTTGGATTGTTGTCTTAATTCACTTAATCTGCATTTTAACACCATTTTGTTTCTTTAGACAAAGTACACTTTGATTGATGAACAAGACATACCATTGGTGGAAAACTATGCCTTTGAGGTAAGAACTCATTTTGTAAATTTTTTAAGGTGAAAGTTTTTTGGCGTGGTGTTGCAACAACAACTCTGTGTATGACCTTTCAGGGTTTTCCGAGTAAAAATTAAAATCATTTTTTTGTTACTTGAACAGCTACCCAAAGATACATTATTCAGCCTGTGGAATTGAAGGCCTGCAGGTCTTTATTTTCAGGGCCACGATGGAAGTGATGCAGATGGGAAATGGGCAAAAATCTTTGGTATGCCTTTGACATCGGCACAAGGGTGATGGGCTGGTGACCACTGCATGAGTTGCTCTGGTTGAGGTTTACTGTTTAGAGGATATTGGAGTTTCACTGCTTTTTCAACTTTTTACGAGTTCCGATAGTCGGCATAGTGGAAGTAGTTTAAGGAACTTGGGTAGGATGCCACCACCTCACTGGGGGTTGTAACGATAACATCAAGGGAATGGACTAGATGCGATGTATCCAGGCAGGCTTAAAGAAACCTATTGAAGAGCCAGCATGTGACACATTTTCATGCCCACAATATATTTAATAATAAGGTGTAATGAATATTTGAGGTTTGATAAAGATATTGTGGCTAAGAGAACAGTTAGATCATTATAGTAATGAAACATTCTCACCACTACAATACTGCAATGTTAGTGCTGGGAGGTATGACCAAAAATTTATATCACGGAATTTAAAAAAATTATACCGGTTTCACGGTACAAGACGGTATTTTTTTTTCATGCATGACGGGTGTTAACCACATTTTCTACTGACTGAGAGAGGAAATACTGCAGTATATTGACCCTATTTTAAGTCACGATGAGTGAATATTGTCAAAAAATACAACACTAATTAGTGACTAAACATGACCCCTTTTAATAAATGTTAACCAGGAGTCACTCTCATTTCTAATCGCGGCATCGTCTGATAAAATCAACATGCATCTAAAGAGCGGCTATGCCGTTGGTTTCGCTGTATTACCTTTTTGTCTCATGCAGCGCACTGCCTGCATCTGAGTAACAAAATAAAAAAAAAAAACAACAAACAAAAAAGTGCATGTGATATTAACAGACAAACTACACTCATATTTATAATTCCAAACAATCAGTAAGCGACAGGTGCTAGGAAACGCTGTTTTGTACTAATTTATTGATGAGTCGGCTGCGGTGCGGCCAACTGAAAGCGCTGCTTCTCTGCCACTCACTGCACAAAACAGACGCCGAGAGAGGCGACACTTCCCCGGGAAAGTCAGACCTCGCGCTCGTGAGGCAGTACTGGCGACATCTTCCAACTGAACCATAGCTAAAGTTTATCCAAAAAAGTCACTAGGTTTGTCAGTATGAATATTCTATGGAAAAAAAGCCGCTAAAAGGGTCTGAAAAATGCTAAATCTAGTGCTAAAGTCGCGCTTGTGTGTGTGAGACACGGGAGCTGATGGCAGGGGGTGGTGGATATTTGTGGCGGTCAATATAGATATTGTGGATGAGTTCTGTGTCATCACGTTCTATTAGTTCTACAGCTTCAGTTTCGGAACTTTCACTCTTAGTAACACATACAGCTGTTCCCTCACCACAGTGCAACAGTGAAAAGGGACCCCTTTCAAAGTGTCACGTTCCGAACGTTGTTTAAAACGACATACACTGGTATTGGGGTATTTAAAAAATTCATATCATAAGTAAAATAAACACCGGTATTTGGTATGAACCAGTATACCGCCCAGCACAACTGCAATGCACCATCAAAAAGTAGAGTCAAAAAAAAAGAGCGTTTACCCTCCACCGTTTGAGCATTCTGTGTTCAGGCAACTCCCCAACTAGTGAATTTTGAAAATGTAGTTTTATGTATAAACCTTGTAGAGGCTGTAAATAAGTGGATATCTGCATGTTTTAAGTAGTCACATTTTAGTGTACTTGTTCACAGGGAAAAGCACAGAGGTGGAATTGCTCCAAGTTTCCAAGTAGTTCACATAAACTCAGTCACAGTGGACAACCGTCTAGACAACTTGCGTCTCGTTCCTGTGGGATGGAGTCCCAAACCAGAAGAACTGTCCAGCAAACAAAGGTAATAAAAAAATCAATACATTAAGATTTTATGATGTACAGCTTATAAGGAAACAAACAAAAAAAACTAATCCACTGTGCTCAACTTGTGCTGTGATATGCTATCTAAATTATGCCTTTGTAATGTCCTCTCTAGAGAGCAGTCATTGTACTGGCTGGCCATCCAGCAGGTTCCAGCAGACCCAGTGGAAGAGCAGTATATGGAGTTGAGTCGCACACGCTACTACAATGCCAATGGAGAGCTGGTGGAAGAGGAGGAGTGCTCCTGCACCTACTACGAGTGTCACTACCCACCCTGCTCGCTCATTGAGAGGAGGGTCAGTATGGTGTAGAGAAGTCATTATGTGGTGTTTTCTTTTTAATTTTTATAACACTATTCATGTTCAGACAAGGTGTAAATTTACATAGTCAGTGGGTTGTAAGAACATCAGTCCTTTATAATTGAGCTGGTGTGTTTGCAGGTTGTTCACAGAGTTTAAAAATGCTGGATTGGACGTGAAAGAATGGAAGAGAACGTAACCACATAACCCTCACATAAGACTTATTAAAAATGCAATGCTTTTGGTGTGCAAAATAGCACAAGAAGCATGTCAACAGGCAAATATGCTGGTGTATATGGATTTGTTTATCTTTTTGTTGCACAGAATTATACACCATGTTCAGAGAGATGACACTCTTAAGCTAATATTGATAGTATGTTTTTCAAACAGTCACTTTAACATGTTCATTGTGTTTCTCATGTATTTGAGTTGTGACAATTTTACTAGTGTCTCTGTCTTTGTACCTTTCCAGCTGAGGGAGTTCAACATCTGTGGCCGATGCCAAGTGGCACGCTACTGCGGCTCACAGTGCCAACAGAGAGATTGGCCGGCCCATAAGAAGCAGTGCCGTGAGCGTAAACGGGTTCTGGCTCTGGAGTCTGAGCCCGAGCGATGATCCCCCTCAACCCCAGTTTGAAGAACGATGGTCACAGGGGTTGTGGGATGGGACTGAGTTGAAATGCAAAAACTGGCTGGTAGGATAGGGGACAATTTTGGTGGGTTGGATGGGCCTGTTGGGGGACAAAACGCTTCCCAGAACTTTCATATCTCCACAACTTGCCTATGGGGATTATGGGAAATGGAGGTTTTTTTGTTGTTCAGAGGGAGGTCTTAAAGGCTCCACCTGCTGCTATGGATATGTTTAATGAAGAAAAACACCATGCCGTCATAACTCTTTCTCTATGGACTGCATATGAGTATTGACAGTCATGCGCTCGCTTGTTCCATCCGCCCTTCTGTCATGAAGTGTTAGCTGCCGAGGGACAAAACTGCTGTACAACTGATGAGATGGACTACGGACCTCTTCACTGTACTACCCTTCCTCCTCCTCCTCTTCTCCCAGTTGGACTTCTTGTGCACATAACCTAGCACATAGTCACTCACCTGCCATACCTTCATTAAGTATAAAGCCAATAGCTGTGCAAAACCACACCACCAGTATTGTGTGTGCAATGCCATTATTGATTGAAGGACATGAATAAAGTGATTACATATTTATCTTTCTTTCTTTGCTTTATGGGATTTTTTGGGGTTGCAGTGTTGGGGAATATGCCTTTGGGGGGCAGGGGGGGTCTACCTATTTTTGAAATGCATTACAATCCTATTTACCCTTCCCACTCATGTCATGTTTAATTTCATTTACCGTATCAAGCACTCGGTTTAGAGGGATGTCCTGGGAAAAACTTGAAAACCCACATGGAAAGTTGACTTTGATTCGTATTGTCAACTTGTATTTGGATGTCTAAAATTGTCATTTGGGTCCCAGTCATTCAATGTTTAGTCTTCTTGTTTGTCCTAAGATCTTTGTCAAAGTGAGTTTAACTTATGAATTTTTTTTTAGAAATTTGTGCACACAAGTTCCAAGTGTGTCTTCCTCTTACGTCAAAGGGCAACTCTACCAAACTGTGATGCGCACTCACAAATAAGCATGTATAATAGACGCATACATGTGATGTTTATCTGTGTTCGTATTCTGAATAATTTATTTATCTGGTTGGGGTTGAACACTGTGCACTGAATATCCTCACTTTGATCCTTGTTCTTTACTGAGAAATGGGAGTTTAGGGTAGGTTGGGGGTGTCTGTTCTTTTTATTTTTTCTAAGCTATTATCATACAAACATTAAATGCATAAATATGTATTTATGGACAAAGTTTGTGATAACTGACCATCTCTTGTCACTGTAATATATAAGAATAAAATAAATTCTCAAATATGTAAAGGTTAATTTGGTTGCATAGTGTCTGTTTTGCCCATATAATGTTGTCTTTTGAGGCTAGAACTGTTGTTCTTTGGTTTTTGTTTTCACTGAACCAAAAATGTGGATAATATTGTTATTAGGATGTGCACATTCTGTGCAATTTGAATAATTTTGATATGAGTGCCATTTAAAGTGCCCTGAAATGTATAAGGATGTTTACATGGATTGTAAGAAACGCAACAGGAAAATACTTATTCAAAATGGGCATTTTTTCATGTTAGAAGTGCGGCACCTGAAATGGCAAAGTTAGTTGTTTTTCAATGGTTTTTGACCAGCTGTTGTGGCAGAAATGTTAAGATGTATGTTAGTACTCCCGAGTTCACAGGTGTTGTTCATCACATTCACTATGAACCTGTTCAACTGACTTTTGACTACATGTACCATGTATGTTGTCTTCATTTTGATTAATTTATTTATTGCTTTATCATTTGAAATTTAACAGCTATAAAAAAAATGGAGAAATTTAAGTTTATCTTTAGTAATGAGAATTGTGAGAAAGTTTATCTTTATTATGAGAAACTTTTTAATTACAATGAGAAGTCATAATTATTTTTTCCTAAATGAAGATTAACTCATAAGTTTTCTCATTATTTTGACTTTCAGAATCATAATGTTTACTCAAATGTGGCGGAAATGGGTTTCCGTTTTTTTGGAAACACATTATTATTGGATATCATTTTAAATGTTAATATCCCTTTTTACATGTTATTTATTTGGCGCTGATGTAGGTTGAAGTACTGACCAAACCCTCTTAAATGAAGCGCAGTGCCGTTTAATGTGTGTCTAAAAAGGATGTCGTGAATAACCTTTAGTCAAACGTCTCCATGGGAACCGGAGGGGTGGTTATTTCGTTTGTTGTATCTTCAGGCAAATGTTTTCAAGACGTCTCGAATTCTCTTTAAATGTAACGATCAGTAAGTTGTACACCTCCAAAAGAAGCTAACGGTACGAGGAACTCCAAGCAACAGACGACGTCCCGGTCTATTAACGTCGAGGCCAAGTAAGCTGAATTGTTAAATGAAAGTGTTTATTTTATCAGTTGCGCGAAATTGTTGGAATTATAGCAATTTTTTGTCAAAAGACATAACGGCGTGCGAGGAAAAATTATTCTTAAAAAGAAAAAATAATTTTCTACAAATCAGAAAATTTGTAGAACATGCTGTTGTTTTGTACATGGTACCATAACATGTACATTTCATGGTATATTTGGAAGTGCCATTTAAGTATAAAGGGTACATGAATTTCAGTACCATTATTGTGGTGCTTACTGATTTCCATGACATTCTTTAGTGTAATGTAATGTAAAGTAAATATTTATGGTAATCATTTAATGCTGTGGTATATATATCAAATAACCACAATATTATCATGTACCATCACTGCCATGCACAGTACAGTTTTAAGGCATTAGCATGTAATGTAATGACACTAATACTGTTATTAGGGAACAGATTACCGTATTAACATATGATGCCATCATTGTGTCATGATAGTCACAGTAGCCTACCTTTCTAAGGTAATGTGAGAATAACTGTTAGCCTACTTTTCTCCCCTTACTACTTAGCTTTTCCTTTGTTTTATTGATTGATTGAATTTTATTTTTTTTGTATACTAGGGTGTTTTAAAGGATGACATCAACAGCTTGCTGTCCAGCTCCATGTCATAACGGAAATGCCTTGACCTGGCTTCTATGTCCAGACATTGATCATGCGTCCTCTGCATTGCAAATTCTTGTTAACCTTGCTCAGGAGGACAAAGGTGGACTTGTTAAAAAGGTTCTTCAACACTGCAACACAAAACTGTGCATAGAAGCTCTACGTAAGATGCTGAAGTCAACTGCCTCATGGTCAGTACTGCAATCTTAATCATTAGGTTAAAACAATAGTTTGGTTCTATAAATTACACCTGTCGAAAGTGAAATGATGGTGTGCATTAACAGTACAGAATATTGACACTACTGGCCAATTACAGTTAATGCGTACAGTCACGGTTGGTGTAAATGTGAACTCCCCCTGCACCACATCACTGATATCACTAATATTATAAATCAAATGCTCATGGAGGTCAAAGAGTGATTCCAATGTTCCTTGACACAGATTGGTGGTTTTGTAGTTTCATCACATACATACAAACATGAGAGTGGTCTTCTATTAAGAGCAAAGCATCATTCTATTACAGGTATATACTGTAAAAATGTTTTACCACTACAGAAATTATTAGTATTTTGAAACTTTTGAGAATGCTTTCTTATCAGCCCACAAACCATAAACACAAAAATACCTAGTGTACCTTATTGTGTTTGCCATTTTTAACATTTTGTCTCAGATTGTTTCAGCGTTGATCATTTTACTTTAAAATAGGATAAAATGCTTGACAAATGTAATATAGGAAGCTTTCAGCCTTGAAAATACAGCTCAAGTCATTAGAAATGGTCGCCTCAGCAACAGTAACAGCCTATTGTGTTTGGGTTATAAAGTTCGATTTATGAGAGTCATCTTGCTCAATGGTTCTCTTTGACATCTTACAAATGCAGACTTCTGAGAGGTCAAAGCATAATGAGTGTCTTTCCCTCTGCCGAAAGGGTGAAATGATTAAAAGGCACAAGTGACTTGCTTTTGCTTTTTTGTTGAGACAGTGTCCTCAGGCTGAACTCAGACCAGCAGAGAGGATCGGTTCATGCCTGCTAAGGTGAAGATGGCCTCTCTGTATATCCGTAACCAGGGGTTTCATTTATGAAACGTTTGTATGCTAAAATCCACGCCAATGTTGAGATTTATAAAAATGGTCTTTGACATGAAAAAGTTCTCAGCACCACGTCAGGTTTTAAGCAGGAGTACACACTTTTCCTTGTGGCAGAGTCTTGCCACTTGCCATTCTCAAGTAAAGGATTTGGATGTTGACTGGTGCGCTTTATATGCTAATGACATTAATTAGGGGTTTTAATTCCATGTTCATTTGCAATTTATAGATTTCACATCTGGAAGAGAGGTGTATGCACATTTCTTCTGGTTTCTCTGACTCACACGTACACACATTTGCAAAATGAACTTAGATCAAATGAGGACAGTTCCCTTTCAGTTGGTCACTCTCGACATCACGTCGGATGACCGACGAAATTGGGGATCTCACTTAGAGAGACCAATCCACTTCGAGTGTAAACTAAACGAGCCAATGCACATTGCATGCGATTATTGCATCCAGCTGCTGCTGATCACAGCGTGAGTATAAGTAGGCAGCAGATGCAGCGCATATTCAGCTTTTCACCTCGGAGCCGAGCGGTTCTATCGTTCTGCTCCTGACCTCTATGTAGAGTAAAAACTACAGTTAAGGACGCTCTTCGTGGGCTCTCGTGCTGGTGGTATGGCGCTTCAGCGGCAGTGGTTTTCCCGTGTCGAGTGGGTTGCACACAACAGGCTGCACTACCCCTGTGTGTGTTGCAGACAGCCATCTCACCTGTGCGCTTCAGCACACTAAAAGAGCAAATTCTAAAAGAGCAAACTCTAAAAGAGAATTCACGGGTGGACGTCTTTTTAAAGACGCGTCTTTTTTAAAGATGTCGTACCATCCGTGTGTTTTTGGGTGCGGTCGTTACCTGGCGCCGGTTGATGGTCACGATCGCTGCCTCTCGTGTCTCGGCACGAAGCACGCTGAGGTGGCTTTCATGGATTGCTCATGCTCCCATTGCGGGGGTATGAAAATCTCGGAGTTGCGGACCAGACTCCGATACCTGCAAGGGGGCGGAGTGCCCGTACCACTGCCCAGATCTAGGGTTCCCTCCGGGGGCGTCCTTTTTCTGGCGGTGAGCAGGCTGGTCTTACGGTCACGGTGAGGAATTCCCCTCTGGGGATGCCCCAGCTACGATCATGTCAGTTGCAGCACATCGTAGGGTGAGCGATTTCTCTGGGATGAAACCTCCGCGGTGGTCGGGATACAGACCCTGAATGATGGCTATTGCTTCCCGTGCGCGGGCGCCGAGATGTTGGGCTCGTGGTGGGAATCTTTGTCCACTGTGTCTCGAATCCGCAGGTTAAGACGATTGGTTCCCGGGGCGTTCCGCGCTGGTTCTCAGCGCCCCGCCTAGGTGCCTTTCTTCCCGGAGGTGCATGATGAGATCACTTGGTCATGGACGGCACCTTTCACTGCCAGAAACCACCCCAGTGGCTCATCCTCCCTCACCACACTTGATGGGGGTCCAGCGCGGGGGTACACGGGAGTTCCCCAGGTGGAGCGGTCTGAAGCAGGGTTTGCGATGCAGTTGTGTCCAAATGCCGCTACCACTTGGCGGGGCAAATCGTTGCTCCCCTCTCGGGCCTGTAGGCACTCGTTGGCCTTGATCGGCAGTGCTTATACTGCCTGTGGAGAAGCTGCGTCCGCCTTACACGCTTCGGCGTCATTGCAAGTGCACCAGGCTAAGGCACTGAAGGACCTGCAAGAGGGTGGTCATGATCCGGAAGTTCTAAAGGAACTCCAAACCGCAACTGACCTCGCGCTCCGAGCGATGAAGGTTACGGCGCTGGGGGGTCGTAGCGATGTCCACTAAGTGGTGGTCCAGGAGCGCCAGGTCTCTGGCTGTGTCTGGCCGACATGCGCGAGACGGACAAGACAATATTCTTGAACGCCCCCGTGTCCCAGACCGGCCTTTTCGGCAACACTGTGGAGAGCTTCGCCCAGCAGTTCTCCGCTGCCCAAAAGCATACTGAGGCCATCAGGTACATCCTGCCGCCGTGCAGCTGCTGCCGGGAGGTTCCACCGCTGCCACGTTGGCAGCACCTCAGCCCTCTCGTCGCTCCCCACGGCGCAGCTGTCCTGCCGCATCAGCCTCCAGCAAACTGGCGCAGAGATCCTGGCGCGCAGGGCATCCGCCCGCCCTTCGCATTCCCCCCGTGTCCATACCTTTTGTTAAGCTAAAGATGCAATAGTGTCCCGAGACGGTCTCTCCATAGGATGGGAGGATTTGCTCTTCTGAAGATGGTGAGATTCATCCCTCCCTCCCCGAGGATGGCGGTGGCGGAAATCTTCTTTTGTTTCCTTTTTTTTCTGCCACTGACCTCGCGGCCAGTGGTACCCAAATACTCGACAAAAGAGCAATTTCTTCTATCTCTGGGTCCCCTGAGGAAACGGGGGGTTGTGGACGATATCACACTCACCCTCCTCTCTCACCAGTGAGCAGTGGCACACAGCTGGCCGCGGGGCCTTCGCAAATATGCGTTTCCCCCAGTGAGCCTTCTCGCGCAGACTCTGTGCAAGGTCAGGGAGGATGAGGATTAGGTCCTGCTGGTGGCCTATTGGCCTTCCTGGACCTGGTTCCCAGAACTAATGCTCTTCGCGACAGCTCCTCCTTGTCCGATTCCTCTGAGGAAGGATCTACTGAAATGGGGCACCATTTGGCACCCGCATCCAGACCTCTGGAAACTACATGTCTGGTCCCTGGACGGGACGCGGAGGTCCTAGGTGACCTACCTCAAAAGGTAGTAGACACCATCACTTCAGCGAGAGCACTATCTACGAGACACGCCTACGCTACGCTCGCCGAGAAGACCCCCGAACATGCCCGATCAGAGTTGTGCTGTCCTTTTTGCAGCAATGGTTGGAGCGAAGGCTGTCTCCCTCCACCCTTAATGTTTATGTCTCGGCGATCGCTGCGAACCACGACCACTTAGAAGGGAGGTCGTTGGGGAAGCATGTCTTGGTCGTCAGATTCCTTAGGGGGGCGCGAAGGTTAAATCCTCCACGGCCCCCCTCTATACCCTCTTGGGACCTTTGCAGACGGTTGAGCTGAAGTTCCTTTCGATGAAGACTTTGCTCCTGCTGGCATTGGCCTCCGTCAAGAGGGTAGGGGACCTGCATGCATTTTCGGTCAACGATTCGTGCCGGCTGATTCCCAGGTAACCCTGAGGCCCCGGCCCGGCTATGTGCCCAAGGTTCCCGCTACTCAAAAATTCTCCTGTGTTCTCACCCGGCTTCGGGTCGGCTTGCAAAAACCACTCCAGAGAGTCCATATAGTAGACTCTGTTGAGTTCCTCCGTCCCCTCGGCGGCCAGACGTGGCGGAGATTCCGGCGCCAGGCCTTCACTCGTTGAATCCTCGCGAACCGGTAGAAGCTGTGTTCCATATGTAAGACCTAATTGGATCTCATATGTGTAAAGTCCACGGTATAGCCTTGAGCCCGTGTTTCCCCGGCAGACTTCTGCCATTCCAAGAGGGTTACAATCACCTCCATTCTTCCATATGCACCTAAGGAATGTTTATATGTGTATTGCTTCCCGAAACCTCCTTCGGGAAGGTTGGAGCTTCCGTAACGTCCCTGTTCTAAGTAGAACGGGTACGTTTTCCCAGTGTTATCCAGTCTTACTCATTGGGTAGTTCCATAGCAGCAGTAGCTGGTCCTCTTTTGCAAGCCCTGGCCTACGCCAAAAAGTAGGGGCGCAGGTGGCTTCCACAGGACACTGGACGGGGCAGTAGCTGTGGCCTTTTGGTAGGATCCTAATTTCGTCGGTCATCCAACGTGACATCAAGAGTGACCGACTGAAAGGGAACATCTCGGATACTTATGGTAACCCTCATTCCCTGAAGGAGGGAACGGAGACGTCACATCCCATCGCCACAGCTCCTGTACCACCGCTGAGCGGCCGGGTCACCGGCTCGGCTCCTCAGCGAAAACCTGAATATGCGCTGCATCTGCTGCCTACTTATACTCATGCTGTGATCAGCGGCAGCTGGATGGAATAATTGCATGCCAATGTGCATTGGCTGGTTTAGTTTACACTCGAAGTGGATTGGTCTCTCTAAGCGAGATCCCCAATTTCGTCGGTCATCCGACGTGACGTCTCCGTTCCCTCCTTCAGGGAACGAGGGTTACCATATGTAACCGAGACGTTTTTGCATGAAGCACAGTCTTTTTTAGCAAGTGCCCAGTGCCTTGCCTTCTTTCTTATTGTTTTCATCTATCCATCCATTCTCCAAACTGCTTATCCTATTGTAATGGAAATTATGTTTTATTCCATTGTTGGAATAAACTGGCCAATTCTTTGTCTTGCCAAGGCTAAATTCATATCTATTATGTAATGTAAACTAAAAACACAAAATTAAATATTTCATCACACTTTGTTTATATGTCTATAAATTGTGTAACTCGTTGCGAACAAAATTATGTGACAATGGTCAATGGAAACAAAAATCATCAACCTGAAGGGCTGGATTCGGGCTTCAGTGAGCTCCTGGACAGTCTGTGGTGCTACTTAGCTGCTTCGGATGCACCAATACATAAACGTCCTCAAGTGGATTCAAGTCTGAGGAATGTGAGGGCCAATCAATGGCATCATTGCCTTCGTCATCCAAAAATTGCCTACACACTCTGGCTACATGAGGCCGGGCAGTAAGGGTACTGTTGCTTAGCTAGTGGAGGTCTGTGCATCCCTCCAAAGCTATTCCTCCCCAGACCATCACTGACCCGCCGCCAAACCGGTCATGCTGAATGATGTTACAAGGAGCAGACAGTTCCCCACCTCATCTCCAGGCTCTTTGTCACATGTACTTAATGTGAACCTGCTCTCAACCGTGAGGAGACCGAAGCACCAATGTCAGACCTGCCAATTCTGGTGTTCTCTGGCAAATGCCAATTGAGCTGCACGGTGCTGGGCTGTGAGGACAGGTCCCACTAGATGACGTCGGGCCCTCAAGCCACCCTCATGGAGTCTGTTTCTGACAGTTTGGTGTCACTCTACTTGTGTAATGGCCCATCTCCTGGTATCTCCTCCATGCTCTTGAAACTGTGCTGGGAGACACATCCTTGCGATGACACGTATGGATGTGCCATCTCAAAGGAGCTGGTCTACCTGTGCAACCTGATTGGGTTGCAGGTACTGCCTCATGGAACAAGTACTGAGAAAGACCATGACCACACAAATAAGTATCGGAGAGTCTGAAGTCAGTCACCTTTATTTATATAGCGCTTTATACAATACTGATTGTGTCAAAGCAGCTTTACAGTGGCAAACAGGAAAGTTTGTCAATAATGGATGAGGACAATGACAAAGAGTCATTGACACACAAGAGATTTTTCCAGCTAAAGTCCATTCACTGATGATTCAGTGATGTCATCATCCAGCTAAGCTCTCTTCCAATAGTGTCTGTGCAATCAGTCAAGCGTCCCCAACAAGTCAATGGCGACAGTGGAAAGTGGCAAGGAACCAAAACTCCATCGGTGACAGAAATGGAGAAAAATCCTTGGGAAAAACCAGGCTCAGTCGGGGAGCCAGTTCTCCTCTGGCCAGACAAAACCAGAAGTTCAATTCCAATTTGCAGCAAAGTCACATTGTGCAGAGTACTTTCATCTGTGTCCTACGGTTGCCGCTAGAGACAAGGTCTTCACTGGGTATCTGTCTCTGGGTCTCATCTAGTTGTCCTGGTCTCTGCTGAAATTCTGGGCTGTGGAGGGTCTGATACGTCGTCATTCACTGCTACGAATTGATGATTCGATAGTTCGATATTGTGGTCGATAGTGTCAAACGCAGCGCTAAGATCCAGTAACACTAATAGAGATACAACCATGATCAGATGATACGAGCAGGTCATTTGTAACTCTGATGAGAGCAGTCTCAGTACTATGATATGGTCTAAATTCTGACTGGAAATTCTCACAGAAACCATTTTTCTCTAAGAAGGAATATAACTGTGAGGATACTACCTTTTCTAGTATTTTTGTCTGTAATTAACTAATTCTCCAGGATCAAGTTGTGTTTTTTTTAGTGAGAGGCTTAATAACAGCCAGTTTGATGGTTTTGGGGACATATCCTAATGACATTGATTAATTAATAATATTCAGAAGAGGATCTCGGGCTTCTGTAAGGCAACCTCTTTTAGTAGCATAGATGGATAGGGTGCTACCATACCAATGTTGTATTTGTTGAATGATTTGACAAGTTTATAAATTTCTATTTCTCATCCTCCTATAGCAGAGAATGAGTGGAATTTTTCCTCAGGGTATCTATAGTGCTATAGTGCAGTATCTGATGCGATACTGTAGCTGACAGCTGTATGTTTAGAATTTTATCAATCTGGGAAATAAAGAAGTTCATAACCATTAAGTTAAAGTGGCTGTGCTGTGGGGATGTCTTGTTATTGATGCTATATTTTTTTGTTAATTTAGCCACTGTATTAAATAAATGCCTGGGTTGTGTTTGTTTTCTACTAAAATAGATGAAAAGTAAGTAGATCTAGCCGTTTTTAGAGTTTTTCTATAAGTAGAAGTACTTTCCCTCCATGCAATACGAAATACTTCTAGTTTTGTTTTCTTCCAGCTGCGCTCCATTCTCTGGGCTGCTCTCTTTAAGGCGCGAGTGTGCTCGTTATACCACAATGTCGGACTGTTTTCCTTAATCTTCTCTTAAAATGCAACTGATTTCGTATATGAATAATAATTTAATCTTTGAAAAATTTCAGTCCGGTTTCCGCTCTCAACATAGCACTGAAACTGCTCTGGTTAAGGTTGCTAATGACCTACTGCTTGCAAGCCGATGCTGGCTTGTATAATTAATCATTAATAATAATAATTCCTTACATTTATATAGCGCTTTTCTGGGCACTCAAAGCACTTTACATAGAAGGGGGGAATCTCCTCAACCACCACCAGTGTGCAGCATCCACCTGGATGATGCGATGGCAGCCATATTGCGCCAGAATGCCCACCACACACCAGCTTATTGGTGGAGAGGAGACAGAGTGATGAAGCCAATCAGCAGATAATCAATCAGCAGATAAGGGGATGGTTAGGAGGCCATGATGGACAGAGGCCAATGGGCAAATTTGGCCAGGATGCCAGGGTTACAGCCCTACTCTTTACGAGAAGTGCCATGGTATTTTTAATGACCACAGAGAGTCAGAACCTCAGTTTAACGTCTCATCCGAAAGACAGTGCTTTTTTTTTTTGTCAGTATAGTGTCCCCGTCACTACACTGGGGCGTTAGGACCCACACAGACCACAGGGTGAGCACCCCCTGCTGGCCTCACTAATACCTCTTCCAGCAGCAACCTAGTTTTCCCAGGAGGTCTCCCATCCGGGTACTGACCAGGCTCAACCCTGCTCAGCTTCAGTGGGCAACCAGTCTTAGGCTGCAGGGTGATATGGCTTGTACTCCATTTTAATCCTTCTTGATCTTAGCTCAGCCTTTGACACAGTGGACCATAATGTCTTGATCAACCGTTTAAAAATGTATGTTTGTATCAGAGATGTAGCTCTGGATTGGTTTATTTCTTATTTGTTGAATAGGTCTTTTTCCGTAGTGCTTGGAAATGCCTCTTCTTTTCATGCTCCTTTATTTTGTGGGGTCCCTCAGGGATCTATTTTGGGTCCCCTTCTGTTTACCATCTATATGTTACCCCTGGGTCAAATTATGCAATGTTATGACATTGAGTTCCACTGCTATGCAGACGATACGCAATTGTATGTCCCGGTAAAGCCTGGTATTATTGATACATCCCATATTATGTCATGCTTCATCGAAATCAAAAATTGGATGTTGAACAATTTTCTGTGGTAAAATGACTTATAATTACCCCATGCATCTCCAGTAGTGCTAGTATTAATAATCTCTCCTCTAGTCTGGGTGCCTTATCTAATAATGTTCGAAAAGAGGCTCGCAACTTAGGTGTAGTTTTTGACTCAGAACTGTCCTTTGATGTTCAGGTGACTAAAGTGGTGCAGCCTTGTTTTGCACAACTGAGGCAACTAATGAAGATAAGAAGTCTTTCCTTTCTTTGGCAGATTTGGAAAAGGTCATTCATGCTTTTATTTCTTCCAGACTTGATTATTGTAATGCACAATATTCTGGTATTAGCAAGAGACATCTCCAAAGATTGCAGCTGATTCAAAATGCTGCTGCTAGGCTTTTAACACATACTAAGAAAAGTGACCACATTACACCGATTCTTGCTGCTCTTCACTGGTTGCCTGTGAGTTGATTTTAAGATTTTATTGCTTGTTTTTAAGGCCTTGAAGGGTCAGGCTCCTGCCTGTATTTGTGATTTATTAATTCCTTATGAGCCTGATCGCTGCTTGAGATCCTCCGGTAGGGCCCTATTAATGGTTCCAAAATCTCGACTTGTTACCAAAGGTGACAACGCTTTTGCTATCCGTACGCACAAGCTATGGATTTCCCTGCCTGGGGATATTAGGCAGGCTACTACTGTATCCTCTTTTAAGTCTCTTCTTAAGACAAATTTTTATCGTATGTCTTTTTCTTAGTTTTGATGGTATTTTTGTATTTTGTTACTGTACTGATCTTTTTATTGTAAATCACTTTGTAACTTTGTTTTGAAAGGTGCTATATACAGTAAATAAATGTTTACTTTAAGTGAAAATGAGCAACCATATCTAAAGTGCTAGAAAAGAGAGTGTCCATAGTTTCTGTTACAACGTAAATTTTTCCTGAGCTATTGGATATGCTGAGGAATTGAGACAAGTCAGGAAGATTATTTACAAAGCAGTCTTGTGTGTATAAAATTTGTAAGAAGGAGTTGAATTTGTAGCTTTAGCTATATGAAGACTAGATAATGATCCGAGATATCATCACTCTGCTGCAGAATTTCAACGCTTTAATATAAATTCCATGTGACAGTATTAAATCTAAAGTATGATTACGACAATGAGTAGACCCTGACACATGTTGTCTAACTCCAGTGGAGTTCAGAATGTCTATAAATGCTTATCCCAATGCATCTTTTTCGTTATCAACATGGATATTAAAATCACCAACAATTAAGACTTTATCTGCAGCCAGCACTAACTCAGATAGAGAATCAGCAAATCCTTTGATAAAGTCTGTATGGTGCCCTGGTGGCCTGTATACAGTAGCCAGTACAAATGTCACAGGGGAGCAATTGTCTTTGGCCACCACCACCACCACCATTTTGGGGGTTATCTTGCTGTTGCCTCTCCAGTTCACTTTTATCTGCACCAAAGAAGGTAAAACCGATTTACAATCACATATGCTTCCGAACTGAATAGATTGATATTCCTGACTTGGTGTTATATTAAGCAGTGTACCTACTTGTACAAATGATTTTTTACATGTACAAAGTTAGTGGTCAGCATTTGTCAATACAATTGTAGAATGTTCCTACAGTGTTTTCTTAAAAAGTCATTTGACCAAGTTCTATGCAGTGAAGTTATTCTGTCTGTGTGTTTGTGCAGGCTGAGTAGTACTGCAGCTTGTATCTTTGGGGTCTTGCTGGAAAATGAGTCCATGGTGCTGAAACTTCAGAAAGGGAATAAAGGGGAAAGCAATCTCATAAATGACCTTGTTCAGATCTTGACTGAAGATGAACCTGATGTTGTGATGAATGCTGCTGGAGCCATAGCCTCATTGGTATGGTTGCATGACTACATAATGCATGCTGCATTATACAGGACCTTTATATTATATCAGACCTTTACAGAACATTTTATTTAAAGGACAAATTAACCCTAATAATTTTGTTTTAGGGGAAAAAATGCCATTAACTAAACTGGTAAAATTGTACATCTTGGCAATGTAATTTAAATAAATGTACTGAAATGGAATGTTTCATAATGACATATAAAGTACAGAAGCATGGTTACAGATAGAGGAATCTGAAAGGCAATTACATTCAACAATTTTTAAACCTGAAGACGTCACAATATATCTACAGTTACAATGCAGTGAGACTAAACGATTCTACTTAGTTTTAGGTTGTTATGACTTTTGAAGTTTGCAGTTTTATTCTTAGACTGTGGAATTATTTAATAACAACAGCTGAAATGACAATGAGTTAAAAATTTTTTTTTACATGTTTATACCCCCCCACACACACACACGTCCGAAGTCAGCAAAGAGGATGCCAATTACCATCACAAACCAAACTCGCATAACAAATGTCACACAATGACACACAATGTCTGGTTTGTTATCCTTGTGGGGATTCTCCATAGGCGTAATGGTTTTTCTACTGTACAGACCGTATATTCTATTGCCCTACACAAACCCTACACCTAAACCTACCCCTTACAGGAAACTATGTGCATTTTTAGATTTTCAAAAAACTTAATTCTGTGTGATTTATTAGCTTGTTTACCCGTGGGGACCTCAATTTAGGTCCGTGTGTATTCAGGTTTGAGTCCCCACCAGAATAGAAAAACAAGTATCCACACACACACACACACACACATTTACTTGACATCTAAATGTGGTCATTTCATAGACTACTTCTGTTTTTATATTGAGATAAGTATAAATACTATAACCTATAACCCTAACCCTCATAGAAATCTTTCTGTATTTTTAGATTTTTTAGATTAGATTTTTTTTGAAAGATTTTGAAGAAAATAAGGATGTCCCTGGATGTCCCCTAAATGAGTTTTTACAAAAACTCATAGTCATTTACAAATTTGTCCCCAAAATTTGATAGGTACACACACACACACACACACACACAAACACACACACACACATTCTTATTTGACCCCCTCCCCCATAATACTTTTCTCTCGGACTGTTTCATCCTGAAGTGGAGGTAATCTAACGCCTCCAATTCACTCGCACTCACTCTTTAACACTTTATCTTTAACATTTTCAAGCGACCTATTATTTTGGGGCAAGATATTCCCGGGGGCCTTTTGCCCCATTTTGAGGGGACCATCTTATCCCAAGGTTACAACTTTAACTTTACATTTTTTAAAAAAATGTATGAGTTATTTATTATAGCCTTAGTCTGGTGAACAAATATGCATTTAAACTTTTCATATTTAACGTAATATAAACACACAGTTCATCTTTTTCAAATATCAGAAAATTTGATTGATTTAGCTCAAAACTGTTCTAATGAGATTACTCTCACAAATATCATTACTCAGGTGAAATGTCAAAATAAAATAGTGAGCATGCAATTTATGAATATGATGAAGTGAGTTTTGTCACTAGTTTTGGACTAGAGGAAAATTCTATAAAGTCCTATAAACTCATACAAAATTTAATCTAAATCTCTACAAATAAAAGTCAAATACCCATATGGACTGTTGTTGCACATTTCTGGTGTTTAGGTCTAAAAGGTATTCTAAAGCTCTTTCTTCATGTGTTAGGTTGAAACTGCATCAGGGCGGAAATGGTTCCTTCAGATCCAAAGTGTGTTCAATGAGGTCCTTGAGAGCCTATCTATTCTTCTAGAGAATGAGAGAGAGAATGTAGTTAACTCTGCAGCACTCATTCTTGCACGACTGTCCCTGTGTGAAGAAACCTGTGAAAAGATTTTATCCCATTCATCTGCCTGCAAGATCTTCAGATGTTTGACACAATGCTTATCATGTAGCCACAAAGGTCAGTGTCTTACTTCATTTAGGAAAGAATGAATTGTAATGAAGAGTAACAACAACATCATTAATGGATAACTATATATAATAGATATAAAAATTTACTAATTTTCTACACTCAAATTGTTGTGGGAGGTTGCCAGGGCATTCCTGTGCAGTAGCTAAGGTAGTTCTGGTTGGATCCTTGGGCAATACTAGGAGGTTGCTGGGAGTTCTAGGTGGTTACTTACAGGCTCTATGATATTCTGGTTTCTAGAAGTCCCTCATTCTTTGTGTGTCTATGAGGTTTTTCGTTTTATTTATTTGTGTAAAGGATCCTAAATAAGGATCCTTTATTTGTGTAAAGAATCCATATTTATTTGTGTAAAGGATCCTTAGCTGAAGAAACACAAGCAAAGCATACAATACTGGGCTCATTATGCTGTAATTACATATTCAGAATCATATGAAGATTCATAATTATTATTTATTTTAATCTACTGGCAGCCCTACATTTGTAAGAGTAAACTAATATACCCCACATTAAAAGGGATAGTTCACCCAAAAATTCAAATTCTGTCATTAATTACTCACCCTCATGTTGGTTCCAAACCCGTAAGACCTTCGTTCATCTTCGGAACACAAATTAAGATATTTTTGATGAAATGTGAGAGCTCTCAGACCCTGCACAGACAGCAATGCAGCTGTAATGTTCCCAGGTCCAGAAACGTAGCAAGGACATCTTGTTGCTTGGTAAAATATGAAGTTATTCAGCAACATCAAATTAAAATTTTATTATTGCAGACACAGCCATGAATGCAGCATTTGCTGTTGGCCGGCTGTGTGGTAGCAGACAAGCCAAGATCCTCATTCTGAGAGAGGCCAAAAAGCATCAGCTGGTAAGAAAAGCTTATAAACTCTCTCTGTAGGTCTTAATTTATTGGCAATTGGATCATGTTAAAATCTCAATCAATTAAGCATCACTTATTATTTTATTATTTGTCACAAGGTTAACCGACTGCAGGTTCTGCTGTTGAGCGGGCCAGGAGTGGAGATGGGCCAAACAGTGTGCTTTGCTCTAAGCTGCTTAGCAAATGATAAAGATGGCCATGCTCTGCTGATGGAAAGCACCTCTGTCCCTGCTTTGCTGGATGGTCTTTTACAGCTGTTGCAGAGCTCAGACCCAGACAGTATCTGGTTTGCTGCTATGTAAGTTATTTAATTAACTGTAGTTGTAGTGTTGTATGTAACGACAGTCACAGGATATTGTTCAGAAAAGTAACAATAAATATGTAGCATATCATGTACAGTAACACTAATTATACTTCTCTATTATAAGTGAATCTGCATACCACAGATATTTTAGGCCAATCTACACACACACTCTGACACTGTTCAAAGCACATGAATAATTAAATAGACAGTAATAGTTTAGATCAGTCATTTCCACCTTTTTGACTCTTAGTCATGTACAATGTCATGAAGGTTTGGAACGACATGAGGGTGAGTAAATGATGACAGAATGTTCACTTTTAGGGGAACTATTCATATTAAAAGTAGCATAAGACTTCACACTCACTTTTAAAGGCTCAACCCACTCTCTGTCTAACAGGACAGTGCGTATGCTGGTGTCCCGGCCGAGTGGAGTGGTTCCTGTCAGGATGCATTGTCCTCTGCATGAGCAGCTAAAGGTTTCATGATCATTGTATTCATAACACAACAGTGCTGATTTACATGTTGTGTTGGCATAGTGTATATATTACATTCATGATAAAACTGTAATTTGCTTTGCTGTCAGTTGCTCTCTATGTCGCCGTACACTGGGCTAGAACTGCAGGAGGAGGTCAACATGTGTCTCAGGAGACTGGAGCGTTTATCCAAACCACCTCCAGTGATGGTTACAAACCTCTCATCAACGAACTGCACTGTATCATGGGAGAAGTGTGAGCCTGAAAGCGGCTTGGAGGTCATATACAGGTTAAACTTCCACAGTAATTAATACTTAAAATTTTCCTTTTATGTCCTATCATAAGAAATCATTATTTTGTTGTATTATAAAACATGCTGTGCAACTCAAAACTCAACCCTCCTACCCCCAGTCCAAAAAGACCATGCAGTGCTTCAGCAATGAGTCCTAAAATCTAAAAACGAGTTAGCTTTTTGTAATTCTGGTTCCGTTGTCCCGAATTCCCAATTTTTTTTTTGAATGGGTTGATTAAATGCCTAAAATAAGGCTTAAGATATTTTCACATTTTATTCAATTACATAAAATACAACAGTAATACCCCCTTGTGATTTGTAAGCTTTTTATATTACTTTTTTTTTTAAATATAAAAACTAACTTAACTTTTTGTCGAGGAAACTAAAGTAATGCTAACTTCAAGGTTGGGCAAAATTATGTAATCCCTGCAGCACTCTATTTGAGTTTCAATTAATAGTAAGGTCCAGTTGGTGTTAAAGTGAACTGCAACTTGTGTAGCATCTGCTGCTCTGTAGATTCTTCTGAAGGATCCCATGAAATACAGAGTTCTGGCATGAAACTCTAGATGGCGCAGTCCGATAGGTCTAACTCAATCTGACCTAATTACATCATTATCACATGGCACAGCTGATTGGTTCTCTCCTGTATCGGTAGCCAATGGGCTCGCTGCTCAACATTCAAATATATGACTAGTGCTTGCCATAGCAGCTGCAGCTTGCTTCAGAAACCCTCCACCTTCCCCAGCTCCACCTGTATAGATCTGCGACGAGGTGATTTATGCTATATGGGGGTTATTTTGTGTATGTTATATTTGCAGCAGCAATATTTCTTACATGCTCACAGCAGCATGTTGTGGATGTATTGGCAGTAGCAAGTCTCGGTACTTGCTCTGCCGCAGCAGCAGCAGCAGCATAGCAGATCTATTCTGCCAAGACCAAATGCATTAACATTGTCATGTACACCATGCCAATCCCTCCGAGAGGTGTCATGACAGAACATGATTTCAGTATGCCTTTAACAAATTGCATGGCATATTTCAGGTTGGGTTGTTTTGTGATCCTGTAACTATGTAATGCAGACTTGCAAAGAGGCTGCTATTTTGAACTTGAATAACATTATTGTGGAGCTATTAGTGGTTTACTGATTCTATTTGGATGCAGTCTGCTTAGATTACTTAAAAATTTCACATGCACCTATTTTAATATTCACTATTTTTTCTTTGGGTTTCTATAGTCTCTTTGACAAGGATGTCATGCTGTACCATGGCCGGTTGTGTCAGGTGACCTTACTTGTTTCTCCCAAGCAATCTAAGGAGCACCTCTCCCTACAGCTCAGCCTGTCTACACCTGATGGTGACATTAGTCCTTTCAGTGAACCTGTGGATATTGCTCCAGAACAACTGGACACTAGAATTAAACCTCCACGAGAGCTTTGTGTGATTGGCTGTACAGCTACACAGGTACGCCTGTGCTGGATAGAGCCAAAGGAAGGAGCCAAACCCAAATCATATCAGATCTACTGTAATGACACACTGGTGAAGAACACTACTCTGCTGGGGTGGGTCAGACTAGTCTTTCATAATAACATGTTAAAGGTGAAGTGTGTCAAGTCTGCATCCACATCCACAATTTACAAATCAGTTCACAATTGATAATACCACATTTGACCCATTTAGGATATATTACTCCTAAAAAAACATATTATGGAATTAAAATGATTTACCAAGGCATTTAATGTTTTTTACACTAAAATGACATACTTCACCTTTACGTTACATTGCTTCATTGCATTGCTTCAATATTGTTTTTGTTTATTATGCTGTAATTTGCATAATCAATATAGTCTTGCAATGATAATTTAATCTAGTGAACTTGCTACTGCAGTGTACTGTTTGTTTGTTTATTTATTTATGTATTTTGTCTGACAGGGCTACAGTGAGCTGTTTATCTCCTGGTACCTCCTATCAGCTGAGTGTAAGTTCACTTGGTCCAGGGGATACAGAGAGTCCTAGAGCAGTAACTGAGGTGAGGACAGCAGAAGATCAGGATCATGCTCCTTCTGCTCTGGCAGTAGTTGTCCTGGGACGTCATGAACTGCAGATAAACTGGGGAGCTCCAGTCGCTCCTTTGGGCAGACTTTTCAAATACGAGCTAAGTCTGAATAAGTTTGTGGTGTACCTGGGCACAGAAAAGTCATACACTGCTTGTCGCCTGTCTGCTAACACAGCATACACCTGTGTTGTGACAGCCATCACCTCCAGGGGGCGCTGCCAGAGCAGTCCTGTCACAAAGAAGACAGCACGTGATGAATACCTGCACTCACATAGGTAAATTAGGGAAAAATCCTTAACATCACAAATGTGCTAACATAATAACATATTTCTTTGTATTGAATGCTTTATGATTAGGGCTATGAAAGTTATCATGTGAGATATAATGTTTTCCCTAAAAGAAACCACTGCTTTGCCAAATGGTTGCTTTGAAAATGCACAACTTGTTCAAATTAAAAATACTTGTTAACTGTAAATATATATGAATCATATTATTGTCAAAAATTATTTTATCTACAATTATTTAATTATCTATTGATATGCCTAATAAATGTAAATGTATAATGTATGAAATAGAGAGCTCTTTCCATGAAGAATATACAAAACAGAAATTACAATTCTTAAAAAATGAATTTAACTGAGTATAAACAAAAAGACTTGAACTTGCTTAATTCTTGTTGTTCATCTCAAGAGGTAAAATTAAATATTATTATAAGCTGTTTTACAGTTACTTTATATGAAGTTTACACAAAACTAAGTTAAAAACTATAATTAAAAAAATAATTTTAAATATATTTTGGTAAAAATTGTAATTGTTACTTAGTACAGACTACCTAGTTTGGGATCAAATGTGGGTTTGTAGTATTGTAAAAACTTATAAACTTATATACCTATATTTATACTTATATACCATAAATTAAAATGACTGATTGAGATGCATACACTCTTAAAAATAAAGGTGCTTCACGATGCCATAGAAGAAAATTTTTGTCTGAATGGTTCCATAAAGAACCTTTAACATCTGAAGAACCTTTCTGTTTCACAAAAGGTGTGGCGAAAGAAGGTTCTTCAGATTAAAAAAAAGGTAAGAAAGAGATGGTTCTTAAAAAACCTTTGACTGAATGCTTCTTTGTGAAACCAAAAATGGTTCTTCTATGCAGGTTGTTGGAAAGAATGTCGGTCCTGGCGAGCCGCAGCCCTGCAGATTTGCTTAACCCCTAATCAAACACACCTGAACAAGCTAATCAAGGTCTGAACGGTTTGTTTATTAGGAAGCTACAGGCAGGTGAGTTTTAATTAGGGTTAGAGCTGAACTCTGCAGGGCTCTCCAGGACCGGAGTTCGCCACCGCTGTTCTATGGCATCGCTTGAAGAACCTTTTGAAGCACCTTTATTTTTAAGAGTGTAGTTGAGCTTGATGAAAGCTATCAACACTGTGTGGAGGAAAAATTTTTTTTTTTTACAATTTACCTTCTGTAGAAAGGGTCCAAATGATGTTATATTCTGACAATTCAAATTTTTACTGAGTGTTCTATTTTCAGTAGGGTGGTGATGATGAAGTAACAAGGTTGTACACAAACTGGGATATAGTTTAATATTATGTTTTGGAGATTAAATTAAAATGAGTTAATTGTTAAAATACATTTTCTACAATTAATGAAATATTAGTGTTGGTGTATTAATACCAACATTGTGTATTAACTATTGTATTGGTGTATTATTTTAATTGTAATTGTAGTTTCAAGTGTTTTTTTCTGTGCTGTCTGTGTCATTTATTAAGGTATCTGCACTCCCCTAGCCACCAGACTGCCTCAAAACACTCCACTCCTTCTCCAAGCATCCAAGTGATAAGTGAGATCAAAAAGAATGACACAGTTTCACCAGCTACACTCAAGTCTAAGGTCCACCCCACTATGGTGCCGCACAGAGCCCTTGACCTTAGAAAAGACAGACACAGGTGTCATAAAGTACAGTACATGAGAAGCAGCTATTGTTATTTCAGTTGCTATTCTCAAGTGTTATGTAAACACTGATTTGATTTAATAATATCCTTTTTTTGGTGTTTGAAAGGCGACCATCAGTTCAGATGCATAGTCCTAAAGGAATTCAATCTTCCAGTCATACATCTAAGGTATTGCGATAACTACCTATAATGGGGTTTTCCTGTTAATCTTAAACCTTGTAGATCAGGGAACCCTTGTTGTCTTGATGTAATGTTAATACAAAATGGTTTGTAAGTGGTGTTAAGATTTTGTTTTAAATACTTTCTTGAAGACTGACAGACAGGGTCCAGCTGTTGTGTTTCCTGTGAACTCTACTGACTGTCTTACGGCTCCTAAGCAGGAACATTCTGAGTACATGTTCCGGTCCCCGACCATATCATCAACCCCAAAGGACCTCAGACACTTTAGGGCCAAGATCAGCCCAGGTACAGTTCCTCAAGTGATTTTTATGACATAAACCATGAACAGAAAGCTGTTATAAAATAATAGGAGGAGAATGAAGGCAAATAAGCTACAACTTCCACATATGATAAACATGTGTGCCCATAGGTGGAGGATAAACCAACTCCAGGGTAAGACTAAAGGTAGCCTAATATTAGTGTAATCTATTACTTTTACTTTTACTTTTAGTCATTTAGCAGACGCGTTTATCCAAAGCGACTTACAAATAAGAAAAAGTAATTAAAACTAAAAGCTAAAACTCTATAAATACTACTTATACACATTTTAAAAATAGAGATTAAATAAAAATGACAAATGCATACAACAACATTTCAAAACTAAAACATTTAAATGAAAACAAAAAAATAAAGCTAAAAACAATTCGAAAATATTAAAAGAACAAAAGGTATGAGTATAATAATGATTCTAACATAACACTATGCCAAACACCAAAAAACAACTACATATGTGTATGTACAACCACACACATATACCTATATATAAATACATTAAATATATATATACTATTATCTACGCACATCATAAACCTGTCTTTTTATAAGTACCAGATATGGGTGTCATGTAATATAATTTTTTAATACGACTGAATTTGTATTTAACTTGATCATAAATTAATAAAAACATTTAAGTTAATTATGATTATGATGCGTTCACTTTCACAGTTATTCAAACAGTGAATAAATTATACAGAGAACATTTACATTATCAAAGAACATTATGAATGAGTGTAGCGTGAGTTTAAGCACTTTAAAAAAAAATACAAAAAATAAAACTCCAGTTATAATCAGTGAGGCTGTCTATACAGTGTTTGATGAATGAATGTCTTCATTGTACGTACAGTACATCTGCACTTTGTTGTTTATGATGACAGAATGCACTGAACAAAACTCCAGCGTTTCAGCGATGACTCATCTGAACGCCTCTGATTGGCCATTGCATTCACAAAGTCAACAGAACCGTGTGTGATTGGTTATAATGCACAACACTGTAAAAACATGTAAAAAGAATGATTATGCAACATGAGCAGATCATGAGCAAATTTAATGCTGCAATCAACTTTTCTTTTCATTTTATTTGTGACAGCTGTAATGGATTTCGTTTAACTGTGCTGTGGCATTTTTGTCCTAAGCCTCTGTTAATTTCCATCCCCTGGACAGGGCCTTGCCCACCCTTACACACACTTGCCTATGCATGTGCATATGCGCTTGTGCACATTAATACTCAGTTATGTGTTTTTATTTTTAAAATGTGCTGATATCTAAATGCTTACCCTACAGCCAGACTGCAGCGGAACTCAGACAGAAAAGTTCCCATAGACAGAGAGAAACTTCCAGGCATAAGCAAACAAATCTGTGAGTTTGTCTTGACACTTTTTCTCAGACTTAAGATGTTACCACTGAATCATCACTTCATTTAATGCTAGCTATCATTTCCTTTTTAATCCAGTGGAGGATGTGAGACTGCTTCAGCCTGTTTCGTTTAGTTGGTCTCATCTTGAATGGACAAAACAACATCAAAACAGACCACAAAGGGATAGGTATGAATTGTGTAACTAGTCCATATTTCATAAGGAATAGAATTTATAATTTCTCTAAATAATCTATAACTAATAAATGTATAGTTATAATTTGAAACATTCCTAATAAAATCCACTGACAGCCCTATCTGATTTATTAAAATATAATAAATTTATTAATACGTTATATTGAGGCTTTGTTATTATTGTCATTACATTCTTGCCAGTTTGTTTCAGGTTGGGTTTAACAATATAATAATATATATATATATATTTATACAGTGGGTACAGAAAGTATTCACACCCCCTTAAATTTTTCACTCTTTGTTATATTGCAGCCACTTGATAAAATCATTTAAGTTAATTTTTTTCACTCATTAATGTACACACAGCACCCCAAATTGACAGAAAAACACAGAATTGTTGAATTTTTTGCAGATTTATTAAAAAAGAAAAATTTTAATATCACATGGTCCTAAGTATTCAGGACCCTTTGCTCAGTATTTAGTAGAAGCACCCTTTTGATCTAATACAGCTATGAGTCTTTTTGGGAAAGATTCAACAAGTTTTTCACACCTGGATTTGGGGATCCTCTGCCATTCCTTCTTGCAGATCCTCTCCAGTTCTGTCATTTTGGATGGTAAACGTTGGTGGACAGCCTTTTTAGGTCTCTCCAGAGATGCTCAATTGGTTTTAAGTCAGGGCTCTGGCTGGGCCATTTAAGAACAGTCACAGAGTTGTTGTGAAGCAATTCCTTCGTTATTTTAGCTGTGTGCTTATTGTGTTGTTGGAAGGTAAACCTTCGGCCCAGTCTGAGGTCCTGAGCACTCTTGAGAAGGTTTTCGTCCAGGATATCCCTGTACTTGGCCGCATTCATCTTTCCCTCGATTGCAACCAGTCGTCCTGTCCCTGCAGCTGAAAAACACCCCCACAGCATGATGATGCCACCACCATGCTTCACTGTTGGACTGTATTGGACAGGTGATGAGCAGTGCCTGGTTTTCTCCACACATACCGCTTAGAATTAAGGCCAAAAAGTTCTATCTTGGTCTCATCAGACCAGAGAAAGAGTGTGTTCCCAAAAATACACCAACACATAGACGTTCCCAACACTGGAAACAACACTCTGGACTTTGTTTACACCACACAAGAGAGGAGCTTACAAGGCCCTTCCCCTCCCCCACCTCGGTGCCTCAGACCACATCACTGTCATGCTAATGCCTGCATACAGACCGCTCGTTAAAGTCACCAAACCAGTTCATAACAGATACAAGTGTGGCCGGAAGGGTCTTCAGAGGCTCTTCAAGACTGTTTTAATACCACTGACTGGAATATGTTTAAGCAGGCTGCCACATACAATAACACCACAGACCTCCAGGAGTACTCAGAGACTGTCACTGCCTACATCACCAAGTGCATTGATGATGTAACAGTCACATAGACCATCACTGTCCGGGCCAACCAGAAGCCGTGGCTAACAGTGGAGGTCTACGGACTCCTGAAGACGCGGAACGCTGCCTTCAGAGCTGGAGATGAGGTGGGCCTGAAGACAGTGTAGCGTCTCGACCAATCTGACACACTAATTTTTATTTTGGTTTTAACAAAT